>OU015493.1:56673801-57273801 GCA_907164885.2 Dolomedes plantarius
ATTTTCTAATTTTCATACTGTCAGCCGCATTGTTTATTAATGGATGCTCTTGATTCATGAAATCATTCCTGGACTGCCTTATCGAACTCTTCTGATCGGCCACATTAAATTTTCCGCCGTTTTGGATCCCAAACCAAATTTTTGTGCTGCTTCAAGAATTTTCTCTTTGCTTGCTAAAATGCCTTTTGAGAGTAGACTCGGGTAGCTGAAATTGTCCGAATTGGACTTTAGTTATTCCAACACTTTCTTCCCAGTCTTGAATATTTTCATCTTTTCAAGTAGCGTAAGATGCTTTCGCTTTGATACAATTTTGCTCTACTCACCTCGTATTCATACTGGAATCGGCTCCTACACACAACTATGAATTCTCTAAGCATGAACACCTTCTTCCCGGAAGGAGGGAGAGAGGGCTGCTATCTGACAGTTAGTAAGTCACATGACAACAGATGGTAGTGACAATAGAGTGATTCAGCTCCCGCACTAAGAGCTCCATGAAAGAATATTCGATCTTCCGAGATCCCCCCCCCCCCGTTTTTCTCACTGCAACAAGTCTATGATTGCAACATTGTAAACATCAAAGAAATTCCGGGTCTGTTATTGAAACCAAACTTGTTTTCCCCCACAGACGGTTCCCCTCCTGCAGATAAAATATTGAAGAAAAAGTTTATCATGTAAAACAAATCGTCGTTAAACAGAAATAACGTCGTCTTTAAATAGAATTTTTTTACGTCGGAGGGGCCGGGACTGGGAAATATCGTCTTTAAATAGAGATCGTCGTTAAACAGAGAGCCAACTGTGTGTGTGTGTGTGTGTATATATATATATATATATACACACACACACACACACACACACATATCTATATATATCTATATATATATATATATATATATAGGAATCACGATCGATCGTTCCCCTAATCGTCCTTTTCCCGTATGTGTTGTTTATTTCACTCAGTCCCGACTATCGTAGTTCTTTGTTATGTTCCCGCATTTATCGTTCAGTTCAGTCGGTGCCTTGGAAAACGATAGATCGAGATCCCACCACAACAAATATATATATATATATATATATATATATACTAGTAGGTAACCCGCCATTTTGACGTCATAATGGAAAAAGTATATGAAAGTTAAAAAATATCCTGAATTATCTAAAATATTGCATTTAATCCACACCTTGTAAAAGCAATCCCTTTCATTATTTTTTTTATTTATTTAGTTTTTCATGCGATTGGAGTAGTAGACTGCCATCCAACCCGTCATTTTGACGTCATAATACTAAAAATGACGTCATAATGAAAAATTTATATGAAAGTTTAAAAAAATTTTTACAGTTCACTACGCGATTCATTCACATTCAAGTTTGTTGTTTACTTTCAGAATTCATCGCAAAAGTAAACAGATTTTTAAAAACTGTTAAATATACAGCTAAAAACATCCAATTTTTTTTAGTTCTGAATGTTTTATAGAAAAATAGGCTGAACAAACGTGATTTGATGGAGAAGATATTTGTTTTTAGGTAAGAAAAATTCTGATCCAAATCTGAAATTGAAATTAAGCCTATCCGGCGGTTTGTTTACTGAGGGCTTCAATTGAAAGATGAGTACAGCCCGGAAGTAACATACAGAGACAACGGCTATTATATATAGGATATATATATATATATATATATATATATATATATGTGTGTGTGTGTGTGTGTGTGTGTGTGTGTGTGATGAGCTCGGCATACGCGCACGATAAACTTTAACTTTACACTATGTAGCGGAGATGAAACACAAACATGTTGTAGACGTAGCCGGAGTGTCAGAAGATGAAGACCATTTCACGAGAGCTGTTGACACATCGGGGAAGAAACCCACATAGATGCGAGGCATTGAAGGGACACACAGAACAGAGATGCGACGCATATTAATTTATTCCGGATTCTAATGTAGACAAACATTATTCAGCAAAACACAGGTATCTTGACAACTGGACACACACAATAGCAACGTCACCGGTCCCTGCCGGGGCGCATTCAGAACGCAGATTTTACATCATATCGGACAGCAGGTCCGACACCAACGAGAGTTGGGGCCTGTTCACATAGGAGTCCGTTGCGTTGCGTTAAGGAAAAAATGACGTTGAGACGAAAATAAACCAATCATAGGCATCCAAACGATTAGCAATGAAATTTTTAACGCATATGATTGGTTTATTTTCGTCTCAACGTCATCTCTCCCTTAACGCTACGCAACGGACTCCTATGTGAACAGGCCCTTAGACAGACACGAAGAGCCAGAAATGTTCTGTTCATGCAATATTAAATGGGTGTTTGGCGATATTGACGCCAGAAGGCCTAAACTACTTAATATTTTAATTGGGCGTCTTTAGATTCGTGGAGTTCACGTGTCCACTTACGTTTTGCCCGGGGACTTTACTGCTAGATCCCGCGCTTGTTAGAACCGCGAACTATTGACCTGGGTGCAGGATAAGTGGCCATCAATTTATTGCAAAGTATGATTTTGACGCTACAGAACCCATAAATCCAGAGTGGTTCGAGGGCTCTTCAAGAATTTTGACATTACACTGACATTCGGAATCTCATAAACTTCCTACACTCATATCTGGGGATGTTATTGAGTTCAGCTACTTCATATGCCTGTATAATGATCTGCAGGGATAATATAAATTATCTTACTTTACTTTTAGGTTGCAATTTTAGAAAAGGGGTCGTGCTTTAATAACAGGATAATTTTAAATACGCCTTAGTTATATCATGGTGGCCGTTATTATCACACACACACACACACATATATATATATATGTGTGTGTGTGTGTGTGTGTGTGTGTGTGTGTGTGTGAATATGTATATATATATATCAATTATTAAATTCTGTACGAAATGTATAGATTTATTTCACAACTGCAACTAAATTATCAGCTTATTTAAAACCGTTCACATTATTAGTCAAGGAAATCGGCGAAATTCTGTGACCGAGTTGAGGAGCTTCAGATATACAATCTTAAGTATCAAATCGTATTTACAATTCTAACTCAGACCTCGATTAACCGTTTTTCTAAAGAGACTTCGTTTAAAAAAAATGCATGGCACAGGCAAAGGAAAAAAAAATGAAAGTGGATTAACGGACGTAAAAAGTAACGTAGTAATAAGGGGATAGTAATAGGGATAAGTAATAGGGAAAAGTAACGTAGTAATAAGGGGCTGGTATATTCATGCCGGGATCGGGAAATCAAATTGATGGATACGCGAGTCAAAACGATAGATCCACGGGTATACTTTTTATACGTGGATAAATACAGTTGCAAATACCTTTACGATTAATTTTATTTGTAAAATTCAAATATTTTATTTACACTAAGCACGTACGTACACTTAATATACTGAAAACTGAGAGCCAAATATTTCACATAAACAAAGGATTTTTAAGAATTTTTCCCCAACTTTCAAGATGTTTCCACAAAAATATGCTTCTCTAAAAATAAAAATTTAATGTGAGTTAGCCAAGATATTGTTTCAATTTGCTATATTAAACTGCGCGAACAAAAGGTTTTCCTTAAAGTCTTAGCCACCAGTTGAACCGATGTTTCTGCATTAACTTGATACATAAGAAACACAAAGTAGTACAGTAACTTAAATTGCAATAAAATTAAGACTTTTCCACAGCCACAGATTAAAAAAGGTTTTCCTAAATTGCTTTACACGAATTAATAAAAAAATCATAAACTTTCTCTTGTGCATGGGAAATATGAAAAGAACAGCAAAACCGAGAAAATACTTATGAAGGGAAAAATTTAGCGCTATTTTTGTATGTTAATTAATCTTTGTCACGTAGAGAGATTTAAGGATTTTTGATAAGCTTTTCCACAGAAGGTAATTCTATGTTCATTTTCCGTTTTTCCAAGTCGATTCCTGTGGAGCTACAGGGCAAATGTGAATAACAAAACGAAAATAAAAAAAAAGGCTGATGTTCAGATTAGATTCATTAATGTGCGGGGAAGAGGTTAATGTATTTATATATTTTTTTTACATTCAATCATCAATTGGAAGCGCATAACGATTCTACGAAATATATCTAGCATTGCTGATTTGTAACAAAGCTCTGCATTCATTGAAGCGCATTTTGTTATCAATATTCAATCTCTCACTTCAGTGACATTCAGGAAAAAAACATCTCAGACGGATGCAAAGAACGTGACTTTAGAAAGAAATTCCAAAATTCGTCGAAAGATAAAAAAGGAACAAAAATGTTTAAACGGGAAAAATAATCCCACAATATTAAACTCACGGGATGTAAATTGCGACCTTTTTTTTTTTTGTTTGTTTGTTTTGGTTTACACCACACTCATTCGCAGGGGGGAAAAAAACGAAATGCATCAGTTAAGCATTAAAGTTAAGCGAACGTGTTAAAATTTTTTTAAAAGTTTATAGCAGTGGTCAGTGTAGTAGAAACATAAGCAGATCGAGTTGGTTTGTATTAGTTTAAATTCGACACCAAGATTTACTAAGCCCACAACTAAATCTAGCAAACTTCTGTAGAGAGTAGCTCTTTCAGAATACATGACTTTCGACATTTTTTTAAATCACCGAGAGTTTGATGGTTTTTTCGAAACCGCTGATCTAACGACCACTAACCTGCGTGCAAAAGGAATTGGAAAGTCACGGAAGAAAATCAAGTCTGGAAACTGCCCGATAAAGTTTTTCTCACTAACAAAAATATTCAGCTCTTCAAACAATCACCCATCACTGAACAATTATAGTTATGCCCAGAATATTTGTAAATTTGAGTAAATGGAAAAATACATCTTCTATCAACAAATACGAGTGAACGTCGTGAGAAACGTCGTGTCCAGCCATAAACATTTCTATTCAACAATTATTAAGTACTTAAAATCCCGCATTTAAAATGAGGGAAAACCCCAGCTAAAACATCATTCTGGCCGTAATCATTCACCTGTATTTACAAATTCCACATGTATTTGAAGAAAAATCGTTTCTAAATCATAAGTGATCTGAAACTTATAAAAAATGCGAGGTTGGTGTAAAAAATTGAAAGTGCCAAATTTTGAACAAATTAAAATAACTTGTATGGTTTTTATCCACAAAAATTATAAAATATTTAATAATCCCAACCCCTTCCCATGCTTAATGCTTTAATTTTATTAAATGATAATAAAAGCTGGGAAACAGTCACCTAAAAGACTATTTTGAAAATAAGGACAACAATAATAAAAAATATAATATAATATAACGAATATAATAATATTACGAATATAATAATATTTCGTAATATAATAATATTACGAAACCTTTTTACTATATTCTTCAGCGATACATTTGCCTGCAATAGTTATAACACACCTAATAGTCACTCTAAAGCCAATTCAAGATAAAAATTTACATCAAATAAAGAAAATTTTCTTTACGCATAAAACTGTCTGGGAAAAAAAATAATGAACTTGAATAAACAACTTGTGAAATCTTACGAATTATAAGACAAACGTTGTCAAAACGCCGTATTTAAAAAAAATTATAATGACCCCTCTAAAAGATTAATGAATCGAATTTCACACACATTACTGGAACGCCCCATCGTAGAACAAAAATCCATCTTCCCCAAAAACACGCCATCTATATTAAAATGTTTTATTATCCTTCTATTAAACATTACAGCGCGCCAATTAAAACAAACCGCACTTTTCTTTCTCCTTTTAATAGCCGCCAGCAAGTAAAATGAGTTATTTGATGGCCAACAGACACCAGCAGTCTTGCAAGTGTTCTCACGTGTTCATCCTTCTCCCCTCCCCCCATTTCCCCCTCAGATCGAAGGAGTCACGCTTCGGTTACTTCGTCGGCGAACATCAAAGGAGCCGCGTAATCTCGCTTCCGAAATGCCCAAGGCAAACGTTACTAGCATGGGCGATACCACAGAAACGAATCGGCATTATTGAATCCAGCGAAAATAACTAGGTTCGGATATGTTAGTTAAGCATTAATAAGGCGGCATCGCGAAAGGAAATGACGCACTGGGGATAAAACGTATGACAACGTTTATGATTTCAGAATAATTCAGAAGTAATAATAAGGATGATGAGGAGAGAGAGTTTCATCAAAACATCCAACTGAGGAGTAATAATTCTCTATTGTATTTAACAGCTAAAATTGAAAAAAAACTTAAAACTTTTTTCCATTTAAAACTGCCGCATGTCTAATTAGAGACCTCATGGATACTATTCATAACAGATATTATACCCTGGGTTTAAAAATACACAATGCACTGGGCACTCAATTTTATTTTTGGACTTAAAAAGAGATTTTTTTCAGTATAGATGTATATCAATGCTTTATTATAGTTTTCAATCAAAAGAATTTTTGAAACTACCCTACTGCTAAAAAAATAAAGCAAACTCGTAAACATTTAAAAAAAAAAAAAAAAAGAAAATCATCCAACACACATATGAAATTCATAGCACCTGAAATGCAGCCAATAAATTAAAATTTACTCCAGGGCTACTTGGCCTGTCATATGAAAGGGGTAGATATTAGATGAATTGACTCTTCCACAAGTTTTAATCGCCACATATTGTCAGCTATATAATCTTATTACAAATGGAAAACCAAAATTTAGGTTCATAAATGCATGTCACATAGATTCCAGTATAGTCAAAGAGAAAAAGGGTGGTCTTCTAAGTATTTCATCCCTTCAAAATTATTAGATAGGAAGCTTTTACATGAATAAATGAGGGTCATATTCCCCCATTCACAAGTAATTTGTGAGAAATATTAAAACAAAACTTCATTTTTTATTCTATTTTGATAATTACACAACCTTTTTAATTATGAATAAGAAAAAATAGTAGATGATCCATATTTAAATTCCATGAAAATACTGCAATAATTATAATTTCAAAATTCTCTTCAAACTTTTATTCTTTAAGATATTTTTTTATAACAAATCCTTCTTTATATGAAAAGTAAAAGATTACATAATCACATAAATATTGCTAAAATTTTCCACACAAAATGATAAGAAGTCCCTTCTTTTTACTCTTCTCTAAAATAAAACTTGGGAGAATGCAAAACAGACATAACGATACAGAGCTTAATAAGTTTAAATGTTTTCAATTATCAAAATATTTTGATTTCTATTTTACTCTTCCTTGAAATTTAAGCACAGTATTAATTTATGGCTAGCACACTTCAACAAACAGAAAGAATACAATTATCTCATACACAAGCCAAGTGTGAAATACTCATATACTGGGATCATGAAAATTAGAAGAAAATTAATAACATTAACAAGTGATAATTTCATTCTGCAACTTTAATGGTTAACATATTTTGACTTGAGTCAAAATTCCCTATGCAAAGACGATTTATATTTTAAACAGTTCTTTGTTTTTAGGTCAGCATTTAAAAAAAAATATATATATATATATATATATATATATATATAACACTAGCCTAGCCCAACTACCTCCATTAATTACATGCACAGTAATAAAAATCCAAATTCCTTTCGACACTGAATTCAGATATGTCAAAAAAGGTCAAATGTTTCCAAATTATAATAATGTCTGCAATTTTACACTGTTTTGTTTTAAATGAAATGTGTTTAAAACATACATGGAAAAGATGAATACACTTTTTTTTTTGTTATTTTTATGTCCTGTCCTCTAGAGGTGCATTTGGAAACTAAACTTGTACCCGTGTTGCCTATTTATGGATTTCTTAACATGATACAGATGCTGACTATGCTGAAGACAACCAAATTATCAAGTAAAATCACTCAAATTTTAAAGGTAGACTAAATGTAGTCACAGTGATGCAACCCATAACTGAAAGTAATTAATCATCCATAAAGTGATGCAAATTCAAAACACTAAGTTGGAGAAAATGCACTCCCGATAAAAAAATAACTAAATGTAAAAAAAGAGATAGCTTAGGTCACAAAAGTGATGAAAAAAGAGCTGACTGACATACAACTGGAAAAAAAGTTTCTACATACTAGTATAATTAAAATCATCCATATGATAATTCACTTATTGAGTCCTCTTAGTTAAAAACATTTTTAAAGAGTGATACCTCTACAAATTCATATTAAACATTTAATAGTATGTAACACCTTTCCTTATTTTCAGTTTTCTCTTGTTTTATGTTTCTCCCCCTTTCCATTTATGAGTTATTAAAATCAGTACAGGTTGTTCAACACTGTCTCTCTTTATGTTTAGTTTTCCTCAATTTTCAGTTGTTTTTAATTTTTTATTAATTCTATTAACATTTATACAATCAGCCACCCACATTGCATAGTGGTTAGCATCTCGAGCTTCCATAGAGTAGGCCTCGGTCGGATCCCAATGAAAGGCATGGACAGTCCTGTACTGTCCCCTCATAAAGAAACAATACTGGTTCACTTATATTGTGCTCCTATAATACAGTAGCCAACAAATTCCCAAAGTAGATGATGGGTCAATGTGTTCAGGACAAAGTACATGCTCCATTGGGAGGAGGGGGGGAAGACATTTATCCAATATTAGAGCAGTACAGGTATTCAACATTTTCTCTTTTCCCCCTTTTTCTGTTACATTTATAAGTTGGCACAGCAGGTTATAGTATATTATAGACAGTAAGGAAACAACCAAAAGATGAAACTAAATTGCAGTGAATCATGTTGTATTTCATAGTGCTGTATTGTATATGAGCAAGAGAAGGTCCATACATCATTACAATTTGTTTTATAATCAGGCATATAAAACAAAACGAAAAAGTGTTACCAAGAAATTGACAGCTGTAAAGGAACAGTAGTTAATGGTAATAACCACTTTTGGGAAATTAATATAGCTATAGCTTAAACATATTTAAAAAATGTATAGAAAAATTAAACCAAAATTTGAGAATTATGGAAAACCATTTTTTAAATAAAAAGCAAACTGTACAAAATGGCTGCCAGGATCATTTACTTGTAAGATATTAATCCCGAGAAACAAAATACTTTGATAAAGAGTGAAAATAGACATCCTTAATATAACTGTTCAGGTGTATGTAGCAATATAAGTTTTGAGGACATAGATATTGATCATTTGAAAGTGAATCATTATTATGATTTTGTCTACCCTCCCTATGGGTTATGTTTTTTTATTTTCTGTAATGTGAACACAAATTGTGAAAAAAAAAATTTAAAAAGATATTTACAATATACATGATCAGGGCTACAAATTGCACTGCAGCTTATAAAGACCTAATTGATCATCAGATGAATTCAAATGATGACTCTTCAGATTCAATTTTCAATGCTATAAAATATTTTGAGCCAACAACACATTTTGCTTTTAATAACTACTGTTTGAATCTTGGATTTCTATTCTATGCATAAAATTTTCATTTACCCTATATATTAAATAACATTATATGAGTTACACATTTGACATTATCAATTTTAAAGAGTATTTTTGCTACAAAATAAATACAAAAATATCCAAGTTCTTTCTCGATAATCCTTGCACACAGAAAAAACTATTGGACATATCTTGGCATTTTCCATGCCAAATTTGATACACACCTAAATTAGTAAATTATGTACCAAAAGTACAAAATTTTAGCAAGATAGGAAAAAAATCATATTTACTGGTATATTTTTCTAAAGGAAAAAAATTAATTCATTATTTTCAAGTGTATAGTAAAATACATTAATTTTAGCAACTGACTGGCAAACAATTTATCTGTACACTACAAATCTGAGAATTTTAACATTACATCTCCACAAAGTACTGAAATTATCTAAATTTCTCTTGAAAAATGATTCACAATCCTATTATATGTTATTATGTCTATTGAGCTATTATAATGTCTATTGATATAATATGCTCACTTTTGCAATGTAATCCAATGTCTCAAAAACTAGAAATGAAGAACACAGAATCAGAACAACACAATTTCTACTAACAAATCTCCTACAAGTGTGATCAAACACGGAAACCTTGTACTCAGGACTAGAACTACATCTACTTATGAGTAGATGCAAAAACTTCGACTCGCATGCAATGAACTTTTTGTGAACATTCATTCGAAAATGCTCATTATTTGTTTATACTTTAGATAAGTAAATTATTCATAAGTAGCAGTGCAAGACAATATACTTAAGGAAAAAATTAATGATTACACATAATCACAGTGTAATACAATATCCAATCTTGGGCCTCTAACATCTGGTTTTATATGGAAATTATCCATCACTTAAAGACAATACTTATGTATTGTTGTCTTTAAAAAACTGATCACCAGAGAAAGTAACATGACTTTGTTCTCTTCTTTATCAAATCCCTATACACATAGTATAAACTTTTCTTATGCCTTTATCATCACCACTCTGAATCACTTGGCATCATTTGACACAACAGTGAATCAGAAACTCTCCTACTCCATCAAAATCCACCTTGAATGACTACTCTCAAATCCAAAGAACAAAATAGTAAACTACTTTCCTAACATACACAGACACAGCAAAAGTAAATCACAGGCAATTTCACTTAGCTATAAAATATATTGAACACACATGTATACATATATCAATATAAAACATGTTTGCTCATACAGAAGCTTGAAGAAAAATAACACAAAATCTAAACAGAACAAAGATGGTAACAATAAGTTTAGTCATCTTTTGAATGTTATATTTTTCAGGCACTTTTTACAAAGGAACATTTTCTACGACTTAGTACAACTGCAATATTTGTCTTTTCTACAAAATGTTCAGAGGAATAAACTAAGAAAATAAATTTTATCCCTTTTTTGTAAAACTTTATCATTACCATTGCATACAAAACACTTAGCAAAATTATGCACTAATGGTTTACAATTTTATCATAAATTATATAACTTTATACAGCTTCTATAATTTCTTAGTGATTTATATCTAAGCAGTATTTGATTCGACACAATAACTTTAATCCAATAGTATCTTGTATCACATTTTCAATAATTCAGCAAATTTTTCAATGCTAAACATTTCATGTTTACAGTTTTACAAAGCAGGGAAATCAAAATGATTAAAGTCTGAATTTTTTTTTTTTAATTTTTACACATTTATTTTACAACCAAATAAAAAATTACTACAAAGTAATTAATTTTTTCAAAACTTATAAACATTTTATTCAAAATGACTATTTAATAAAATCTTTCTTGGAAATACAAATTATAATTAAATGTAATACAATCGTTAAACTTAATTAGTGAGACTAGAGGACTAAAACACTCAAATTTTATATTATTTTTTTATTTTTAAACGTTAAAAATTTTCAAAGCCCTGAAACGATTTGACTGTCAAATAATTTAAGTGCTTGAAAACACTTTTTTAAACTATTTAAAAGTGACTCCTGTACTGGGAAAAAAATAAAACTTAATAGTATTTTTTAAAAAAGCATTGATAAATAAATATATGAATGTTTAATTTTATGGCTGGTTTATTAAGTATGCTATGGTCATCAATCTAAACACACAGGGACTAATTTACAGCTAATTCCCAACAGCTACAAACAACAAAGCCAATATGTGCCATAGTTACTCAAAGATTGATACAGAATACAAGCACCCCAGCCATTTGGCTATTTTTTTCTACTGTTAAAATATTAAAAAAAAATCACAGTTTTAACAAAAAAAATTCATATTTTTACCTTTGTAATAATCAAAATTTTATTTGCTTAAAACAGACTTTTTTACAGACTGATCATTTGTATATATTTAAAAAAACACTGTTAAAGTTAAGCTATTAAGTCTTTAAAAATTATTCATACAAATAGGATAAATTAAAACTTTCACCTATAACATAACTAAGTGAAAAACCTAAAAAGTTATAATGAAAGACTGAAGTGCTTTTTTAGGCCTTAAAAAAATATCTTTTTAGAAAAACTTTGTAAACCTATCTACGATCCTTAACACTTCTGTGATCATTTCTTAGTCTGGAGAAAACGCAATGCCAATAACTGCAGTTATATATGACTATAATTTACTGTTTCTTTACTTAATTTTATTGATAACAACATATCATATAAACCTTCAATAGTAAAAAAATAAAGGAAAACAAAAACACAAGAAATATTAGAAATATGTCCCTAAAACAGAAAATTCATTGAAAATTAGCATTAATTTTGAAAGAACCTTTTTTCATTCAATTGAAAATTAATTTTTATCAGCTGTTTTTCCAAAACTGATACCTCAGAAAACAGCAAGAACTTTTAAGAATGATCATGGTGGCTTCATGAATGAAGCCACCAAGCACAGGCAATTCTCTTTAATTGGTGATTTTATATTCATACTAATGAAATGTTGTTGTTGTTGTTTTTGTTTTTTTAAATGAATGAATGGCATATTGTTACTCAGGTTATAAAGAAAATAGAAAAGAAGTTGGAAGAACAGGAAGAGCACTAGAGAAAAGTGTTTCATAGTGAGAAAAAAATTACCTTGAAAAATTTCTGGAGTATTTAAATAATTAATTTTACAACATAGATTTAATTAAAATTATATTGTAACCATTAAAAACTGAAAATTGTAACATCAAGAGGGTTTTCCTCTTATTATTACGAACAATTTAAAAAATTGATACTGGTCTACTTATAATTAACATTTATTAAATTAGAAATTTACCAACAACAATCATTTATTACCCACAAGCAGTAATTTATTCAAATTAATTTTCATAATTAAAAGAGATAATCTCAATAAGAATAAAATACTAACAATAAATAATCATAAGTTCTTCAACAAATTGTAAGGAAAGCATATTGTCAGACAAGTTTCAAAACATGTAATTAAGATATAATTTTAATTACTCATATTTGTTTACATTTTGATTTAATTTTACAATCAAAAGAAATAACTCACTGTACAGATAATATGTTGAATGGGTAATATAGACAAAATATATGTAAGCAAGAAATGAAGATATGAAAGATTTGAACACAGTAAATGGCCTGGCAAAAGAATCACACTAACACACTCAAAATTTTAATACTAAGAAAAATTCTCATACTAAAATAAAACACCTCAAGAAAAATTAAACTCTCTCAAAACAACTGGGAAAAACATTTATTCGTAACAAATAAAGGAAAGTTTACGCAATCTAATACCGCTGTCTGAGAATTAAATAACTCAAAGTTAACTAAAATGTGAGATACTGCCTGTCTAAAGAAAATTTCGTAAATGATATAATTTGTATGACGTGAAAATGTGTAAACAGAACAAGAACTCCACATCAACAAACTCGCACTAACTTCACAAAAATATTCCTTTGAACAATCATGAAATTTTTAGCCTCTTAAGCAATAGTTTAATGAAAAAAACACAAATTTCATTCAGTAAAATCAATTTAAATAAAGCATTTGTGACGTATCAAATAAAAATTAATTCTCAAATAAATCCGTAAATTAGGCATCCTACAACTGCGCTTATTTTGTGAAGGGGTGCACTTCTTCCCTCCCTTCTACATACGGTTTTAGGCCTAACATAACCCCCCCCCCCCCCCCTTCTCATGCTCATCCTTAAAGGACCGCTTGTAAGTTAAACAGCAAAACAAACCCAACTTACCGAAGTCGTTGTGAACTGATTTCATAGGACACATTCTACTCAGTCGGTAGTATTTATCATGGTATTCCATGTTGACAACACATTGGTAAACTCACAGGCTATGTTATCTTTCCCAGACCGGGATGATTAGCAAAACAAATTCATCTCTGTTTCTACTTTTCTATGCACATGCCCCGACGCTTTCTTCTTCAGCGATTATGACGTCAGAGATGACTTCGTAGCCGCACCAATCACAGCCAAGGACTAGCCTTTTTCGGTCACTTTGAAGTCGAATGAGTTGAAATTAGTAACTTTATAGAGAAATAGAAGACAATAACAGTATTGATATAAATTTTCACATATATTCAAAGTAACGTGAAAAGATTTGTCACACGATCGATAGCAAAATAGATGATTATAGGCAGATTTAAATATTTGTAACCAGTTTTATCCTACCTCACTTTATCAGATATATAGCGGCAGAAAAGTTTCTAAGTATTATCATACTAGTATAATATACCAAACAGTAGCGAAAACTCTCCATAAACACCTAATAAAAGCTATAAAATACAAAACATCCAAATACGTGCTTTCAAACAAAACAACTGAAAACAATACCAGTTACAGTTAGAGGGAGGAACAATGTTTTGACAACTGAAATTTTTAAATTATTCCGAGGCTATAAAATAGTTCACTTATCTCTAACAATTGTTTCTGAAATAACGGTTTCATAGATGCATATCATAATTTTTATATTTTAACCTTATTTTGTAGTCGAGATCCAGATCAATATGAATTAGAGAAATACGTGAAGACTGTAGAGTTAAGTGCACCAAGTAAGGAAACGAATGGCACCTTGATGAAGCTTTCAAATCATTCCAAACCATTCTTGAATTTCACATATCGCAAAGTTTTGATGGAAGTGTGGCCAAGAGCCTTCTGATTCATCATCCAAAGATAGCAATAGTGTAAAACGTCAGAGTCTAGCACTGACAATGAACAATATACAATATTCATATACAAATAGCACTCATTTAACAAACACAATCACCATCACACTTTCACATATACATACACCGATCAACTTCCAAGGATCAACCATGAGAAACCCCTTGAAACCATACATTTACCTTTGGAGACCCCAGGCGCAACATCATTACGTGACCTCAAATGAACAAGTCTGTCAATCTAATTCATACATTTCTGTCAATCTAATTCATACACATATTTTAAGTTAAATGACAATAAAATTCAACATTTCCATTATACTCGTTATAATAAAATAAAAATTACACAACATTAGAATGCATACATTTGCATTTAAAAAAGTAGAAAAATTAATCTGTCAAAATTTTAAATTAAATAGAAAATTAATAAGATAGTCTTTTTATCTTTGGAGGGGGGGGGGGGAGCTTTGGTTTTTATCAAATATCTATGATGTCCTCATAATCAATAAAGACCTTTCTATCTGATTTAAATAACGACACATCACTTGTTTTATTTGAGTGCAAGTTGCTTCATAAATATTTTTATACTTGTTTCAACACTGAAAATAACAGTTTCAGCACTTGCATTTGAAAATATTTTTATAATTGTTTCTGCATCCTTAAAATAAACAGTAGACCGTACCCATCATTTTTAAATTTGCACATATTTTTAGCTGAAGAATTTTTTTTTTCTTATCCCTATTAAAAAGTTCTGAACTTTATCAATAAATTTTTTTAAATCAGCATCAGTCCCGAAGGTTTGTAAAATTTTATAAATGCTAATCTTGAGCTTGTCTAGACCTGCATGCTTCTTTTATAAAAAATATCAAAGATATCTAATATGTCTTTATGGAATTTCACTCTTTCATTAATTTCCAAAGTTGTTTAATTGAAAATATTCACTGTATTGACAGTGAAATTTTCTTTCCCGTGTAACATAATCTCATGGTTAGATTGTGAAACTTCATTGCATATTTATTTATTTAATTTTTTGTTTTGTTTTTCACTCTTTTCTTCTAATCTTTAAATTTTGTCTCATATGTAGTAAATTTGATTCTCTATTTACAGGAACAAAACCATTTCTTATGTCTAAAATAAAACCAATAAATGACGAATAAATTATCAGTAAACAACAAATCCATACTCGGATCTTGCAAACATTTAATAGTAACATTTATTCGTTGTAAAATTTTTGTACCTCACAATTGTTAAAATTGCTGTTTCTAAATTGTCAAAATGCTAAGCCAATATGACCTCTATCATTTAAAAATCAGGTTTTCATATGGAGCTACATTAATAATTCAAGTTATGCCTCTTTGATTCGTTTATATCCACGTTTCAAAGCCAATGTAGCGACAGCTCTTGCGGACCATCTCGTTTCCCTTAGGGCCTGTTCACATAGGAGTCCGTTGAGGGGCGTTAAAGTATTGAAATATATTTAACCAATGACAAACCTCCAAACGATTAGCAATGAAATTTTTAACACCTATGATTGGTTTATTTTCGTCTCAACGTCATCTTTTCCTTATCGCTACGCAATGGACTCCTATGTGAACAGGTCCTAAATCTTTTAACTGTTTACTTTTTTTCTAAATGTTTAACGTGTAAACTCTATCTTCTTGAAGATGATTTTTTTTAAAAATTTATTGTGCCCGCCTAAACTCTTTCGGGAATGCGGCGCCTTGCAATCCAATACACAAAAGAAATTGCCCTAATAGATGGGAGAGTCTTAATATAGTCCGTTTAATGTTTCTAAGAGGAACATGTGAGTCGGGTTGATTAAAACCACATCTTTCTTTAGCGAGTGCGTCTGCCTGCTCATTGTCAGGAACATCGCAATGGCTAGGAATTCATAGCAAGATCCTTCCCTGCCTCAATTTAGGAGCTAATCTCTAATTTGCACTCAAATTCAAGGGATGTAAGAACAAAATTATATTTGTCATTGTATGAATGGCAGCCCGAGAATCCAGAAATAAAACAATTTTTTCTTCAGCTATATTTTTAACTAGCCGGGCTTCGCCTGTCTAGCCGGTCGGTTTGGGGACCCGCTGCCTTCAGCAATCATTGTCAGAGAATGGAAACACTAAAAAACAACTAATAAAGGTATTTAAATTTTGTGGTTACGCATCCCATGTCCTGCAAACAGTCGCAAGCAGAAGGAAATTTCTCTTCCTCCCCTTCCCCCGGCAAGCCGGCGTTGCCCGGGATTTTTAGGGCCTGTTCACATAGGAGTCCGTTGCGTAGCGTTAAGGGAAATATGACGTTGAGACGAAAATAAACCGATCACAGCCGTTAAAAATTTCATTTCTAATTGTTTGGAGGCCTATGATTGGTTTATTTTCATCTCAACGTCATCTTTTCCTTAACGCAACGCAACGGACTCCTATGTGAACAGGCCCTAAGAATGTTTGTTTGTTAACCAAAATCAATTTAAAAACTAAACACAGTATAAATTACATAGTACAAAAAAATGTGAATGAAAAACCCTAAAATAAAACTGAGATTAAAATCAAAAGTGCAAAATTACAGATAATAAAATGAGAAGCGCGTTTTAAAATTTTAGAAATACAAAACCAAAATAAATTACTGAAAAAGTTTACGTTAAAACTGAGATTAAAATCAAAAGTGCAAAATTAAAGAAAAGGAAACACAGTATAAATAAAAACTAAACACACCTTAAATAGCCTAGAATAAATAACAGTATAAATGAAAAAATGTATATATACATTTATAATAAACCACTAAAAGCTTTAAACGAAGAATGTCAAATTGTGTTTTGGAATGAACTTCTAAAATGAAAATGGCAACAAAGGAGCCATTTTCATTTTCGTTCAAAGCCATTCTGGGAGGCTCTTCCGTTTCTTTACAATCTGAGACCGACAATTCTTCAAAAAATCAAAGGTAATTCTTCGAAATGTCTTAAATATAAATTTTTTAGTATAAAATCTGACTTGAAAGATTATTATTTTAATTTATTATTCGGGTTTAATATATGACTTGAAACTTTTGATTGTATTTATTTTTCTATCGTTTTTGCTTCTCGCTGTTCAGTAAGCCCAACATGGCTGGCTTGAGAGTTGTGAGACTCTTCCATTTCTGGATTCACCCTTCAAAAATTGTTGGCTTTTTATTAATTAAAAATTAACGGTAATAAAATTTAAAATTCGGGCTTCGAGGTGCACTTACTCATCGTCTGCACTACCTGTGTGCCGAAGTTCATGACTGTAAGTGCGACTGTAAGTGCTGGAGACCACACACACACACAAACACTTCCTTTTATTAATATAGATAGATGGCCCTAAGGGCCACAAAAATTGCAAGCAACTCAGCATCAAAATTATTACAGAAGTGCCCACCTACCTCCTTCAGTTGAAAGATGCCTGAAAACACACCAGCACCCGCCATTCCATTCACCGCATAGCAGTGGCGTTTGCGAGGGAGGGGGGAGGGTCTATCATTCCCCGGGCGACAAACGCAGAGGGGCGACAAATCGTCCCGGTTATGCTTGCTACGCCACTGTATATAAATCAAAATATTTATCACATTTTTCATGGTAACATCATTTAAAATTATTGTTGAAGAACATTTTTCAGAAAAAATAACAAATTATTTAAAATTTATTTTAATTTAATCCTGTAAGTATAATAATAAGAAATAGCTAACCTCTCCGACTACGACCCAAGGGAATGCTATAGGCGTCCTAAGGCCACTTTGATTATTCCCCCTGGTCTCCCTCCCCATTCTTAACTTTCCCTCCAACATCTTCCGACTTCAAAATTATAATTGCCGGCGCTTCTGGTTCTGACCTGTCATTTTTCGATAGATTGACCTCAATACTATCTTACTGATTTTCGCTTAATTGTCTGCCACCGTACGTTTTTTTTTACTATCTGCCACATTAAATAGCTGTCAAATTTATATTTATTTACTTATTTATTTATTACTATTATTAGTATTATTTTTATTTTTATTTAATTTATTATTTATTTATTAATTACTATTATTATTATTATTATTATTTTTAACTTTCAAGTCAACACTTTTCTTTTAATCCTGAGAACGGAAAGCCAAAAAAAATTAACCATACCGAGGATATGGAGCCCAGCTCTCTGGTGCCTCGTTAATGTAACATGTCTATGTCTATCTTGCTAATCCCTGAATTTTTATTTCGTCTTATTGCTGTTATATAATCACTCTCACGTCCGATCACATTTGTGAAATGAACATTAAAATACATATAACAAGTTTGTAAAAGTTTTGAAATAGTTAATGCTGTATTATCTACTTCGTGGTAGCGATTTCAGAGCTATTTTTACACATATTTTACAGCGCAAAGTGAAGTCACTGGGCTGGGCTCTCCACTTAAAAAGTTTACTTAGAAGTTTTTGTGGGACCGTATTACTGACAGTCCAAGAACAATAAGAGGCCTGCATGTCGCGGGGTTGACACGCCTCTTATAGAATTACTAGTTCTTGCAATAACGGACGTGCTATCGTAAACCTCCGTGTGGAAGCGATTCGAAAGAGATGAAAAGAGTTTTAAAGGCAATTCAAAAGTTACTCATCACGTAGCTTCAGAGTATAAGTGATCAGATTTATTTAATTGTATAAGAATTTCTTTTGCCTACTTATTGATAGTGAAAAGCAATACATGAAAAAAAGTGATTTAGGATTGTCTGCTTAATTGAGCCAGTTTTAATTCTTAGCGTACTAATGCAATTTTTTTTTCAAATCTGTATCTTACGCTGAAAAATTCTTAATTTTTCAATCTGTTGATATTATAGAAGTGGGCACACCATAACATTTTTATAAGTAAATTCCTAACTGATGTAGGCCCCTCTTCCAAAGTTTTATGTATGAGTATGAAAACATACAAAGTGGCACAACATTGCCAATAGATCAGTTTTATGTTTATATTTTTTGTATTTTTATTTACTTATTAACGCAGAATTGCGTTCCACAGTAACGGTCCTTTGGAGAGAGAAAATTGTCCTGCGTCGTGAGTTATAATTTTTTCATCGCACGAAACCCAGTAGCAGTAAACAGAAAAGTACCAAACTGCGTCCAAAAAAAAGGGGAGGGGCAAGCAACGATAAGTAATCCTACGTTAATAACCCGCGGTAGTTTCGTTAGAAGAATGATTATGAAATATTTAATTTTAAATGTGGGACATTTGTCGTGAGACATTTGCCTTTTTTATTCACCCCCCGAAGTCTTGCTGGCTACTTTATTATGGGAGCACAATTTAAGTGAAACAACATTTGATTCCTATGAGAGGACAACACAGTAACGACCAAGTCTTCTTCGGGATTTGAACCCAAACTTACTGCGTGGAAGGTCATAACGCTAAACTCCATACCATGTGGATGGCTCTGTATTATGCCATCACTGAGAAATTTCCCAATCTTATAAAAGAACTCAAAATTTCATTTTTTGAGAGGAAATTCTACTTTCGGTATTCACACAGGATTCTATTGTAACTAAAAATTAAAATTGATATTTGTATAGCGTTTGATGATTGTACTTTATATTTAAAAGTTATATACACTCATGGACAAAAAAATTAGCGCACCAAGAAATAATTGCGGGATCGAAACGAAACTTGCAAAGAAGGTACATGTCGGGGAGATATGCAAATGATTAGAAAGGCAGCGTGATTGCGCATTACGTATAGCCAGTAGAGGGTGTTGAACATCGTACTCTGTGGAGTATAAAACAGGTAACCAAAGCTTGTTTGAGTGTGCTGAATCATTTACAAAGGAAGAGCTGAGATAGACATGACATTACGCCGTGTTCGAAGACAATATAAGCAGTTGTAGCAGTTTGAGAAGGGGAAAATCGTCGGGATGATGGAAGCTGGGTGGTCAGCTAGGCGAGTAGCTCGTCAATTAGGCCGCTCTGATTGTGTAGTGAGGAGGTGTTGGAACCAGTGGACCCGAGAGATGTCATGTACACGAAGACCAGGCTCAGGACGCCCTCGACAGACCAGTCGTCGAGAAGACCGCCACATCGTAAGAAATGCACGCGTACAGCCAACTGCTTCATCGGCCGCCATCCAGGCACAGGTAGCACCTTCACTAGGGGTCTATGTGTCTTCTCGAACCATACGAAGGCGCCTGGCTGAAGAACAGTTGGTATCGCGGCGCCCATTACGTGTGCTGCCCTTGACGCCCACCCATCGACGCCTCCGTTTGGAGTTTTGCCGCGCACGAGGAAACTGGACTGCAGCGGAATGGAACCAGGTCGTCTTTAGCGACGAATCCAGATTCAATCTCGGCAGTGATGACAATCGTGTTCGTGTGTGGAGAGCCCGTGGTGAACGCTTCAATCCTGCCTTTGCTGTACAGCGACACATCGCTCCCACTGCTGGTGTGATGGTATGGGGTGCCATTGGCTACAATACACGGTCACCCCTAGTATTGTTCCGTGGCACCATGACAGCCCAGCGGTATGTTCATGAAATCCTGCAACCACATGTGTTGCCACTCATGCAACGGCTCCCAGGAGCCATTTTTCAACAAGACAATGCCCGGCCTCATACGGCAAGGGTGTCACAAGACTGTCTCCGCACTGTTACTACCCTTCCTTGGCCTGCCCGATCCCCAGATTTATCTCCAATCGAGCATATCTGGGATCATTTGGGACGACGAGTTGGGCATCCCACGAGTTTGAACGAACTATAGGCAAGGTTGCTGCAAAAGTGGAACGAAATGTCTCAAGACATCATACAGAACTTGTATAAGTCAATGCCCGATCGTATCGCATCGTGCATTCGCGCTAGAGGGGGGTCCAACGGAGTATTAACTCCTCCGTTCTTTTGCCTTTTTCTCTGAAATAAATTATCCTTTTTCTTTGATTTTCTTATCATTTACTTATATCAAAGTAGTCATTACGTATGTAAAATTTCGTTTCATTTTGACGACTCCTTCTTGGTGCGCTGATTTTTTTGTCCATGAGTGTATATGTATGAAATGTCCGGAATGGACATCTCATGAAATAAGAGCATACATAGTGGCCGGAAAATAATAAAATCAGCTTCAGGAACAAACTAATTTATTAAACACTGAAGCAACACATCTTACTCGCTTCGAGCCAGTCCAGCGTCTCCCGCAAAGAGCGCCAAAATAGAATTAGGTCAGAGAGGTTGCCAGAATTGGCGGAAGAAGTTAGTATGTGGGAAGGCGAAGCGTTTACGTCAAGACAAGAAGGGCGGGTTACCAGGACAGAGATGAAGTACAGAATGGGCGATTATAGGTAGTTAGTAATATTATCACATATATATATATATATATATATATATATATATATATATATATATATATATATACTAGCTGAAGTACCCGGCGATGCCCGGGATTTTAAGAATGTTTGTTGTTAAGCAAAATCAATTTAAAAATTAACACAGTATAAATAACATAAAAAATATATGTGAAATGTTATACACGTCTCAGAATTTCAGCCTTTCATCACTGTAATACTAAAATCTGAAAAGTAAAAATGTCAAATTCTCTAATCTTTATTAACCAAAATTAATTTAAAACTAAGCACAGTATAAATAACAGAAAAAAAACCTTGTGAAATCTATAAATATATAAATTTATAATAAACTCCTCAGAATTCAGCTAGAATTAGCCTTTCATCATTGGGGTAAAAAAAAGAAGCTGCAATTACAGGTTCAGCAGAAATTTCCAATAGAACAATGATATGACTGCAGCGTTGCCTCTTAAAAAATGAAGTGTTTGATTGAGGGCTGCAAACCATTCAACTCCTCTCCACATTTAACTCCTATAAACATCCTCTACATATTAAATTCCTTTTCTCTCCATAATAAACTCCTTAGAATTTTGGTATTTTCAGCCTTTCATCATAGTACCACTAAAAACTGAAACATCCTCTCCAGAAATATAAATTTATTAATTTCAATAATTAAACACACACAAATGTATAAATTACGCAAAAGTTTTTTAACCAACATTTGAATAATTCGTAAATGAAAAAGCATATGAAAATAAAGATAAGAACTTCCGGAATCGAAATTAATTACCCTTAATTTTTAATTAATAAAAAACCAACATAATATGAATAAAAACTATAGTTGTTTAAAACCATATGAAAATAAAGCTATTATAAAGATAATAATAAAAAAAACATAAGAAAATAATGCTCGCGCACGAAGTTAACGTTACGATATAAAGATAGTAATAATAATATAAACCGCGTGCATAAAATATTTAGCTTTTCAAGCGAAATAAGTTAATTTTTAGAAAAAAACTACTTTTAATCGAGAAATTAAATACATTGCACAAAATTTTGATTTTACCAACTTTCCACCCTACAATTTACACCCTACTTTTTTTAAATAGGGTGTAAATATAAAGTTTTAACAGCCAATTGAATGCCAGTTAAAAACGATTGTTGTTTAAAATCATTTGAAAATTACGCTTATTATAAAGATAATAAAAAAAAAACATAGGAAAATAATGTGTGCGCATGAAGTTAACGTTACGATATAAAGATAGTAATAAAAATCTATATATATAAAACAGTTCCGTAACTGACTAACTGACTGATTGACTGACTGACATACAAAGTACAGACCAAACCGCTGAACCTAAAGGACTGAAATTTTGCATGGCGATTCTTCTTATAATGTAGGGGTGCACTAAGAAAGATTTTTGAAAAATTTTTCTTAGATTTTTTAAAATTAAATTTTTAATCTGTTTTTGTAACTTTTTTCAAGTTTGCATTTAAAATAATAATTTGAGGGTTGTAAAATTTATATCACGAAAAAGATCATAAAAATTCCTTTAAAATGAAATTCTTTTCGAATCTTTACCTCCATTTTCTAATTTTTGGTGAATTTTTAAAGATTAATTTTTACAGTTTAATTTATTAAACGCTGATCATGTGATTTCTTTATCTGGTACTTTAAATAAATTTATCGTCACGTAACAACGAAATAGACAAAAAAAAATTTTTTTTTCTTGCTAATGCGGCAAACGATTGGACATTATCCAAAAAATATTAAAATACAGTAAAAGATATGTTCCTCAAACTGTACTATATTCTTAAGTATGTGCTATTAGATTTAATTTCAATATTTTCTTCTACATTATTTTGTCTATAAAAATATCCCTTACGATTTTTAAAAATATATATTTTTTTGTCTTATGGTTGGAATACTAAAAGTTTAAAATAGTGGCGCCATTTACTGAACGCCTGTGAATCGAGAGTCGCATCTTTCAAAAGTTGTTGGTTATTTATTAATTAAAAATACTGGAAAGTTCTTGTGGATCTGTAAATATACATGTGGTAACAGTTTTAAAATTTATAAATTATCAACCTACATAGGTGATAATTTATCCGGCGTTGCCCGGGATTTTAAGAATGTTTGTTAACCAAAATCAATTTAAAAACTAAACACAGTATAAATAACATTGAATAAAAAGCATGTGAAATGTTATACGCATGAATAAAAAGAAAACCCAACATAAAAAACCATAAATTTACAATAATTTCTTCAGAATTCAGCTAGATTTAGCGTTTCATTGTTGGAGCAAAAAAACCCTGAAAAGTAAAGCATAAAATATATACATTTATAATAAACCACTAAAAGCTGAAAAGGAAAAATGTCAAATTGTCTTTAGGAAAGTAAAGAATTTTGAAAAGTAAAGCTGAAAAGTAAAAATGTCAAATTGTCGAATGTTTGTTAACCAAAATCAATTTAAAAACTAAATACAGTATAAATAACATAGAAAAGATTTAGCCTTTATGATTGGACAAAAAATCCTGGAAAGTAAAACATAAAATATATAAATTTATAATAAACCTACCAAAATCCATTAAAAAACTAAACACAGTATAAACAACATAGAAAAAAAAGTATACGAAATGTTATACACATTAATAATATGAAAAATAAAATAAAATAAAAATAATAATTTTTAAAAATAATAAAATAAAATAAAAATAGAAAAATAAAAATAATAATAATAATAATAATTTAAAAAACAATAAAATAAAAGCTGAAATAAAAAAGCCTCCATAAAAAAGCTGAAAATACAGGTTTCGCAAAATTTGTACGATCCGTATTCGAACCGGCGTCGTGTAGCGTAGTAAATAAACGCGTTTACCGAATGCGCCACAATGACACGCTGCTTTATTGTGTAAATAGGAAAATATTCGATTAAGATTACTGGAAAGTTGCTATGGGTTGGTGAATATACATGTATTTATGGAGTGAGAGGAGTTTTAAGTCAGAAATAAGTTAGAAGGATAGAAGCCTAGGCTTTAACTCTTCAATAGACACAAAGACATAAGCGAGGGGGGTTGCAGTAGCGATTAAAAAAGATCTCGTGACACTTAGCGTGGTTGATTCGAATTTTCCATCGCGTGCGATAGTGTCAATATGCCGTTGGATCCGATTTATTTTAGAGTATAAAATCTGACTTGAAAGATTATTATTTTCATTTATTATTCTGGTTTAATATATAACTTGAAACTTTTGGATTTTATTTATTTTTATCTTTTCGCTCGCTGTTTGCCAGCTAACCCTAACGTGGACGCCATATTCAGAGGGGTGATTCCACAAAGTGTAACAGCTTACATTTAGTTTCAAAATTGTTGGTTTTTTATTAATTAAAAATCAACGGTACTTAATTTCGATTTTTGAAGTTCTTCAGACCCTCGGCTGTTTTTAAAGACGCCTGTATGTAAAATTTCACGATCGTTGCTCCTAAACTGTGGATTTCTATACAATTACAGAGAGACAAACATTCATTTTTATATATTAGACTAGCTGAAAACCCGCACTTCGCTATGGAGTACATTTAAATTAAATACAACGGTCAATGTATGCAATTAATGCCAAAAAATATAAATATATATATATATATATATATATATATATATATATATATAATAAATACGACGATCAATGTATACAATTGATGAAAAAAAACAACATATTTATAAAAAAATCGTAAGGGATATTTTTATAGACAAAATAATGTCCAATCGTCTGCCGCATTAGCAAGAAAAAAAATTTTTTTTGTCTATTTAGTTGTTATGCACGTGACGATAAATTTATTTAAAGTACCAGAAAAAGAAATCACGTGATCGGCATTTAATAAATTAAATTCTAAAAATGAATCTAAAAATTCCCCAAAAATCAGAAAATAGAGGTAAATATTCGAAAACAATTTCATTTTAAAGGAATTTTTATGATCTTTCTCGGGATATAAATTTTATAACCCTCAAATTATTATTTTAAATGCAAACTTAAAAAAAGTTACTAAAACAGCTTAAAAATTTAATTTTAAAAAATCTAAGAAGAATTTTTCAAAAATATCTCTTAGTGCACCCCTACACTATAAGAAGAATCGCCATGTAAAATTTCAGCCCTTTAGGTCCAGCGGTTTGCTCTGTGCGTCGTATGTGTGTCAGTGAGTCAGTTACGGAACTGTTTTATATATATAGATAGATTGTTACGAATTTTAGGAGTCTATGGTAATCTCACCAAATATGAAAGTTATCGCCAAATTGGCAATGTATTTGGTGACTTATTTTGGTCGCCAAATTTGGCGATATATCGCGAAATGGTCGCCAACCTTCTAGATCTTTCTCGAATGTTCTGGGAATTTCTAGCTGATTGACCGATAGAGGGCGCTGTGGAAGTCTATAAATATATCTGACATTGACATTTGAACTCAGTCCCTACCTTGATATTTCATTTTTCCCCCGCGGAAATCTGCAATCATCTCATTACGAATTGTATGATCCAGAAGAGGGCCTTTTTTCTTTCTTTTGCTTAGGGCCACCTTTTCTTAAACTTGTTTATTTTTTCATCTTCCCTTCTCTAAATTTTTAATTTAACTTTTTAAACTTAAATTCTTATTCTTAATAATTGCTTAATTTTTTTTCTTAAATTTTCTCTTCCCCTTCAACTATTGAAGATGTTAAACTTAAAATTTCTGTACAATGATTGTAATAGTAACTTTTAATTTTAACCTAGCCTTAATATTTTAACTACTGAGCACATTATCATCTTGCGTACAGGAGTTAAAACCAGCTGGTCAAGGCACTCCGGTCATCATATACAATTCTGCTCAGTTTGAACTCAGTGTCTCTCGATCTAGGTACTCCAGTCTACAAATCCAATTCATTCAGTTTGAACTCAGTGTTCTTTTCTGCTGAGAATTGAATGTATTGAAAGCGCGGCAGGCGAGTATTGTATTGAAGACTCTGTTATCCTGACTTGTATGTTTAGACTTTACTGCTGTGTAGAAGACAATTGTTACGTGTTTTCTGTTGAATTTGTGTATGCGCCTGAAAAATTTACAGAATAATAAATTTTATTTTGTGTGAACTTTCTGAAGAGGTTTTTATTCAATCCCATCGAACCCAGAAAACGGAACCTTTTGGGGTCAGTGGCGTAGGGATTGAATGCCTATTACAAGATCAATGGCTGAACAGACTGTTACAGCTCACGATTTGGAGGCTGAATTCCAACAGATTATTACTGCGATGACTGCTATGCAAAACAACATTGTGAAAGTATCTGCAGGTCAAGAAGAGATAAAGAAAGAAATGTCTGCAGGTCAAGAAGAGATAAAGAAAGAAGTATCTGCAAGTCAAGAAGAGATGAAAGCCATTCAAGAGGAAATAAAGAAGGAAATATCGGCTGGTCGGGAAGAATTAAAGTGTGAAATTATAACTACCGTGAATGAAAGAGTGACAGAAGTGGAAGACAAATTAGAAGAAAAATTTGATAAAATTGACAACAAATTTGAAAATTTGGATGAGAAATTCGGCAACAAATTTGAAACTATGGAGGCAAAATTTGGCAACAAATTTGAATTTATGGATGGAAAATTTACCGACATTTCAAGAAAAGTACAGATTTTAGAACAGAAATTTTCAAATACTTATGTTACTGAAGATTCTAACTGTATATCTGTCAATTCCCGGCCGCTCATTAAGCTGTCAACCTATGATGGAAAATCTTGGCAAGTATATAAAACTCAATTCTGCACTGTGGCGGACGTCAGCGGATGGGATTCTGTAACAAAAGCGTGTCAATTGGCTACATCTCTGCGAGCTGAAGCGGCAGAAATTTTGCAGACGATCCTAAAAGAGCAGCGATTAGACATTGGCGCACTTTCAGATGCTTTGGAGTTACGCTTTGGCGAGAAGTGTTTGAAGGACTATAGCCGGCTCGAATCTCGCTCCAGCTGAAATCTCTCCAACAGAAGCCAAATGAATCACTTTCAAGAACTTGCCACAGACGTCGAAAGGCTCTCCCATCTAGATTGGTCAGACTGCCCTGCGGAAGTACGGGAAAATCTTGCTTTACAATATTTTATCAATGGAGTTCGCGACTTTGAAATACAGAAGGCACTTCGAATGGCGGACGTCAAAGATCTGAAGTCCGCCATAGGGCCTGTTCACATAGAAGTCCGTTGCGGAGCGTTAAAGTATTGAAATATATTTAACCAATGATAAACCTCCAAACGATTAGCAATGAAATTTTTAACGCCTATGATTGGTTTATTTTCGTCTCAACGTCATCTTTCCCTTAACGCTGCGCAACGGACTCCTATGTGAACAGGCCCTTAGTCTACGCCATGAAGTTTGAACAGCCCAACAAGCTTCACAGAAACCTCGCCATTCTATTAGGATTGCGAACGTTACCAAAATCTCCCGAATGTACAATGGAGCATTTGCTAGAAAGAATGGACGAGTTGTCAAAACAGGTCAGTGCTATAAGATCAGTTAAGCCTGACAGACAACAAGTCATAAAATGCTGGAGTTGCGGCGGCGAAGGCCACGCCCGAAGAAACTGCCAATTGCGCCAAGACTCGGGAGCCAAGAACACTCCCAAGAAACAGGAGCAGGGAAACTAGAGTCTGGCCATCTCGAGGGGCGGAGCTGCTGGAGATTAACAGGCCCCAGTTCAAAGTACTGCAAATTTCTTCCATGAGCGGCGGTGATCGCGGGCTTTTCGTCTTAGGACATGTTAATAGACTTCCCTGCCGCATGATCATCGACACAGGAGCCAATGTAACGATCATTCAAAAAAATTTGGCTAAGCGTTTGGGGGTTGATCTTCTCTGGACCCCACCATGCGTTACCCTGCAAACTGTGAGCGGTGACAAAATTCTGATTCACGGAAAGACAAATATTAACATCGCATTCGGGAATGCCGTTTACAAACATACGGCATATGTGGCAGATATTACGGTCGCTTTTATTATAGGCCTGGAAAACATAACTTTACTTTGGACTTTAATAGCTGATAAAGATATTTTGCTCGCTAAGAGATGGCGCTGTGAGCACGGTAAATGTAAAGGACAGAGATGTAGTAGATAGGGATGCGACATCGACAACAAAACATCGATGTTTTCAAACATCGATGCTAATAAAACATCGCCCCAAAACCATCGATGTTTTTGAACATCCATTCTTTAAAACTAGTTTAGTAACGGTACTTTTTGGAGGAATCTTAATATTTATTAACGTTAACTTATATGAAACCAGAACAAAACAAAACTTAAATGGCCGCTCTCGTGTCTATACTATTTATAGAATAAAACCCCATGGAAGGTTCTAGAGTGTCGAGAACCTTTCAAGCTGTCTAATTGGTTCATTGGTTGTTAATTGCCATTTGTCTCGTTGCTAGGGGATCGTTTCCCCTTTTTTATTCGTTTTTTCAGAATTCAGACTTACATTTACTGAGTGTGAAAATCATGCTACGTGTTTTTTAATTATTATTATTATGGTACTTTCATTTTAAAAAAAAACATTAAGACAACGTAAAACATCGAGCACAAAACATCGATATTTAAAAAAATCGACAAAATAAATCGATGTTTAGAACATCGAGGTTTTTATCAAAACATCGATGTTCTGAAAACATCGACATCGATGTCGCATCCCTAGTAGTAGATCGCGAATCAGAGCGGTCATGTTCTAACGTTATCCTAATAAAGTGTTATTTTATTATTAAACGAGTCTTTATAAAAGGTCGCCCGTTTATGCTACAAGAAAGGTCAAGGTTCAAACGGAAGTGAACATTTCAGACCTTAAAGTTATTAAAAAGATAGACAACAGAAATCAGAAGTGGCATTTCGCCTATGCACCAAAACCAAAACGGAATACGAACATTCAAGGTATATTTAATGATGTATATATTAGTGAAGCAAGTATATTATTTTCGTTAAAGCATTTATAAGTAATAAAAATGGTCTATTTAGGGAAGGGTAGAAAAATTTATTTGTTGGAATTAGCGACTGAGCTAGATCTCGGTAATGTAGTCTCAACCGATAGTACGATATCGGAATTAAAGAAAATTATTTGCCAAAGCAAAGATTATGATGAACAATTCACTAAAAATTTATTTGAAAGAATTATAGATACTAGGCTTAAGAATGAAGAAAGAACTTATGAACAACAACGACTTGCAGCTGAACGGCAAAAATTGGAAGCTGAAAGAGCTTTTGAATTAGAAAAAATTAAAATCGAAACTACTAATAGATCCTTGGAAGGACACGATGAAACTGTTCGAGTTTCAGAAGTAAACAAAAGTAACTTTGAACTACGGCGCTTAATGCAACAATTTAGCTTAAAAGACGGAGATATCACATTTTATTTAATATTGTTTGAACGGCAAGCTAATCGTATAGGTATTAAAGAAGGAGATTATGTGTCTCATCTGTTAGGACTTTTACCTTAAGAATTTACCCAACTTATCGCCAGGGAAGCTGAACAAAAAGCTAATGACTATGCATTTTTTAAAACCTTGTTATTAAAACGATTTAAGTTGAGTCCCGAAAAATTCAGACAGAAATTTATAAATCATGTGAAAGATTCAAAAAGCACATGGGAAGATTACGTTTATGATCTGCGAAATTATTTTAATGAATGGTTAGCTGGTTTAAATATTGACGATTTTGACTCTTTAAAATATCTTATTATAACGGATCAATTAAAGAAACGCGTTCCAAATGTAATACGGGAACATTTTATCGATTCTTGGCCAAAATTTGTAAATGCAAACGAATTGGCAGGTAAATTGGATGAACACGAAAATGTGCGCTTGGGATTTAAAATCGCAAATAATGAATATAAGAACACTGAATATTATGATGAAGCCAAAAGTTATTACCGTAATAATCCTAAGATAGATTCCTGCAAATATAAGAGTACTGAGTTGAATAAACCAGATAACAAAAATGGTAACAAATCCAATGATATGTCTATTATTGGGTACGATAATTCCATTCGAAAGTGTTTTTCATGTAATCTATATGGCTATGTTGCGAGAAATTGTCCTTTACCTTGTAAGAACTGCGGCATTAAAGGCCATTCAAAAAAATATTGTACTGCGAAAGACGAAAAGAATACGAATCATTTGAATGTAAGCTACACTGAATCTTTAACGCCAAACCGATATCTCAAAAACGCGCAAATTAATAAACAGCGTGTCAGCGCTTTGTTGGACACCGGAAGTAGTAACTGCCTTTTAAAAGTCTCTGTAGCGAAAAATTTACGACTAAACATTTCGCCATGTGAAAAACATTTGTTTGGTTTCGGAAATCAACTGACGCCAGCAGTGAAATGTGTAGGAGGAACGATGATTGGTATTCAGATTGATGACGTAATCGCGAAGGATGTTTCTGTTCTAATCGTACCAGATCAAACGCAGCCGGTTGATTTATTGGTAGGGAGAACATTTTTGGATTTACATTACATTGCTTATGCAGCCGTATGCAAAAGTTTGTACGTTGGGTATAGTAGAGATTTTCCTTTAATTGAAATGGATTCCAGAGAAACTGAATCACGCATGAAATTAAAAACGGTCGAAGATGCGCAAGTTGTGAACAACAGTATAAACTTTGTAAAAGCTAAACCAGAAGAAATAAATAACGGGTTAATAATTATGGAAGGTAAAGAAGATAACTTAGATACATTGTTAGAAGTTAATGAGGGAAAAATGATTATTCCAGTTATAAATAACAAGGATTCAAAAATCAGTAAGTCTAAAATTTCAAGGAACGAAAATTTCAAAGAAGTTGTTTACAAGACAGAAAGAAATGCGAAATCTGAGAGTTTGCATGCGCATTCTGTGAGTGAGGATTTTTGTGACAAAAATGTACATTTAAATACGAGTACAAGTATAGAAAAGAAAAATTTGAACAATTCTAATGCCAACAAAGACAGTGAAAATGTTGCCAGTGATATCGTTGACGATGTATGTGCTCGAGATTCTTCATTAGAAAGTGATGTCCTAATGACTGATCGAACTATAACACTTGACGTGAAAAATGAATGTTTAGATTCTTTGAGTGACCGAGACGGTACACCGCGTGAACCTTTGTCTGATGTCAGTTCATGTGTCGACAAAGAAAATGTTTCAGAATATTGTATTTTCATTGCCGATGTGAAGGACTGCTCAAAAAGCGAAACCAAGGATAAAGTAACTAATAAGACTATAGAGAATTATATTATAGAAGATGAACATTCTCCGGTGGATGTTAACACTGAGACGCTAAGGCATGTTTATACTAAGATAATGCATACCGACCATAGGAGTTTACGAACTGAAGATAATAAACATGATGCAGTTTATGAGACCAACATCTGCACTGGATTTAACCAAGATTTGATTGTGGGAAGTGACAACTTCTCTAGATTCATCAGGCTTAATCCCGTAAAGAATACTTCCACCCAGCACGCCTTAAAAACTCTTAGGAACCTTGCCGATGAATTCGAACTATCCAAGCTAATCAGCGGTGACAGAGGGTCTTGCTGCACCTACCACCAATGTGAACAGTATTGTCGACCAAGTGGGGACCTCGGTGTAACCTAGAAGATGAATCCGAAGATGAGGAGACTTCTGGTCCACTCGACTGGAATTCAGGTAACCCTCACGTTAGAACAGACGTAGTGATAAGGTAATATAAATTACTTTCTTTTAATTTGATCATGGACTCATGTTGAACTATAAAGAACTGTGTAAGGTATACATAAGATTCGATTCACAAGAATCGAACTTTTTGAGTGAATAAATTAAAGAAGCTGCTTGAGATATGCCAATTTTGGCATACGCGCTTGGTATAAATACCATGCAGCTTGATTAAGAGGTTGTTAAAGTTGATAGATAAGCGAGTTAAGGGAGCTATGAGGTAAGCAGCTCCAGGTGTTAACCGGCGCTTGTGCTTAGGGGGCCCAAAGTTTACGTGGCAGAACTGCTGGTTTGTGAGTATTTCAAAGTGTATTTTTATTGAATGATATACATAATATATAGCCTATGTCCATCTGGAATAATGTGCCTTTCAAATAGTGAAAGACTTTTTCAAATAGGCACCGTGATTTCGGAGATTACCCTCCACATACAAAATCCGCTCTCTCTCTTTATATATTAGTATAAATTAACAACAATGGTTACACACACATAGTAGAATGGGTGGCTGGTGACCCGTATGAGCTCATAAAAAATATTTTAAAAAGATGCATATAACCTAAGTCGACTTTAAGCTATAAAAAAAGGGAGTGAAGAAGGAAAGAAAGAAATGCTAGATAGCTAAGATTAAAAGGGGGCATGCCCATTGGCAACAATTCGCCAGAAATGACTAAGGCATCTCTGGATCTGTTGAAGCGATCATCCTTCATGGGTTCCAAGGGGTGAAGTCAGGCATCAAGGACGGCAATTGGTGACGACCTTCTATGTAGCTGCAGGAGATCCAGTCTAATTCTCCCAGTCCGGACAACCCCCGGAGCAAAACTTTTTTCGTCCCCGCTTTGCATGAGCGCTGGCAAGGGATACACGTAAAAGAGTGCTACTTCGTGCCGAGCATTGAGCCCAGATGATTATTTCGAACGTTGATATTCTTTCATATTTGTGGAAGTTAAATGCCAAATTATTTTTTTCTTGAATTATTTCTTGGTTTCTTGTTAGATTTTATTTTTTCACGGCTGACCCCGCCGTCCACAAGCACTGTATTCATCCGCGGGAGGAGCGGATGCTCCGAGGAGGCGATGAGAAAGTAATCAACATTCCATTGATCTGTTACACAGATTTTTGCCTTTCCCCCTTTATCCAGGGGCCTTGCGAACGTGAGACGAGAAATGGCACACAAGTACGCATTGAATTACCGCTTAGCAACACAGAGAAAGAAGTTTACCAAATAATTTACAGAGTTTTAAGGGGAAAATGGAATACAAGAACATTTACCTTTATACTTAATAATTTAAAATTTTAACCACTCACCAGCCAGCCAACAATACATATCAGCCACCTTACAATTTTTTTTCTTACTTAAGCGCAACTGCGCACATAATAACAAGTACTTCTTACATTAAATGACAATTTTGAATACATAACCTCTGTGCGGAATGTTGAACACCAACTAACAGAGTGACCTTCCACCTGTGGCCATATTGAGACCAATACATTTCCTTAATTGTAGCACAACAGACATAACTTTCAAATATTACATATTACAAGCAAACGTTAAAATATCCCTAAATGACAAGTTCAGGGGTTGTTCCGACTGGAACTATTTGAATCCTCCGCAGAATCTCGATTTTCTAAATAAAATTCAATCCATTTAGACAAGAGACTTATGTAGTTCCAGATGCCCAAGTTCAAAGCACATACCCGGAACGACATGCAGGCCAAACTTGCTAATTTTTCCTAGTGAAAAGGAAAGAAAAATTTTCCATTTAATTTCCAAAAGATTCTTGTTCTATATTTTTTAACTGTTCATAATAAGCATTTACTGTCTTAAACTCCATCTTTTTATTGGAAAAGACCATGTCTAGCAAAATCTAATAAATTCAAATTTCCAGTTTTAAGACATATTTCCATGACTTTTCCGGGTTCCCTGAAATAACTGATTGGCTAGCTTTTCTTACACCTTTCTTTTAGGTATAAGACTCCGAGGATGAATTCTTTGGCTTGAATACATTTTGATAAAACAAGGAAACTAGATAAAAGCTATTATTTGGCTTTATGTTAATTGACACAAGACCCCCCCCATCTCCTTTGTTTCCATAAAGGATATATCCCGCAACACATTTCATTGGTTCACCATTTCATTAACCCCTCGAGTACCGATTTAATTTGAATTTCTTCACGTGGATCTCTTAATTTTAATTTCTTTTGGTGTGTGTCTTAACACACCACGTTCAGAAATATCTCATTTCTCTCAAAAGTCTTGAGAGCTTAGGATTAAATCTAAGAAGGCGCGATGCATTTATATTAAGTGTTTGAATAAAAGGTTTCATATCTGGAAAATGATCTTTTTCCTAAAACACCCATTCGTCTGATAATGCCTTACGAGAAGATTCACAAACACTGCTCGATTAGCTTCTTGTATGCTTTCGAAATCTTACTACTATATCACTATCGTTGTCACTTTCTATTTCGCAGGAATCTAATTGTTTTAAGGTGCTCTCATCAAAACTGTCATCACTTTTGTAAACTATATATCGGCGTTATTTACATAGTTATTTTTAACATTATGAAGCTGCGTTTCAGGGAAAAGACATATAGAAATAATATCACTATTTACTATGTTGCAGCTGACAATAAACTCATTAAATACTCCACAATGAACAAAATCGTGCAGGTTTGAATTTGATAAACATCGTTTCAAATCGCTTCAAGAGTTAGACTCATCATTCTGCACTTCAGCGCAAAAAAATACATGACGAGTCTACAGCGTCAAACGTAGGTAAGGGGTTAATGGAATTTGTAGAAAGGCTTGGGATACCATAGCAATCCTCAATCACTATTTGCAGTTGGGGGTACATTAATAAGCTTCTTATAAATGTTCTCTATTTATTGCTGAAAATTACGGTATAGATTGATTGATTCAAATTTTCTTTCATTATTTTTCTTACTAACAGTTCACAATCAGTAATGGAGTTATGTAAAATTCAGTTTTCTCTATAGTTAAAACAAAAGCATTTAAATTTGACATCAGATTTGAAAATTTCAACATTTTTGAACACATGTGGTCCCGTAAATTTCTAAAGTTAATCAACTGTTATAGTACAGAACTTTGTTGGGAATCAAACATCCTAAATATGCTGGGTTCCTATGACATATCTAAATGGTTTGGAGACAATTTAAATATTTTTTTCTCTTCTACAGTACAGTCATCCTAGTTACAACTCTTCAGCTGAGCAACTATTTCATTTAGCTTATTTTGCCTTAAGAAAAAATCATTACCTAACCAATATTACATCTAATTTAACTTTTTTATTTAATATCAAAGAAGAGTTACCAAGGAGGACTTAGCTTTATAAATTCATATAGGCGGCCTTCCTTTTATGTATATATATTGTTGTAAATAGCTGTAAAGATTTGTAAATATTCTTTGTTTCTGCTTAATCAATCTTTATTTTGTGTCAGATATTGTTTATTTAATGTCACAGCCTTATATTTCAATATGTGACCCTTTGGCGATATGTTTGAAGATTGTGGTAAATTTGGCAACACTTTGGGTGGCTGGAGAACCAATCAGATTTTAAAGTAGCTGGTATGGTTGTTGAGTTCTAGAACAATCAAGAATGTCATTAAGGGTATATAAGGATGTCCATCTCGGCTCCTTAAGTTCAGGTTTATTCATTTTTCTGCTGGAGCACGGCTGCTCTGTGAGGCTTGTTATTGTGTCAAATGTGAAGTCCTTTAGGAAAACTTTGTTGTAGTCTTAAATGACTGTTAGTTATATTTGTCATCTGTTTAGGTCTAAAAAGCAATTAAACGTGTTACTGTCATCTAGAATTATTTCCAAATATTGAACAAGAAATGCAACAATTTGTTTCAGAAGAGACAAAAGTATATATATGCTCTGAAAATAAATAGAGGGCTAGTAAAGATATTAGTAAGTTTTCTGGTTTTACTACTTGCAATCACAATTTATATGCAACATTTCATTTGTTCGAAACAATGTTTATAGAAATTGAGACTTTAAAAGAAATAATAAAAACTGGTCAATGCTCATACAATTTTTATTAGAATCACTAAGCTGGCAATTTAAAGACATAACAGATAATGCAATCTGTCAGATGATGATTTTTTATTTATTTATTTATTTTTTTAAACAACCATACAGCATTAACATCCCTTTATTCAAAATACAAGAAATACCATTTCATTAAGACAAGTTCAAGGCAACTGAATATAGATTTTGACAGAAAATAACTAATTTACCCAATAAACTTTAAAGGGAAATATTTAAAATAAGTCCCTATTATCTATCACAACTTTTTTTTTGAAACTCGAACTATTAAACTGGAAGTGAAATTTGTACGAATAACAAAAATCTGAGAAATATACTAAAATTATTTTAAAACAGAGTTTTATCACATGTTTTGATGGATTTCTTTTGCTGGCTACTTTTATAAAATGAAATGCTAAAATTTGATGCATATTATTTTCTATATTTTGTAGGATGCAATGTTTGAAATAAAATAAGGAATGAAATATTATAAAAGTTAGGCTTTTAAATCATTAGTATTCATCACCAGTGTATAAAACATTTATTTAATAGATAAACAGAAATTTCTTTCAATATTTTGGTGAATATTAATTACATTCAATTATCTAATATACCACAAGTACTTGTTAGTTAAATGAATGTTATTAAACATTGGTCTTTCTCTTTTATCAACCAGACATTCCATTAGACAATGATTACTTAGAGTCACACCTGTTAAAAATAAACACTATCTTATAACAGGAGGGATGGCAATAACTTTGTGAACCCTATTTCAGGTTAAACTGTTTTGATGAACTAAATGATAGGAATTAGACACCTTACATGTACAAATTAAAAATTATTCAAAACAAAAACACTGGAAGTCAAAACAGAAATATCCTTTTTATATGAGTATACATTTAATTAAAAAAAAAAAATCTAACACATAAAATATCATAATTCAAAGAGATATAAATTTATTGGGAGCTTAAAATAAAGATAAAACCATAATTTCAGAATGATAAACTTTGGCACATACAGGCTCAAAAACTAAATATATTAAATTACACTAAACATACTAGGGTGATATTTACAAATGGAAGCTATCGAATTTTTTCACAATCACCAACCAACTCTGCTAAATTGCTTGAATGAGTTTTAAATTACTTTGAAAGCAAAATCATTAAAAGTCCATCTCTGTCTTTTCCATCCTCATAAACTAACTCTTCTCATCGTCTAGATTCTCTAAACTAATGACATTAATATATAATTCATAGGAACAGGTATAAATTTATTACAATGAAGTAACAAAATAATTAGTATACAGTTTTGCATTCATTGGTCATAAATTGCAATGTCATTTTGGTGTGCTTTTGTAAAACTTTTTCAAACTATGGCTCTGGAGAATCAAAAAAGTAACATGCTTGGTTAGGAAAAATTTAGTATGATGCTTACAGGATTTTATATTCAAGCTATTGAGGGATATATAGTAGTTTGGCATATCTGATGAATTTTAATCTTTGAATCAGCCTTTTTTTCATAATTAGAATACTTATCTCAATGTGGTCTACTTTCTAGAAGGTAGATATGACAAATCAACGTAGAATTCAACTGAAATATTTTGTCTTCTATTATGCCAACATCTAATTGAATACACTTATAAAATTGATTTGATCAATAAAGATAGAAGTTTCTAGAAGCTTCTGAGACATAGTTTAAGATATTTAACTTTATTTACATATGAAATTGTCCTTTATTAACATTTAGGGGTTTATCTTTGTTAAGATAATCCTAATAGCACTCATTTCAGAATATTAAGTTTGATAATACCAGATTCGATAAAGAAGATATAATACAATTATTTACAAATTTAAGAATATATTTCTTATACATTCTTAAATATTATAACTACTTCAAAGAAATAGATTTCAGTCAATAATTACAGTTCTTCAAATATTAATTCCTCTTTGTATCAATTACAAACAGTTTAAAAATTTTACAAATGTCATTCAGAATGAAGTTTACTGGGGTCAGTAAATTTTGAAGTTAAAATATAAAATACTGTTGGAAATGGTACAAGGGCAAGCAATGAACCATGTAACACTGGATTTGTTAGTTGAGTTATAGCAATAATTCCATATGCATGAAGAAGCCAATGTCCTAACAAAATTACTAGATTTCTTATATCTTTCACTGAAGTAATGAATAATGATTTCATAGACTGATCAAGTCTAAATGCTAAATGAGCAGCAACCGATATAAAAGTTAAAGTAATAACAATAAATGGAAACGAATAATACAGTAATCCTCCACAGGTAGCTTGCAATACTACTAGCAATGGCACTAGATACATTGTAAGATAAATGGATTTTTTTCCACGACCACCAGATAGTTTTTTGATGACAACAGGTCGAAAACAAAGCATAAATAGAAGGGCGAGTGCGTAATATATGAACACCATAGAATACAATGGATAAACTGCTTCCTGCGTGCAACGAAGAGTTTTGACATATCCCGGAGTAGGATTATGAAGCATTGTATACCAATCGGATAATCTTTTAACTTTGCATGCATGTATATCTAATTTTCCACGAGGTTCGCTTAAAAGTAAAGTAGAAAGAGAGGCTAAAACATTTTCAAACAAAGCACTTATATGTAAGGAGAGAACATCTTTTGTGAAAATCAATCTCTTCATAGTCTGGTCAATTATATACCATTCAAGAACAAGTAACAATAGAGCCATGAAACCAAGGTAAAACCAGTCGTAAAAGGATGGATAATCCTGACAAGGTAAGCAAATTGAATTTGCAGCGGCTCTGAAACCCCGTGGGCAGGCACCACATTCTCCCCATGTACCGTTAATGCGAATTCGACCACAGTATAAGCCAGGACAATGAGTAGAATGGTCCATAACCATTTTTGATCCTAGTTTTGTGCAGCAGTATAATTAAAAAATTATATTGAAAGAATGAGATATCACAGAATAAAAGTAAACAAACATTTTTCTATTTAGTAAACATTAACAGTCACCGTTAAACTCTGCGATCTGCGATTTACAGTTAATGCATACAATACATCATATCATATATAAAGTCATTTAAATATTCATTTAGTTTTATAAAACAGTCTGCAACAATAATTGCATGCTTTAGGATTCAAATTTTTTTTACGGAGGTTTCAAATGAAGAAACTTTTATATATATAAAAAAAATATTGAAAATACGTCACAATCAAAATTTTAGATATTTTATGGAGTCGGAGTTGTTTTCTTAAACGAGATAGTTCAAAGTGCGTAAATAAACTGTTCACCTCACATTGCTGCGAAACAGAAACTGATTTCACGTTCAGATCCGGAAGTTGCTATTCCATTCCTTTCCGGTAACGAGGTAGAAATGGCTGCCCGAGAAAAGACCAGAGATGAATTGGATATGAAAACTTTAAGAGAATTAGCCGCATTGCCTTCAAATAAATATTGTTTCGACTGTGGACAGAGAGGACCAACATATGTAAATGTGACTATTGGGGCATTTGTTTGCTCTGCTTGTGGAGGACTACTGTAAGTTAACATATAAACTATGAACGAATTACTTAATTTTTAATTAGAATTTTATTCTGTTACATTTTGTTTTGAATTTTTACTCAGCATCTAATCAAACCTTTCAACTTTAGTATGATTTCAGCGTATTAGTTTCATTCAAGGTGTGTCAAATTGTATTGAAATGGTATTTTTACCATGTTTTACTAGACAACTCAGTTAACAGTGAGATTTTGATGTATCCTTTTTAAAGCAATTATATGTTAGAAATTTAGAAACTTAATAGAGCAATAACATATCGCAAGCATCAATTATTCGTTCACATTTGAGAAGGATAAGGAATATTAGTCTAAAGTCTAGAAATACTATTGAAAGTTTAGAATAATATCGTATTTGGATGGCGAATGCAGTTTGTTTCAGCAGTTTTATTTCAATTTGAAAAAAAAAAAAGTTTACTGTTTTTTCTAATGACGTGTAGCATAAGTGAGTGTATTTGTAGCCTATTTTTTTTATTATTCTCTGTATGAATTCACTTTTTCTGAACTTGAATGCAAAAGCGTTTAATGTTGCTGTAATAAATGCAGTGAAATGTATTAAATTATAAGGTCAGAAATCTTTTCTTACATTTTCCTTTTTTAAAATAGGTTAGTATTCTCAAACATCCATACAATTTTTTATCATTTTGAGTGCATAGACTTTTTTTCAAAATATTTGTTACCAGCTGATAGTTTAAGAGGAGCTCTTCATGCTACCCTCATATATTGTTCTCCAGTGAGAGTCCCTGTTGATAGAAAAACCTAATTTTTGTTAATTTTCTTATATTTTTACATGTTATTTTTAAGTATTTTCTAAAAATATTCAATTAAACTTTCAAATGGCGATAAATTATGCTGGAACCATCAGGAAATATGGGGAATTTTATTAGATGTTTATAAGTCTATGGTTTCATTCAATATATCTGTAGCATATATTCATGCTGTTTATAGACAATGATTAATCTTATCCCTTTTCTTCATTGTTTTGCTCATCTAAGTTAGCCCTATGTGTGTATAGATTTATTTTCATATTCATAAGTCATGTGGTAAGTATTTTCCATTATTTTATTTGGTTAAATTTTGTCATTCATAGAAAAAAAAATCCTTTTGGTCTTAAAAAGTATTTTGCTTCCTGTTCTACCATTATGCTTGTTTCAAAGATTGGTCTTCAATACTTGAGACTTACTAATATGGACAGTTATTGAATATCATCTTGATCTAGGCAATTTCTCATGTTATTTCGAGTTGATTGAATATGGGGAGTATAGTTTTTTTCCTTACTAAACTTTCTTAATCTTTATACTTTCTCTATAACAAAACTTATAATCTTCATTTAAATTTAAAACTCTAAAGACAATATTTTATTAAATGACAGCCAAATATTTGAGAATGTCAATTGTAATTTTTAGGTTAATCATGTCTCGAAAAATCTACGATTTCTAAGCAACATTAAAGTTGAATTTCTGCTAATTTAATCAAGTATTCTTGGATTATCATTGATTTACTTTAGAAAATGTTTCATGCAATAATTTTTTTGAGTGTAACTATAGTAAAGTATTTGAAATTGTATGTCTAGTATTCACATTTTCTAACTGAATGCAAACTGGTTTAGTATCAAATCATAATGGATTCCTCAAGATATACCATTAATTCATATGTAGTCATATCAGAAAACACAATTATCATTTTTAGCAAATCATAAGATTTTGACTATGTAAAAAATATATATCTGTAAAATGTTAGATAAATATTGCATAACATACTAAATTTTTACAAAAGCAAATAATAGTTATGTTAGTTTAAGAGCATGTTATGCATATTACATTGAATGTAAAATGTCAAAATGAAATTCTGTAAAATATCTCTTAAAAATAATTTTCAAAAACTTTTAAGAATATGCCAACTGTTATGACTTTTTAATTCTGTACTTGTCAAAAAAAAAAAAAAAAAAAAAAAAAATCTGTAAATTGTAGTTTAATGTTCATTACAGTTGTTTAAATATATTTCTTACTATTCTCAGGTGCTTCTTTTTGTCAGGATTTATTTCATTAAATAACAATATTCTTTTAAAAGTTCTGTTTTTTTTAAACTTTGCTTTAGTTTATACCAATTCCTTGACTGTGTTTTAAATAATTTAAAACAAAATGTTTTGAAATATTTATTGAATTCTCATGTGTAAGGTATTTCCTGTATATTGATTTTTATGTAAACTTTTTTATGTGTAGGAGAGGTTTAAATCCACCCCACAGAGTAAAATCGCTCACGGTCTGCTCTTTTACTGAAGTTGAAATGGATCGTATAAAAAGTAGAGGCAATGAAGTAAGCAAGTGAATTATTTTAACTTTGGTTTACCTGCAGCTTTTATCTTTTATATTAATAGTGAAATATTAATTCTAAAAATTCAAAATTACATTTTTAAAATTTATTTTGAGAAAGATTTTTCATAAAGAATGCCTAAATGTGTGGAGGTATATTTACATGAATAATCAAGCTTTAACTAGTAAATGAAATGGTGATTGGCCTTCTGTGGCCATATTTTACCGCAGGATTGTGTTTATCAGATTGTAAATAGAGGTTTAAAATGCTAATGTTCTTGTATTACTTTCTTTTTGGATTATTTAATTATTGATTTTGTTCTTCGTAGTATTGTACACACATATGGTTGGGGAAATATGATGAAAAAACAGGAGAAGCAGATCTTTCAAGTCCAGATAAAAGGAAAGAATTCATGCGGTTGAAGTATGAAGAGAAGAAATTTTATGTTGATCCAAGGGAAGCTATCAAGAAAATGAAGCCTCGTGCTCCAGCAGTGCCAACAAGCTCTGCATCATCTTCCGTCACTCAATCTAAAAGTCATACTGTCATTCAAAACAAAGATTCATCTTTGCTGCAGGTTAGTAGAAATTCTTAATATTGTAAAGGTTTAGCAGTATTAATGATCTGTAACATTATATGAAAGTGAAAAGTTTCTATTAATCATTCTTCAGTACAGTCAGATATGATACTGAAATCAGAAAGTGATAAAAATACTGCATTATAAACTGTAAGTAAGAGATTTTTTTAATAAATAGTAGCTACTAGGGTTGACTGATTATTTTTGAAGCTATCAGGACATTTATCTCATCCTTAATTGGAGAGCTTGTAAGTAGTAAAGTGTCCATTGTGGCTGAGTATTCAGTGTTATGATTGTGTTATGATCAAGAATTCTAGGTTCAATGATTGCTGTTTTGGTTATCACAATAAAAATAAATCCAAGAAAAGTTTTTAAGTATGATCATGTTATTTAAAATACTAGATAATCTAATTATTTGGTTAAATCTGACAACTGGTGTTCTTAGTGGCTTTTAATGTTAAAATTTACTTATCAATCTTTATAATGAAGAACTTTTGAACTTGTTAAATGAAATTATATACATATGCATGTTATTCATGATGTCTCTGAAAATATTCTTTTGCATAGTAAATAGTGACATGGCTGAAAATAGAGGATTTAAGTTTTCTTTTAGAATAAATTAGGAGTGCAAAATCATTCTTAAATGTTATTGATGTTTTTAAGAAGAAAAAAAATAATACACATTATCTTCTCCCTTTAAAAAATCTTGATTCATGAATGTAAAATTATAGCAGGGGCACTTGAATTAACCAAGAACTAATTTTTCAATAAAAACTTAACATAGTGTTTTGAAGATAATTATCAAATTATGATTGTATCTGTAACTTATGAATACTTAATTGCATATAGTTAACATATCACATTATTACCTAGAAGGAATGTGTATTCACGTAACTTCTTTATTCATTCCTCCTTATTTTTCAAACAATAAATGTAGCTTCCTTTTGTTACCATAGAAATAAATAGGTGAGATGTATACACCCCAATACAATTCATAAATACTTAGATTGTCCTTTAACTTCATTTTTCTCTACATGCATAAGCAACCACATTGTCATGGTCTGTCTCTCTGCAATGAGTCATTATGAGATTTATTTTCCTTAGAATATTATTTTAACAACCTGAGTTTATTGCTTAGTTTCTGTGGAGTATTTTGCCACTTTTATGGAGAATTATGGCAGAACCTGGACACAGTTTTTTTAAACTAAAAATTTGAAATAGTGAAAATAATTGTATTTGATAATGTATTATGTATTGAATAATTTTTAACTCTATAATATACATATACATATAATTTTTAAAATATTAAACTGCATTTTGTGAGGTGGTATATTTTTATTATGCTTCTTAACATTCAAAAGACATAATTATCAGTCTAACTCAATTTTGAAAGTGTCTTACACATGCCAAACTAAGCCCTGAAAACATTAAATGGTATCATTTGAGAATTTTCCTTTTTGAGTAACTTAACGTTCAATATTTTGTAAGCTTAAATTGGTGTTAAGCCTTATTTGCTGATATGATATGTAAAGTAATTCATGCAACTAAAGTGTTTGATAAATCAACAAAAATCTAAGTAGAATATAAACTCTTAAGATTTCATCATTTAATTTTGAAAATAACTTTATCCATGAGATTTGTATCTCCAATATTGTATTAAAATTTAAAATTATTTTTTCCAAGACATTTTATTGCATTTTTCTTCTTCATAATTCATTGCTATTAGTTCTGATTTTGTTTGAAATTTTACTTTTTAGAAATCTGGAGCTTTATCTCAGACATTTTCTGCTGGGGATGTGTTGAACAATTCAGCTTCAGATTTGTTTAAAGATTTTGAAAATGATCCATTTAATGATGTAAAGGTGGGAGGTATGAGTTTTACTGTTCTTATTTTCTTAAACATTAAACAATTTCACCATTGAATTTTTTTTTTTGTTAAGAATCTGGGTTTTGTTTTCTTTGATAATTTAAGTAATCAAGCTGCTAATCAAGAGAAATGTGAGTAATTTACTAGAAATTAACATTTTTAAAAAATTGTTTCTTGATTGTAGAATTGTAGTATTAAAATCTTTTTAAAAAACATTCTATTTTGAAGCTGTAGTTGTTTTGTCCTAACTTGTTTTGAAGCAAAAATATGAATTTTTAATAATAGAGGGGCACACTTTCACAATAAAAAACTCATAATTTTTCTGAGTCAATTTTTCTGAATGAAATACCATCGCTTTACCCACAGTGCCATCAATCTGTGAGACTCCATCAAGACAAAGCTAGCAGTCACACATCAAAATCCACTGTAAATTTCCTAAAAGAAATGGAACAAAAAACTGGTATCAAGGCCATACCCTTCACTGACATCCCTACTAAATCTCCCGATGTATCACCTATGGATTTTTGTGCATCATGAAAATCTTTATTAATATGGCGCAGGATCACCTTTCCATGTAATACCACCTGATTCACCTTGAAATTGGATTATACAAGTCATGAATAGTGGTTAAGAATATATTATACCATTTTTCAGGGAAAAATCATGAAAGTTGCTGTAAAGATGCTGTGGTGGATATCGGTACCTGGCTCTATCTGCTTATACAGATCACAGTGGTTGGATGATATATAGTCGGGGGGGGGGGGGGGATTCTACAGGGCAAGATAAGATATTTGACTTTTTATGCTCTTCAAACCAATACTTTATACATTTAGCTGTATGTATAGGGGGATTATCATCCTGGAAAAAGCCATCTCCTGCAAGAAAGTGTTTGCACTATAGGATGGACTAGTGAGTTAGAATGGGAAGGACTGTCGAAATTTTATCTCCCTTTTAGGGTTACAATAAGGCCTGAAGAAAACCATGAGATGCAATCTCAGACCCTGATAAATCTGCCTCCATGATTGACAATTGAGATGAGACAGCCAGAATCTTACCCTTGTGTAGGTGTTCTCCAGACATATGCATATCTTGTTGCGAGGAACAATGTGAACAATGATTCGTCGGACCAAATGCCCTTTTTCAACATATTTCTCGACCAGGATTTGCGCTCGTGGCATCATTGTGGGCGATATTTTGTATTGGCATCTATTACAAGTGACTTGGTAATGCTACTGTTCTGTAAATGCTGTGTTTGTGAAGTTTCTTTCTACCTCTAATGGTTGATACCGGAACCGGCAGATGCAGATTGAGCTCTCTGGTCATTTTGTTTGCAGTTTTTTTTCTTTCTTCATGTCGCAATCATATCTCGTCCGTCTCTTTCACTCAGCTCTCACATTCGTCCACTGTTATAGTTCTTATTTGGGTTAGTTACTATTGTTATATTTTAATTTACTATTAAGGTTAACCACTCTACACATAGTGTAAAGGAGAGCGATCGTATAGCATTCCTTACTAAAAAAAAAAAATAGACAGGCTTAAAATGTTAATATGGTGATATGACAAGAAAACCAACTCAAAACGACAGAATTCAAGGTTAGAGGCAACAATTTATTAAATTTAAACACATATTAAAATGTCAATCACAATTATTAACAATGCCTCATTAATTTACATTTTTTTACAATTGAAATATTACATCATACATTTTACACTAGAGGTGGCTGGTGACGAATTCTTACTCTTTATTAACTTAAATGAGCTCAAAAAAAATATTTATGAGCTCAAAAAAAATATTTATAATAAAAATGCATATTACCTCAGCCAGCTGTATTTTAACTAAAAAAAAAAAAAGAGAGGTTGAAAAGGGAAAGAAAGGGAATGTAGACAGGAATAGACAGAGGCATGCCTTCCAATGATAAGCTGTGACTACATCATTACGTCCTCCAGGCCTTCCATGCAGTCGGCGGAAGTGGCGCTGAACTTGGCGGGCATCATCAGTCACGGTGGAGACCAAGAGAAACAACAGTCAAGCATAGCAGACAGCAGAGAGAGCCTTTTTTGCGAGAGGCCCCAACTCCCACGCAAAACTTTTTTCTCCAAGAAACCTCCGCTGCCGTAGCCGGGCGATTGAAAAAGGAGTTCCCGTGCGGGCCGAAACCCCGGTGTACGACACACGCCGAAACTGGGAGCATTGTTTATACAACTTGTTGTTGACAGTCATATTATTTTTTTTCTGCACAAAACTTGGCTTTTTATTATCTTTTCTTTTTTTGTTTAAATATTTTTCGTTGCAAACGTTGCCTGCACCCTGCGCTGTATCCATCCGCGTGCAGGGCCGATGCTCCTGAAAGGGGTGCTGGGAGCCTGCGCTTCTGTGGGAATCATCAACATTCCTTTGGGCTGGTTTCGATATTACTGCCTTCCCCCTCACGTGGGGATCAAGCCACGCATGGCCAAACCGAAATGGCCAAACAAGATGTATTGGATTACTGCATAGCAACCTCAAGACAGGAGTAAGTTAGAGAAATGTAGGATTTTACTGGACTAAGAGAAAAAAAGGATATTTACATTTCATTTTAATATTTTAAGATTTAAATCTTTCACCAGCACACCAAACACTGAACCCAAGCCACCACCTTACATATTTTTACTGAAGTGTGATTATATATTACACATACATCTTCCTCAGTAGATACAGATTTTTAAACTTAAAAATAAACATCACTTGAACACGTTACAGGCCCTCAATGTTGCCCTCAATGTTGTCAAGATTTGCCCTTTTCACAAGGTCTGCAAGGTTTGATATTTTGAGCTGTTCTCCCCAAAAGCACTATGCCCTTAGCTTCATTACTGCTATCTGACAGTAGAACAATACATACTCTATATTATATAAAAAATAATAATAAAATACCGGTGGCCAGACTTGTTTTTTTTTAAGGAATACGAAGCACGTACATAAACACCACTAATATTGATAGGTGTTTCCATTATTTTGATAACCACCTGTATATGGTAAATATGAAGAACATGAAATGTTTTCCCACCAAAAATGTTGCCAAGTAATTTTTTCTACAAAAGGATTGGTGTGCAGAAAACAAACTTACAGTTACTTAGATAAACATTGTGGGCTGAGTCTAACCATGTTTGCTATGCTCACATGGTGGCCTCCACTACACTTTGGAATAACTGTTACATCCTAAAGGTCCTTCTTCTACTGGTTAGGCCATGATTCTGCCTAACCGGTAGAAGGTCCAGTAGGTCCCTGATCAACAAAAGGTTAGAAACTACTGCTTTAGATGCAAGGCAGCCTTATGCCTTTCAACAGTCGGAAATTATGACAGTTCTAGGCAAAACATTCTAATTAAATTCAGCAAAACCTCTTTTGACCTACTTTCAACAACAGAAGAAAAAAAACATTTACCTGATACTCTCTCCACTCTATCAAACACCCTTTTGCCCTCAAATGTTTTATCCCTATTAAACTTTCATTTTCTGATCTTGCAATGGTCTATTTAATTGGTACAGACTTCTTGGCAAAACTTACTGCAATCATACACAACACGCTTAATCACTTTCAACTCATTTTCACTATTTTCCCTCATATACACCTACATATATACAATAAAACTCATTTATACAGCCCTTATCCAGAGATCCCCCATCATCCAGATCTCTGGATAATCCAGATCAGATTTGTAGACATTATTTTTATTTAATGTTCACATTAGATAATAATTTTTAACTATGATAGCAAGAACGTAACTACAAGGACGCCAAATATTCACTTTTTAGTTTCATTCAATGTACTGTTCCTTCATAAATTGTATAATAAATAATGCTAATAAATGCTTTTAGATGAGTTTAAGAAAGATTTACTAGACTTACCAATTTTTTTGTTAAGAAAAGATGTGAAAAGTTATTTTAATATTTTTTCATGTCTTGTAAACAATACTATGTAATTTTGTTACAAAACATAGTTTTTTTATCATAATAAATGGTTTGCTTAGTTAAGGATTTTGTTTTGCTTATTACCCATATTATCTGGATTATCCGGATTGCCTATTGTCCCAGTCCACATAAACAAGGTTTTACTGTATTAGTTTAAAAATTCCATTCAATAACAGCTTACTTTCACTAAAAAAAGAACCAAATCCTTACTGACCTTTGAATAAAATGAGCATTTTATCCATACACACAATACCATTCAAATCCATCTGAATTATTCTTCCATTCACACAAATGTTTTTTTCTGTTACATCTCCTCAGATTCCAATGCACTCAGTATCAAACCATTCTTCATACACCAATCAATCACACACTTGTTTTTCTTAAAATCCATCTTAAATAAAAAGTATAAATCTACAATATTTATTGATTTATAGTAACTCATTTTGCACAAGGATCTGTAGAAAACTCATCGAAGGAACTAAAAATATGTGCTACCTAAACCATTTCCAGAATGACAATGTAGAAAATGTAACATTAACCTATGCAAGTTTAAAATGGTTTCTATTAATTTGTCAAGATAAATCACATGACAGTGTTCTTATTAATTAGTTATAAAACACCTGCCAAAATAATGTGATAAACTTTTGTAATGGAATTTACAGTAGTAACTACTTTGATGCCAAATTGTCACAGTTCGTGTCTGTATCATGTTCTTTATTTATATATATACATACACATATATACAGCAGGAGTAGCAAAGATAAACAGTGTTGAGAGACATTTGGGAATATGTACATACTTAGAAGAGCCAAAAATGAAAAGGTCATATTTGATATTGAATCAAGACCCACAAAAAGTGAAGCGTTCCAAAGGAAATGATAAAGAGTAATGCGGCTTGTGAGCCACAGTTTGGCCACCCCTGATATATGGTATTAAAATCTGTTTTATTTTAGGCTGAATCTATATCATCATGTATGATGAAAATAGAAAGAAAATTAAAATTTGTTTGGGGGAAAAATGTTTTTGACAAACTATCTTAAGCATATACTATGTTTTAGTGATTAGTAGTTTTGCTAAGACATTGTATGTGACTAAGTTTCATTAAAAATATTCCTGCTCCAGAAATACTCTTGGGAAAATTTTGTCTTTGGGGTATATATATATATATATATATATATATATATATATATATATATATATATATATATATATATAGATAGATAGATAGATAGATATAGATGTATAAAATTTTTTTTTAAATTTTTTATTTATTTTTTTTATTTATTTATTTTTTTATTATTATTATAAGTGTTAGCTGTTAAATATTTTATCTTTATGCAGAGAAGTTTTCAGTAACTTTTATTACCTTTTTCAGAAAATAAAGTAGAGGGTGCGTCATTTGCTGACTTTAGTAGTGCCTTTGGTAATACAGGTATGAAATATTTTCTTGATGTTAACAATACATACGTATGTATTATGAAATATATTATAATTATGTACATTTTGTGTGTGTGTATATATATATATATATATATATATATATATATATATATATATATATATATATATATATATATATATATACACACTCAAGAGCCAAAACATTATGACCACCCCTACATTTTGCAATGAATTCGCCTGGATGACGTGGAAGGCACATGATCAAGTGGAAGTGGTATTTAACTGCTGCTGGAGAGTCTAAAGAATCATTCTTTCACTTACTTCTGTGTGTGATGGGAAAGGTTGCGGATCTAAGCAACTTTGATAGAGGGCAGATTGTAATGGCTCGGAGCAAGTATTTCCGAAACTGCACGACTCGTGAGTTGTTCGCGACCTACTGTTGTTAGTACTTATGCAAAGTGGATGAATGACGGTGAAACCAGCAGTAGACGACATGGTGTTGGACGTCCACACGCTATCAAAGAAAAAGGTCGTCGGAGACTGTCTCGCATGGTGAAGCAAAACCGGAGCCAGACAGTGGCTCAGCTGACAGCCCAATACAATGCAGGGCCAAGTAGAATACTATCGCAGCACACTGTTCAGCGGGCACTGTTGTATATGGGGCTATGCAGCAAACGTCCCACTCGTGTGCCTTTGCTGACCAAGCATCATCGCCAACTGCGTCTGCGCTGGGCCCGGGAACATCGCGACTGGTACATGGATCAGTGGGAGAGAGTTGCCTGGTCAGATGAATCGCGGTTTGTCATTCATCATGCCGATGGCCGTGTCAGGATACGCCATCTTCCAGGCGAACTGTTGCTCCCTCAATGTACACTAGGTTATACACAGGCCGGTGGTGGCGGTATTATGCTTTGGGGGACGTTCTCTTGGGCGTCTCTAAGACCCGTGGTTGTGGTAGAGCAGACCATGAATGCTACAGGGTATCTGAACATCATTGCGGACCAGTTGCACCCTTACATGGCCTCTGTTTTTCCAGCTGGAAATGGAATGTTCCAACAGGACAACGCCCCGTGTCACAAGGCTAAAATTGTGTTGGAGTGGTTCCAGGAACATGATGCCGAATTCCAGTTAATGTCCTGGCCGCCTAACTCACCGGATCTCAATCCGATAGAACACATTTGGGATGTCATGGGACGGCAGCTCAGAGTTCAAAGACGACCAATTCGCAATATCTCGGATTTGTGTGACCGTTGCTTAAACATCTGGTACAATCTGTCTCCGGCCATCTACCAAGTACTTGTGGCATCCATGCCAAGGCGGGTTGAAGCTGTGTTGCGAGCCAAAGGTGGGCCAACTCGTTATTGACAGGTGGTCATAATGTTTTGGCTCTTGAGTGTATATATATTTAAGTAATGCATTGGTGAAGAGCTAAGAGAGTAGCGTGAAAAGAATGATTAGGCAATAATAGTAAAAATATTAGCTGATCGAATTTATCAAAGCTAATTTCAAAATTAGTTAGACACAATGAATTGTGTCTGGTTCCAGGTCCTAGAAATAAAGCAGAAATAGACTACTTCTTAAGGGAGCAGACGAAACTTGAGATCTTTAAAAAAAAAACCTTAAGGCCGTCCGCACACGGAGCGACTCAAAAGAAACTCAACTGGTTAGCGACTGAAATTGCTTATCGGTTGCAAACTCGTTAGTGATGCGGCTCCGCACACGGGCCGACTCAGAAGTGATTCAAATCAATAGTTTGCGACCTGTCATGGAAGGAAGAACATCATTATTCCGGGCTACCATGGATAATGATTGTAGTGATGATTCCAATGATGAATCAGTGTTGCTTTATTACTATTATCGTTACAGAAGAAATAGAATACGAAGGAAATTTTGGGTTCATCCATATATTGAAAGAAATTTTAACCACCGATTATTTGTTGCTGCAAAAGAACTACAAATTCCGGATGCAAAATTTCTATGTTTCTATCGTATGTCTAAAGACAGTTATTCAGAATTAGTACAACTGATTTCTCCTGCACTAAACAGACAAAATTCAAACATGAGGGAATGTGTGTATGCTGAGGAACGGATATTAATCACTCTCAGGTAAGAAAATTGTTTTTATTAAAATAAACTCGATCAGGTACATTATTGTATAAGTACATCAACTTAATATAGCGAGAAAAAATACTTAATATAGCTAAAACGAGAGGTCCTGGGTTCGATTCCGTGTTGAGTCCGACAACTTTGTCACTCATTTTCACTTTCAGTATCTAGAATTGCTAAAAAATACTACGAAATTATTATTGAAATTATTTCTAATCAATTAAATAATTGAAAAATAGAAATTACTGTTGACATAAGTCGTTCAAGGCTTCAAATGCTACGTAGTACCCTTTTGCACTTGTAACTATGTTGCTTCCTGCTCCAGTGGTTGCACCCCTTACTTCAAGTGTACTGAGTTGTGGTGTCTCACAAGTTGCTTCTGACTGATGTTCAGGTTGAGGTATGAGTTGAGATTGTGACGCAGGGGTTGAAGATCTGGATGAAAAAGATAGTTGCTGAGATATTATAGGATGGATTGACAGGATTTCATCAATAGAATCTAAAGCCTTGCACTTAAATCGTTGTACTTGTTCATCTGTCATTGTTAAAAGATCTGGAAGCATACTAAGCAGGAACATTTTCAACATTTCTGTGTTTGAGTCCTGGGTACAGTCAGAAGAGCTGCTTTTGGATTTTTTGCTCAGCAGGTATTCGATAAATGCTTTGTCTACTTCATGGTTTTTCATTGCAAGCTTATTTTTTGTTGCTCTTGGCGACTGTTTTTTACACATATCTGAAGTTGAGGTTAGTGGAGGGGCAACTGGTGGCGGTGACATGATTGAACACGGGAGTGTCAACTTTTGAGATGATGAAAGTGGTTGTGATCCCTCTGTGGCGTTATTTCATAGTCAATTTCCTCGAATTCCTCATCGTCTTCCTGGTGTGGTGGGTTGGGTAGATTTCCTGAAGAGCCCCCTAATGTCTTAATATTTGGAATAGGGAATTTCATAGCTTACAAAAGATAATATGCCTTCTTCGGCTTCGCACCTGCACCACTTTTCGTGGCTTTCGTGTTTCGAACAAAAACTGTACGAAGATTCTGAAGTTCAGTGGATGCCGGTAGATAAAGTGCATTAAATTATACGTGAAATTGAAGTAGCAGGCATAAGTTTAAAAAAAAAACCAAAGTTTATTTAATCACTAAACTTCATAAAAACAAAAACTTGAAAAACATATTATTACAACGAAGTAAAAATGAAAAAGAACAAAACGCAACCAGCGTGAGAAGCCGTCGGCAAGTAACTTACATTCGAACAAAAATTCGTCAACTACCCGGATCTAAGATTTGCATACACATGTTGCCAACTGTCCAACATCATACAAACGATTTATACCGCTGCCGTAATGACGTCATACCAAATTACGATCGCGGTCTGTACGTCACCACAACGGCGATATTATGAGTCGATGACGCTGAACAGAGACAAAGTATATTATTTTAGTATATGCAAACGATATATGCAAACGACAGATCACGGCGTAGTCAACAAGCTTTTCGGCGTCGAGAAAAATATGACACTCTTTCCTAACAATGGCCCGCCTCTCGACGTCGTAAAGCATTCCAAAAAAATATATATATAAACACATTATATTTTCAACTTTGCAATATATTTGCTAATTCAGTTTAAATAAAAACACATTTTAAACATTAACTTGAATTATTTACACTGTGCAAATACAATTTTTAAAATATTCAAGTGATATAAAGAAATACTTTTTAAATACACAATCAAAAATTACTTTTCAATATTCTTCACAATTCAGTTTCATAATATATTTACAACACAATGCAAACATTTAATTTAATAAGTAAAGAAATGAATTTGGTTCTTCCTAAAGACACTGACTCTGAACACTTCAAGTTTATCAGCTGAATTTCTGAATCTTTCACCTTCTTAACACTAAATTAAAACACAGACAAATATTTGAGTCACAAAAATAATTTTTGCCACGAACCCACACAGGAGAACTTGGGACTTTTAAACTTGAATAGAAAATGTATATTCAAGATACAAAAACCACTCTGCACACAGCATAATTGTGGAGAAAAATGTCATAGATCAACAAGTGATATCTGGACTTTTATACTTATAACAAAAATTTAAATTAAACAAAAACTTTGTCACAAAAGTTCTTTAACCCTTCTTTCGTTAAAGGTTTCGTAAAAATGTCGGCCAAATTCCTTTTAGTGTTCACATACTTAAGTCGAAAGCATCTTTCGAAAAGTAAATTTCTAATAAAATGAAGCTTGATATCTATGTGTTTTGTGCGATTATTTTCGATAGGCGATTTTGAGAAATCTATCGCAGCCATATTATCACACCACAAAATATTTTCTTGTATAGCATCAGGAATTGCTGCTTTCTTTTGACATTCTTCTAAAACTCGGGAGAGCCACATCAATTCCTTGCTTGCTTCTGTCAAGGATATAAATTCACTTTCCATTGACGATAACGAAACACTTTTCTGTTTAAAGGTTCGCCATTGGATTGGAATTTCATCTATCAAGGCTATACAACCTCCAACTGATACTCTGTCATCTCGGTTTGAGGCGAAATCAGCATCTGAGTACACATGCAACTTTAAACTATTGATATTGTGAAGGTTTAATTTTAGTTGCCGAGTAGAGAAAACATAACCCAGAAGTTTTAGTAATGCATTCCAGTGAGTTTTTCCCGGATTGCTTTGATACTGGGATAACAAATTTACTGAGAAACTAATATCAGGACGTGTTCTTCCAGCTATGAAAGATAAACATCCGATTAAACTTCTATATGGTAATTTTCCCATTTCAACTCTTTCGTCTTCTGTTTGAGGGCATTGGGATTTTGACAAAAATACCCCTTTTGAAATAGGAAGTGAATTTATAGGTGGTTTAAATTTGTCAAACCTTTTCCATACTTTCTCAATGTAAGTAGTTTGATTGATAGTTAACTTTTTGTCTTTTTCTTCAAATTGAACTCCAAGTAACATTTTTGTTTCACCGAGGATTTTCAGTTCAAGTTTCTTCTCTAATTTCCCGATAATCAGCTTTATGAATTTTTCATTCTTCCCAATCAACACAATATCGTCTACATAAAGTAGTAAAATAACGTTATTTTCATAGATGTAAACGCAGTTTGCCCAGGAAATCTTTATAAAACCAATTGATTCTAAAACGTCTTGTATCTCGTAAAACCACTCACGGGCACTCTGGTGAAGTCCGTAAAGACAAACGTAATCCGGTTTATCTTGATTTAAAAATCCTGGAGGTTGCTTCATATAAATGGTTTCTGAAAGGGGGGCATACAAATATGCGTTTTTTACGTCTAGTTGACAATGCTTCCACTTTAAGTTGCTTACAAATATGGCAAAGAAGAGTCTGATGATTGTAAAGTTGACCACTGGGCTGAAAACCTCGTCGTAACTTTCGCCTTTACGCTGTCGAAAACCTTGGGCTACCAAACGAGCTTTAAAGGAAACAATTTTATTCTTGCTGTCTCGTTTCGTCGTGTAAACCCAACGACTACCGAGAATTTTCGCCTTATCAGGTTTTGGTACTAATTCCCATACTTTACGCTTCTTCATCATTAAAATTTCTTCTTCCATTGCCTTGAACCAGTCTTCCGCTTCAGGCTTTCTCAGGGCTGAATTGTAACAACTTGGGATTTCTACGTCTAGTCAGGCACTACTCGTACTTGCTACGACATTACTGGTTTCATCTCTAGACTTGACTTCCCCGCTGAATGTATCGTTTGTACTAAATGAAAAGTCTGATTCGTTATACTTAATATTATGCGACTTGCAGTAATTTTCCACATCATTGTATGACCTCAGCCTTGATTTCGTACCCTTTATTTTATAATATATATCATTTCGAGATCCGTCTTTCCTTGGTACGGCTGTTCGAACCCATATTATTTCATTTTTCTTAGTGGATTCTTTTGAACTTGAATTTCGATCTTCTGATTCTGATTCTGACTCAGATTCTGAATGTTTCAGGTCTTCCGTCGAACTTTCATACTCTGAATCGGAATCGCTTTCATTATCAATCTTAAAGTAGATTTTCTTCAGTTCAGATTTTCTACACTCCTTCTTGCAAGTGCTTTCTTTACCTGGTTCCAGTACGCTACCACTAGAGCTTTCCTTTTCAAACTTGACATTAAGTGTTTCTACTAGTTGTCTGTCTTCGGGAATCCAGATTCGATAACCCATAGTCTTCATTGCGTATCCCACGAGAATACCCTTCTTGGCCCTCATCTGTAATTTTGAACTTCGTTGTTTAGGAACACTAACGTAGGCAATAGTTCCGAACGCTTTCAAATGTCTCACAGATGGTTTTCTCCCGCCATAAAGCTCGAAGGGGGTTTTGGTCTGGCTGTCATGACAAACTCTGTTACGTGTGTACGTAAAGTGTAATAGCGCTTCAGCCCAAAATCCTTCACTTAAATTTGCGTCTTTTAGGAGAGTTTTTACAGCGTCCATAGCAGTGTAATTATACCGCTCACTCACCCCATTCTGTTGAGGCGTGTACGTGTTGGTGTGCTCGTGATTGATGCCAAGCTCGTCGAGATATTTTTCGAATTGAGAACTGCAATACTCGAGGCCGTTGTCAGACCTAACTGTGACAACTTTCGAATTTAGAAATCGTTCAGCTCTTACTTGATAACGCTTAAACGTTTCAAACACTTCAGATTTTTCTTTTAATGGAAAAACAGTGACTTTACGACTGAAGTCATCTATTATTGTTAAGAAATACCGATGGCCTTCTCTTGATTTTGTGGGCAGAGGCCCGCATACATCTGTATGAAGCAACTGGAGGGGTTTAGTGGATCTTATTCCTGATATCGATTTGTGTGATATTTGTCGCGACTTAGCAATTTTACAAACTTCACACGACAGTTCTTTATGTTTTAATCCTGGTAGATCTCTAACGCTATTGTGCTTACTGGTATTCACAATTTGTTTCGTGTTTATATGGGCAAATTTTCTATGCCACTCTTTTAGATCTCCACGTCTTGCGTATGCTTCATTCTCTTTAAATTTAGGATACTTGGGGTGAAGAAAATATAATCCATTAGTTAGCTTCGCTTCAAATTCGAATCTTCCATATTCGTCATTTACGACAATTTTTCCATTCCCTCCTATAAATGTTTTCCCTTGACTGTCAAGTTGTTTACCCGATATCAGATTTCTTCGTAGTTTGGGAGAGTACAGGACATCGGAAAGGATTATTTTCCGGTTATTTATAAACAATACTACGTCACCTTTTCCCTCAACTGGAAAAGTTAGACCGTCTATGGCTACTGACATCCTTGTGTTGGTAACCTTTTTAAAGGTGGAAAATAGGGATTTGTTACATGAAAAATGGGAACTTGCACCTGTGTCAAAAAGCCACGTTTGTTTATTATATTTTACATCTTCAATATTGTTCACCAGTTCTGTCAGGTTATTCTTTGGTTTTCTACCTTTGGTTCCCCCGCCTATCTTCTGACTATTATTGTTAGAGTTCTGATTTGCACTAGAAACATCTTGTTTCGGAAATTTAACTCTGCAAGAGGCTATTAAGTGACCCACCTTCCACAACGAAAGCACTTCCGTTTTTCCCCTTCTGTTATCGTATTCTGATATTTGCCGCCTTTATATTTCTGGCTGTGTGAGGGGTTTTTCCTTGCTCTTGAGTAGTTAATTTCTGTTTCTCCTACATCCCGTCTGCTTTGCTTTAGCCTAGCTTCTTCCGCTATTAATTCGCTTATAACATTAGCTGGGGTAAATTTCACGTCATTCCACCTGTAAATTGCTTGCACTATTGCTGCAAATTCTGTGGGTAAACATCTAATAAGTTGAAAAGCATGATGCCAATCATCTGGCTTTTTCCCCGCCTCAGCTAATTTGTTTACAAGGCTTTGGAGCCGAGCTCCGAACAAACCTATCTCTTCTCCAGGTTCTAAACGACATTGGAAAAACTGGTCCATAAGACCGATAATTCTCGCTCTAGAATCTGGCAGAAAATGGGCTTTAAGCGTATCCCATGCAATTTTAGGGTCATCAATATCATGTAGTAAGGAACGATACTCTTCAGTTACATGTAAATATATAACACTAAATCCCTTATTACGTCGGGAGAAAAAGTTTCTTACCTCCTTAGCACTCGCACCTTCAGGAGGAGCTTTTTCGGTACCTTGAGTAATATCCCAGGCATCACGCTCGATTAAAAGCACTTTTACATCTTGTGCCCAGGAATCATAATTTTCAGGTCCGAGAGGCTTGATGACTACTTCCATATTCATTTATAGTAGGAGAAACCAATAATGTTCCTTAATACTTGATGAACAACTGCTGCAAAAAGTTCTTTAAACAAAAATTCACCCAAAATATTTCTTCACGACCAGCATATTAAATGGAGTCGGCGATATTAATTTTCATAGCTCCGTAGAGACCGGCAACTCTCATCGATGTAGTCGTCTGATATCAGGGGCCCGCCGTCTTTGATAACTTTATACTTTTAACTTCTTTCACGTTGCACTTCTACTGGCTTAAACAGTGTTCCTGGGCCCATAACCCTTGAAGTTCAGTGGATGCCGGTAGATAAAGTGCATTAAATTATACGTGAAATTGAAGTAGCAGGCATAAGTTTAAAAAAAAAAACCAAAGTTTATTTAATCACTAAACTTCATAAAAACAAAAACTTGAAAAACATATTATTACAACGAAGTAAAAATGAAAAAGAACAAAACGCAACCAGCGTGAGAAGCCGTCGGCAAGTAACTTACATTCGAACAAAAATTCGTCAACTACCCGGATCTAAGATTTGCATACACATGTTGCCAACTGTCCAACATCATCTTTAAACAAACGATTTATACCGCTGCCGTAATGACGTCATACCAAATTACGATCGCGGTCTGTACGTCACCACAACGGCGATATTATGAGTCGATGACGCTGAACAGAGACAAAGTATATTATTTTAGTATATGCAAACGATATATGCAAACGACAGATCACGGCGTAGTCAACAAGCTTTTCGGCGTCGAGAAAAATATGACACTCTTTCCTAACAGATTCTTCCACCTTTTTTTACATTCTGCCTCTAGAGAGATGAAAAGTTTACATTAGAGCGGAGAGTACAGCAGAGAGAGAGAAAATACCATGATTAAAATCAAAACAATTTGAGCATATACGCGAGTCAAGTGCAACCGAAGCCATGGATGACTAATTTGTTCTCTCTGTTAATTATGACCTTCGACCCTCCATATTCTTTTAGGATCGCACATGCTGGTTCCGGCATGACCTACTTTTTTTTTCGCATTTTACTCGAGATTTTGAACTGCGTGTGAAGCAGATCATCAAACAAAAAGAATGACTGAAATAGAAACTTCAAAGTAGAAACCATGTGTTCAACTTAGAATAAATCGTTGACAAGTATTTAATTTCAAGACTCTTGTCTTATATGGGGGGATTTAGGACCCACTAGTTTTATTCATCTTCTAATTAAATTAATGTCAATCTTACAAATATATTAATATGTTTAATTATTTATGTTACAGATATTTGGGTACTGGTTCAACATTTGCCTCTATTGCGCTTTATTTTGCTAGAGGGGAGACTACAGTGGGTGGAATTGTGGCGGTTACATCAAAAGTAATATGGCAAGAGTTGGAAGAGCTATACATGCAAGTACCAAACAGAGAGCAGTGGGAATCAATAGCAAAATGGTTTGAAACTCTCTGGAATGTTCCAAACTGTATAGGAGTATTAGACGGCAAACATGTCAGGATCGAGAAATTTGCAAACAGTGGTTCTGCTAATTTCAATTACAAATCGTATCATTTGATAGTGTTAATGGCGTGCTGCGACGCCGATGGTTTATTTACTATGATCGAAACCGGTTATGCTGGAAGGAACAGCGATGGAGGCATATTCCGTGCCTCAGCAATGAAATATTGGATCAAACATGGTTGACTTAATATCCCTCCCCCTTCAACATTGACATATGATGAGAATGGTCACCCGTTTCCTTATTACTTTATTGGTGACGAGGCATTCCCGCTGTCACGATATTTAATGAGACCTTACCCTCGACGAATTTTAGATGATGTGAAAAGAATATTCAACTACAAGTTGAGCCGTGGACGTAAAACCATTGATTGTGTTTTTGGGATGGCATGCGAAAAGTTCGCTGTTTTGAATGGCCCTATTTGTATTCGGCATCCTGAAAATGTGAATTTCGTCATAAAAGCAGCTTGTGTCCTTCACAATTATGTACGGCAGCAAGAGGGGGTTCATTTTAGGGCTACCTATTCTAAAGATTGTGAAGAAACAAATAACGACGACGCAGTACAACCTTCACCTCAAAACATTACAATAAACAGAAATTCTCCTGCAAACCTTCTCAGGAATTACTTAGCTAACTATTTTCTTACCCCTAAAGCATCTCTGCCCTGGCAATGGAAGTATGCTATTGATTTATTTTAATTGTACTCATTCTAAATTGAAATAAAAAAATTATACCTGGCATTAGTAATTCTTTTGAAATTTCTTTCCACGCCTTTTCTGTGTCATCCTTTCTTGAGTATCCTGGAAGTTTGAAGTTGTATAGAACTGGATATTGTACCACTTCACCCACTAATTTGATATTAATTTGTTGATCGTTCATTTTTTAGTTAAATTATTATCAGAAATTGAGATATGGGCGCACATACAGCTTATATTCAAAATATTAGAATAATTACATTTTTTTACAAATTGAAAATATCGTTTGGTAATTTAAAGTCTTTTAATGCAAATATGCAAACGATATTTTTATTAAGAACATATTGTTGATTAAACTTATTTATTATCTTAAAATTAATATCATTTTTGAAAAGATTAATTAAAAAAAAGATTAATTGAAATTTAATTGCATTTACTTAGTATAAAAAATAAATAAATGGAATATAATTTCTTTCTTATTACTTTATTATTCTAATATTTTGAATATGAGCTGTATTCCATACAACAAAAAACGTTAGAATTTCATTTCATCGCTAGGCAGAAGTCACGTGACTCGTGTACGTCACATGTCAGCTTGCCAAAAGAGCGGCTGTAACATAGATTGTGTAATGACACGCACAACGCAAGAGAAACTGGCGACTGAAGTTTCTAGCGACTCGACACGTTGAGTTGCCTGCGACTGATTACAAACGCGTTGCTGACGGGTTTGTAACCAGTTGCACCGTGTGCGTGGCTCCATTCAATTACATAGGTTGAGACTCATCACGGACTGGTTTGTGATTGGAGTCGGTTATCAGTTTCTTTTGAGTTGCTCCGTGTGCAGACGGCCTAAGTTTCTTTTAAAATATACTTAATGAATGCAAACTTTCTATCATTATCATTATTATTTTTTAAAATTGGATTATTTGAAAATATGGTTTGAAACACAGGCTTTTTATTTTTTCAGGTATATTTATTTAATTTTTTTAGATATTACTTTTTTTTGTACTTTAGATGTTACCTCTTTTCTTTTATTTGTAATCTTACATTGTGGTCATACCTAGTGTGGTACTAGGAAAGGCTGGTAGCTCGCTCTCTTGTATGTTGTTGATGCTAGAAGAGGGATTCTTATACATACACAGTGTGTAAAAATTAGATCAGTGATACTTAAAGTTGAAATTTTCTAGAGTAAGTTTGCTTAGCCTTTATGCTTTTAATCTGCAGGATAACCATCTTCTAGACCTTTAATTTTTGATGAATTTTTCTTGGAATCTATTTCTTTTCTTTCTTGGTATTTCTTGCAATGATCTCTATGAAATGAAATTTGTATTTGTGTGTGAAGAAAATCTTTTAACAAATCTTTGTCGACAAAGATTTACTCTTTAAAGAAAAAGTTATTTTCTTCAGTAAATAGTTTTTTTAGGACTACTTAATTATTTTGTCTATTTTAATTTCCAATGATAAAATGCTGAAAGTTTGTCTAAAATTTACTTAACTTTTTAATTCTCTCCTGGCAATAAATTTTTATAATAATGAATTTTTAGCTTTGAAAATTAGAAATTTTTACTGTAATTTACTAAGATATCATCAGTATTTTATTAATGTTTTTTTGTTTAGATTCCAAAGCTGCCTCATCTTCATCCGGCCAAACACAAAATAGTCCATCAGTGAGTTCCTCTTCAGTTGCTCCGGCATCTGGGATCCATACGTCTACTAGCCTAAAAAAACCTGCTCCTCCTCCACCAGATCGTTATGCTGCTTTAGCTGATTTGGACAACCAGCTTCATCAGCAAGTAGTGACTGAATTACCAGTTACTGTTCCATCCGCTATCAGTACGTCCACAACATCTATATTTTGGTCCACAACTTCCTTACCTGCTGCTACTGTTTTTACTCCAGGTGTGTATGTAAATAGCATCTTTATTTTTAAAAAATATAGATTGTAACAAACTAAGTAGAAATATCAGTATTTTGTGTTCTTAAATTGTTGCCGTTTTTTTGAAATCCATCTTGATTCCTCTACTCATCTTTCTTTAATGTGCTTTATTCTAGGAATATGTTTGTTGATCATTTGGATTCCAACAGATTGTTAAGTGTTGAAACTCCTAGAGCAGTGTTTCTTAACCATTTTGGCACAATGGACCACTTTAAAAATTTTAAATATGTCACGGACCCCTCTGTGAAAAAAAAATTGCTTAAACATTATTTATTACAAAATATATTCTGTTTTATTATTTAATTATTTTAATATTTTTATTTCAATAGTATAAAAAATTTGAAGAAATTAAAATTTTTTAATGTGAAGGCTGTTGCTGCTTTTCCTTGATTAACAGATTGAATTGAGGGATGGTTTTCGACAAAGCAACGTGCATATCATGTTCGATATTCAGTCGATTTCGATGTTTTGTTTTTATTGTGACAAGTGTGGAAAATCCCGCTTCGCAAAGATATACTGTAGCAAACGGAATAATGGCTGCCATAGCTCGTTTTACAAGCAATGGGTAGGCTTCTCTTAAAGAAGACCAAAACTCTCCAAGAGTTTTTGAATCGAAATCCATTTTTAATAAGGACTTTGTTTTCAAATCAATTAGTTCATCTTTGGCAAGGTTCATGTCATCGATACAGTCAATATCACAAAGAAAAGGATTACGAATCCACAACTCATCTTTTATATTTATTCCATCCGAATTGAAATATTTTTCAAATGAAACTTGAAGTACTTCCAGGTGTTCACAGATTTTATTTTTGAAGTTATTCAATAACAAACTATCTTGCCGAGATCCATTTTCAAAAAGCACTTCGTCCAACATTTGAAAGTTTGCATATATCCCATTTTGAATTCTAATTTTCCAAAGTGACATTTTCAATAAAAATGCCTGTAGTTTCTCAGTGGCATCCATAATTGTTGTATCAGGCCCTTGAATTGAAAGACTTATATCGTTCATGTGGTTAGAAATGTCTGCCAGGTAAGCCAATTTACTTATAAAATCTTTTTTCTTGAAATATTCAAAGAGTGAGTTATCTTTTTCTTCTAAAAAAAGTGATACTTCTGTCTTCAACATGAAAATTCGTTTCAAAACCTGCCCTCGTGACAGCCAGTGCACTTCCGTGTGGTACAGAAGTACCTCATGTTCTGCGTTCATTTCTTGACACAGTGTTTTAAAAAGACGATGATTAAGAGCTCTACTTCTAATACAATTCACAGTTTTAATAACTATTGACAATACTTCTTTTAGGCCCGTATGCCGATCAAACACTTACGAGAGCAAAGCTCTCGCAAAGCCCCTCCCTTCCGCAGAGGGGTTGCATTTGAGATGCAGATCAAACAGCGAGAGCTTTTTCTCTCGTAAATACGAACGTCACGTGATCAAAACTTGCGGCTAGTAGGGAGCTCTCGTAGACTCGTCTTTTCTCTCGCAAAGCCGGAATAGTCATTCGCTTTGCGAAGGAGAAGGATGTTATCCCTTTCTTTAAGCAGGGAATGGATATTACAAGATACGGATAATCCACTTGAGATGGAAGATGAAGTTTTTATTACAAAAATTTAGACTGTGCAAACATGAATTTATGTGTTTATTACATTTTTTCTACAACATCTTCAGCATTTATGAGCTCTAAAAGCTTTTTATTTCTGACTAACAACTATTTTTGTCTTCCATTATTTTAATTAATGTTTCTAAATTTTGATTAATTTTTAGCAGAATTCCTTGCTGGGATGTTGTTTTGATTTCTTGCACCATAGTTTTTTGGGTTTGAAGAGCCTCAGCTTCAAATTTATTTAACTCGGCTGCTTCTCTTTTTCTTTTTAAGGCTAGATGCTTCCTGCCACGTACTGTTGAACTGTCTAGAAAATAATAAAAATTACATAGTAAATGAGATAGCACATGAAACAGAGCTATTATGTCATACATAAAAATCAACATATGTTATTTCATAGAAGTTATTGTCACAGATTATATAGTAAAACTGCAAATAATTATGAAGAAGAGTTCTATGCAGGCATTTACATAAAACTATGTATGTTACGTAAAACATACAATTGTTTAATTTCTATAAAGTATGGTACTAAAAAAATTTTAATTATCTCCAACAATTTCAGTCTGAAATTTATATTTTAAAACTTGTTACAAAAATTTGATTTAAATTTATCAAAATCCAAATAACTTACTTGATGATTGAGCAATATGCCAAGACTTTGTTTCTGCTGTTTTAGTGGTAGTTACAATCTTAGGTATTGTAATTCACTTTGAATAACAACAACTTTCTGGGGGGGGGGAATTAATTAGTATAAATAGCAAATAATTTTACTTTAAATTTATTTAAAAAATTCAAATTTTCCAAAAGCATTATGAAACAAACATTCATTTTGTTAGTTACAATAGCTATTTTTTTCTCTGGGATTTTTCTTAGCTTTATGATTATTAAATACATAGTTGCATTTAACAATCATAAAGCTAAACATAATTCTGATATATGACTGAGCATTGGCAGTAATCTTTTGAAGCACAATTATTAAATTTATATTTGCTATTAAGTGTACAATGTCATGGTCTCAATCCCCACCCTCAAATATTAATAATGCGGTGATCTTTACCTGGTAACAAAGCCTCCTGCAACAAAATATTTTGATCTTTGTTTAATGATTAACTAACAGCATTTTTAAAAATTTATAATAAGATTTATAAACAAAAATAGAAATATGATATTCTTGTACACAAATGCCAGAAAAGTCTAACAGAACATTTTTAGTACTTAATTGTCCCTTAAATAAGCATTAGGACATTTTAAAATTTTGCTTTAATTAAATTTATTTATGATAAATATCTTGCAATGTAAAAATATGATATATTATAAATAGCATTGAAAATGATTAAAAGAAATTCTAATAAACAGGTAATTAAATACAAAATTAATAGTTTACTTACCATCCATTTTTTTCTGTTTTAAAACAGCCTACAAGTAAAAAATAATAAAATATTAGGATATTGCTAAAGTCAAATTACATTTTTTTCTTTTCAAATACAACTGAAATTACTTACCAATGCAGATGAATAGAATGACTCATCAGTGATGCCTTCACTGCACTTTTTTCTCGATCTCCTCTACTGAAAAATTTGATGTCCTTTGAGACAATTTTATCTACAAAATGTAAAAGAAACAGCCACGTTGATCGAAGTCAAAGCGCGGGTTTTTTCCAATACTGTATACTTTTTCTTGAACCCCAACGCAAAGAAGCAATTAAAATGCCGTGTTTGAGGCAGTTCAGTCGGACGGTTTCGCTAAATTGACCGTCGAATCCCCCCCGCAGGTTAGGGTTCGTGAGGGACCCCAGCTCCCGCAAAAGGGAGGAGAAAAAGGGCGTGGCTTGACCATATAAGGTTTCCTTACACATCTTGACGTCATCATTTGCGGAAGCGCAAATTGTTTGATCAGCATAGCTAAAAAGAGTGCTCACCCCCTACTCTCGCAACAACCCCCCGTTTGCGAAGCGAGAGACACAAAGCTCCAGCGTTTGTTCTGCATACAGGCCTTAAGCTGGTTGGAAGAGTTTTTGTAGCCAGTGCATGTCTATGTAAAAAACAATGTGTAACAATAACATTAGGAGCCTCTTTTTTTACCAAATGGGCAAAACCAGATTTATTGCCAAGCATAGCAGGTGCTCCATCCGTACAAAGTGAATGAAGTTTTTGTTTCCAGTCGAAGTCGTGTTTGGAAAAGAAAACATTTAAAATCACTAAAACATCAACTGCCTTTGTAGTTTGCAAAAGAGGCTCACAAAATAAGAATTCTTCTTTGATAGTATCAGCAGACACGTAACTAACAAAAACAAGAAGTTGACTACAATTCGAGATGTCTGTAGTTTCATCCAGTTGCATACTAAAGGGAAATGGCGATGCTTTCAATTCATCGATGATCTGTTTCAAGATATTGCAAGAAATTTCAACTATTCTTGAATGTATCACATCATTGGACAATGGAATAGCCTCAAGTTTTTTTTCTCTGTTCCAGTCCACAAACTAATTCAACCATTTCCAGCGCACATGGCTTAATTAATGTCTCTCCAATAGTATGCGGTTTCTTACTTTTGGCAATAAGATATGCAACTCTGAAAGATGCCTCAACCAAAGGTTTTTGTGGAATACCAAATCCAAGTTTGGTTAATGTTCCAGATTTCGAAAACTGGGCTTTCTTCTTTGTAAAAAATTCTAGATCTTTAGATGCATTTTCAGGATGAAGAGATTTGAGATGCTCTATCAATTTTTCTGGTTTCATACTGGCGTTTGCCAAAACTTTTCCACACAGAAAGCATTGTGGCTTTTCAACACCGTCCGATTCCTTCATGCAGCAGAATCCATATTTTACATAATTTTCATCATACTTCCTTTTTTTGGACATTTTGGGCTACAAAAAATATCAAATAATCAAATGAAACATTAAGAATTCACTCGAAAAAACTGTGACACAAAAAAACACTTGAAAAAAAAATACTTTAATTGCAACTTATGAAAAAGTAAACCAAATATTTTGTTTTAAAAATTTGTAAGAACTTTGCGGAACTGATTTTAACGTCACTTTATTTCCAAGTGAAGTAAAATTCAAAGGCTACTTTGTGTTTCTAAAATTTTCAAATTTTATATGGTTTGCGAATGTTCTTTTCCTCGTATTGTGGAGGTCTCTATTGGGAAATGGCAGACAGACGGCTTACAGAGGTTGCCCGTGACAAAAAAATTTTTTTTTAAAAAATATTGATGCAAACATTTTAAAAATTAGGAGCAGTCGGCGGACCCCCAAAATATGACCCATGGACCCCCAAGGGGTCCATGAACCACAGGTTAAGAAACCCTGTCCTAGAGGGAAAAAGTATTTTCTTATCATCAATAGCATACATGCCAATTTTTGCAAACTTTTCTTAACTTTTACCAGAAAACATATGTTATGATTATGTGCTTGTAAATATATTTTTTCAGTTTTTCTGACTTTAATGGCAATAGTTGATTCAGTTTTTTTACATAAAAATTTCTTTTTTTAATTAATATATATATATATATATATATATATATATATATATATATATATATATATATATATATATTACATGTATATTTTATTTAGTTCTGTAGAAATGTTGATGTTTGAAATTTTTTTTTGCCTGAAATATACATCTTATAATTTTTAATCTTATTTTGAGCTTAGAAATTTCAATATTTTGTTGATAGTAAAGGAAAATTGTGTCAGTTTAAAAGGATTCATATTTTCTACTGGCCTGAACTATTGTGATAACACACATTAAGGTTTTATAAGCTCACAGCAGAACTATATAATTGTAGATTTTATAATTAAACTTTTAAAAATCTTTTATTATGAAAAAGTCATCATGTACCCTTACTAAATTTTAGTAAATAATCTCACGAATTTAAATAAGTTGAGAGGTATGGTATAATTTTATTTAAAAAAAATACCAAAGAATTTTTTTTTCAAAGTCTACCATAATCCTTGTACAGTTTAGGGAGTGGGTTGATAATAAATGAAATTAGACCAAAATAATATTGGAGAGGGACTGATATTATCAATTACAAGAAAGTTTTAATTACTTCATATTATGTAGTGCATCAACATCTGTAGCTTTTTAACACTCTGCAGATTACTAGATTTTTCTCATCTTGAGTCTGTTTGGTGTAAACTGGCATGACCAGTGACATTTATAACTTTATTTGGTAAAACTGAGCGTAGATGTGTCAATGATATATAGTTACTTAAATTTGACTTTCATTCTTTTGTTTACAGAAATTGATATGACAGTGTTCTGTAAGTCAAAAAGTAATGAAAAAAGTGTAGTGTGTCTCTATGAAAAATACTTTGATATTTAAGGTATTTGCCTCTCTTAAATGTTGGATTTTTATTCAAATAAAGCTACGTTTGTAATTGAAAGCTACCCCACTATATGGTAACATATTCTGAGAAAAGAGTGAAATCCTTTACATCAATTTGACTGATTTTTTTTAATTGTAAGGTAACCTCAATCTAGACCCTGAATGTTTTCTATTTTTCTGGAGTTTTGTGCCACACTTCTGTGGTTACAAGTGTCTTCATTCCCCCCCCCCTCTCTATGAAGTTGCACATTTTGCAAGAGAGAGATGTTATGTTGCTTTGCATAAAAATGTAAAGAACAGTTATAATATTGAATGCTGGCTGTTTTTCTGAAATTTTTCTAGCTTGAGCTTCATTTTATTTTTTGCCCATTTAATACTTATATTTTTTTCTTACTATTTCCATTTTGAATTTCTTTATTAAAAAACTTATCAGAGAACTTTCTTGAAATTTTATTTAAACTGTTATAGAACTAATCTCAACCTATTATAATCTATAATAAGCTAACACTTCATATATCTAACAAAACCATAATTGAAGGATTAAAGAACAGACTCCCTGTAAAGCTGCAACATCAGAGTTTGCGTTATCATTCCAAAACTTACTGACTTATAGCAGTAGTTTAATTTAACATTTCCTAAAAGTCGTAAGCAATCTTTGTCAAAATTTTATGAATTTTGTCTAGAAATATTTTATGTACATTGAATATTTTTGTTTTACAATCAAGACTTACTGGAGTTTTATAAGATCAAGCTGCTACTAGTAAAACACTATCTGTATTTTGTTCAAACTGAGTTTTTGAAAATTCCCTAACTAGCCCTTGGTGTTTATTAAGAATTTATGTAGTTAATTTCTAGCCATTGATTTTGAATATTGTAACAAAATGTTTGAATTTTCAAAAGCCCAGTTTGAACACAGTTTAATCTTATTGGCTGAAATTTATTTTCTTAAGTTATTTTTTAAAATATGCTTAGTGACAATTTTTTTTCTTTTAATTCTGAGCCTGATTCCTTCTATACTGTAAGAAGTGCAGAAAGAAAACATAATGGATGTCAGAAATAAATTTTTATTTTTTACTGAACAACACTAGATAATTATTTTTTCATCAATTTAGATAGCATTCAAATCTGATAATTTCAGGCGTTGTATCTAGAAAAAAGACTTCAGTAAATTATTTTTTGTTTTAAAAAAAGAAAGCCTTTAAAAAATGTATCAGCACAGTGATATTGTTACTGTTCTTAGTACACAGTTTAATTGAATTTTAGCTAAATTACTGCTACAGAATTTGTGTTGAAAAAGTATTATAATTTTGTAATTTTTTTCTTTCAGTTCCACCTAACCCTTTTAACAATAGTGCATGGCCTCAGCAAGCGATATGTGCACAAAATCCCTTTCAAGGGGTTCCACAGTCTATTCCTGCTGGTCTTAACAAGCCTGCTGTACCACAACAGAATTCCACGTGTTTATCCAAACCGAGCTTACCTAATGGAAATGTTAATCCTTCTTACTGGCCTTCAGCTCCTAATCAGGCTTGGACCAATCAGTTTCAAAATGGTCAGTCTGATGCCTTTCAAAATAAAACCCCTGTTGTAGACTCTTGTAATCCTTGGTCTCAGTCTTTTGGAGTCAGTGGTGCCAATCCTTTCATGGTAAGTCATACATTTGATAACAATTCAAGTATGTGTATCATTATTTTGGGGCCAGGCAATGGGCGAATGGCTAGGGTGTTGGCATTTGGTATCAGCGTCTGTGGGTTCAAGTCCCTCTATTGCTATGGATGTTTGTAGCCATCCAGAATCAGCTTTAAGCTGTAGGTCTAATTAGTCCTCATGTAGCAAAATATGACCATAATGCTTCCAACTCAACCATTATTTTGGGACATGTCTCTGGAGTTTTAAAAAATATTACTGTCATATTTATTTTTAAAAAAATTTATAAAAAGATGTTCAAAATACATAGTTATGTATGTGTATGTATGTATGTATGTATGTATGTGTATATATATATATACATACACACACACACACACTCATACCTCGCTTTACGGCCTAGATACGTTCTGGAAGAGTTGGCCTTAAAGCGAAAAGCCAACGAATCAATTATTTTGATACAAATTTAATTGGTTCTGTTCCAATTTTTTATAAATATAGTTTTTAGTTCAAAAAGCATTTTATTCTATTCATTTCCTATAAAAATGCTTACATAAAAGTACAAAACAATGTAATAATAAACAGAAATAAAAAAAATAAATATATAAACAAAAAACAAAAGAAATCATATGTGCATATGAATACATACAACAAAACGTTTAAAAACTGTTTTGATGGGATGACGAACATTAACAGAAAGAATCACTAAGCTATAATATGCTGCCATCATCACTTTCCGCTATTGTGGCCGTATAACAAAACATTGTGGGCCGTAAATCGAAAAAAGGCCGTTATAGCGAAATGCCGTATAAAGAACAGCTGTATAGCGAGGTTTGGGTGTATTTATTTAGAGGGGGGAGAAAGGGAGAGAGATCTGTCCTGTCTTGCCTATTCAAAATAATTAGTTTGGCATGGCCTCTAGTTATTCCATGCAGCTTAGGCCCATGTCTGACATGCCTTTGCATGAGTTTTAAAAATAATTTAAAAATTCACAGGGAGAATTGGCTTGTTAACCCGTAAATGGTAACATCCGTCTCTTGGACAGATAGAGTTCATACTTTTCCCGCTAGGTTGTGTAATTATCGATTTGAAACCTTCATGTTCGAGCTATGCTTCAATTATTCCATGACCTTGGTTATATTTGTTTATCTTTGAGTTTTGTTTACTTTATCGTCTTACATTTACCATTTCAAGAAAACTCCCTCTGCTTTAGAGGAGGATATTTCTTTAAGGGTATGTATTTGGATTGTCTAGGGTCCAGGACATATTTAAAAAAAAAAATTTTATTTATCGAGTTAAAATTTTGAATTATTTTGTGATGGTTAACCATATAATTTGTAAACAAAATCACATCATTAAACTTCTTGTAAAGTTTTTTAAAAATTTAAATTAAAAAATTTTTAAAAAAGTGGGATAATTTAAAATCATAACTCGAAATATTATTTGTCGAATTTCAAAATTTTTTCATTTCATTAAACAGAAATATATAAGTTTTAGTTTTGATTCAGCATTTTTTTTAAAAATTAAAAATATTTAGTGTAAAAATTTCAAAAAAAAGGATGTAACTTATTTTTAAAAAATCATATTTTCAAAAGTAAAATTTTTTTTTCAAATTTCCTGAATCAAAATTAAAGTAAAATAATTGAAAAAGACATGTTCCAAGTTTGAATCATTTATCTTTAACGGTTCTTGACTTATAACAATTTAAAGACGAGAAATGGGGAAAAAACCCATCATGCAGAAAAACACATTTAAAGGTTTAAACAAAGTTACACTAAAATTAAAACAAAGTGTAAATATATTTTATAAATCAATAATACCTCAAATACAGAGCTAAAATTAAATGAAAATTGGAAAATTCCATAAGTAATGAGCTACGAAATTCAACTTAGTCTCATGGACGTATGTTATTGTTAGAGTGATTCCATTTACGGGTTAAATCATGGTCATGCAAATTTTCCTTGATGCTACATAGTGTTAGCAGACTTGGACATCTTAGTCTTCAATAGATTAATCAAAATTGTATTGATTAGCTATAACTTCCTTTAATTGCTATGTCAAAAATACTAAATGTTAAAATTGCAGCACAAACCCCCTTTTTTTTTTTCCTTTTCTTTTTCGTAATACACATAAATACTTAATATGAAAGTGTTGGTTAGTGTTTTATGTGAAACAGTGCTGCCCTACTTGGTGAAATGCTTTTTTTTATTCTAAATTAAAGTTTTATAGAGTCATTCAGTTTCATTTTTGAGCTAAATATTTTTTAGTAATAAATGTTTTCCAGAATTCTCCCCTTCCCCTAAAAAAATTCTTAGTATCATTGACAATTAAAATTATTTTATCCAACCAAAATGTGTTTGAAAACAATAAAGTAAAACTTTAAAAACTATTAATTTTTGTTCTAAAGGGTTTTGTTACAAGCTAATTTTTATTCAGTTTTACTGAATTGACATATTTCGTGCTATTGTAGTCAATTCAGTGGGTTGAAGCTACTGTCATTATATAATTACAATTCTCAATATAATGTCCTGAATTTACAAGCCAACACATTTTATTAATAAATATTGCAAAAATGATTACGGACTTCAATTAGTTTAAAAATGTAATGAAACATGTCTTGGAGAAATAGCTTTGAAAGTAAAAATTTTTTATAAATGTCTAGAAAATTTTCATTATTTTATAACATACGTTAATAATAGCTTTCTTAATTATTGAAAAATATCAAATATATAATCAATAATTTTAACTTCACTGTATCATTTATCAGTTTTGTAAAAATTTATAATTTCTATATAATACATAATGAATAGATATGAATATTTACATGAGTTTTAATTTCAGTTTAAAAATGTAATATTAATCAGAGAATTATGGAACTGAAATATTAGGTTATTCTGTTTAACAAATTAGTAGTTTGTTGTTGTTCACATTTGGAATCATTGTCTCATTTATTATATATCTAACAGTTCATTTTTGTTGTTTCCATTAATAGTAAACTTTGTTTTAGAATGGTTCATTTGGGCCTGGTCAGCCAGCTAATGGAACACGAACAAATGCAGGAAAGAATCCTTTTCTATGATGTCCATTTTGTAAATTGATACACATAATGGTGATGTTTCCCTTGTCTTGTTACTTATGGCCTTTGTGATGCTCAAGTATTTGTAATGCTCTGTTGCTTCTCTTGTTAATGCCATACCTAGCTTTTGTAGATTTTCAAGGAAAACTAGTATCCTGTTGGGATTTTTTTTATTTAAAATAATTTTTAAATTTTATTTGGTGTTGTATATTAGATTGCTTTAGAAGTATATTTAATCATTTGTTAACTTCATCTTCGTACCAAGTTGTTTAGTTTCATCTTTTATAAAAGTTTTTTTAAATATTTAAAATAAAAAGAATAGCCTAAATTTTCTGTATTTGAATATTTGTCCTTTTTTAATTGCTTTTACTATGGTAATTTAAATTCCATTGGGGAAATACGTCATGTGCTTAATATTTTTGTGCTTTAATTTTCTTTTTGATATTTTTAGCCTTTTTATATTTTCTTATTTGTGTATTTTTAGATTTGTCATTAATTTTAATTTTATTTAAAATAATCATTTTATACCTAATATAGTTCCATATTTCATTTCTTTATTGCAGCATTTAATATATTAATATATTTTTTAACTGTCATGATTTAAGATGCCTTGTTCTAGAGCAGATGTTCCAAGAATATATTTTAAACTGTATCATTCACTTCATTATCTTTTAACATAAATGAGTTATTAAACACTTTCATTTTGTTGCAATAATAAATGAGTTTCTAATTTTAATGTCAAAATATTATAGAAATTTGTTCTGAAATTTGTGTGAAATAGCTTCTGAAACGGGTTTTTGTTTTTCATGTCATTCTTTCCCCTTATATATTTACATACATAAATATTTTTGTATCATAATTTATCTGCTTTTTACTAGTATTAACTTTTTATGAATCCAAAAGGCAGTAAGCTATGTTTTTTCTATGAAATTCTTTTTGGGGACAGGTGCAAGTGGCTTAGATTTAAAGTGCCAAAATGATAATCAACGAAATCATAATGGTGTGAAATAATTTGTGCCTCTGTATGTTCATTTCATTGAACTTTAATATTTATCAACATAGTTTATTGCTAGAAACTCGTATTCTTTTCTTCAAGTTATTTTCAGTGAAATTATTATAAAACAGTATTAAATTTATGAAAAACTATACGAGAATGTTATTCAAATATATAAATTTGTTCTTCTGATAAGTTAAATCTTATTTAAATTAATGTTTCAGTTTGTACATTTCTCATTAGTTGTATAAACGAAAAAGGTTTATTGGATTTATAAATATTGCAATCAGCATTTATACAGTATTACTGATGAAAGTTAAGAAAAGTCTTTTAACCTTATATAGGTAGGAGCTTGTATTTTATTTGCATTTCATGCTACAATATTTTATTTCATATTTTTTGGAAATTGTATTGAATGTGTGTATTCATTGGAACTTTGTGATAAATCATAATGTTGAAAACTTCTGCTGTTTCTATTTTGGAGGAGTGTTTTACAAGGCAGCTATCACTTCTTTTGTATTTTTACTGTTTATCTCATTTTATTCTTTGTATTCAAACCGATTTTAAATTAGTGTTATATATTTGCACATTTAACTGTCAAAAAAGCACCGAATCTCAAAACTCTCAGGCTGTATATTTCTGTCTTTCACTTACATTCCATGAAGCTTGTGTAAATAATGTTCCATGATATTATATACATTTTTCTTTCTGTCTGTCTGTCTGGAACAGAACAGTGTATTTTCCGTAAAAGCTGATGTGTGTAACAAGTGAGATTGGTATTTTTATGCATATTTTTTTCCCCATTAAGGCTTTATTGTTCTAGTCGTTCCAAGTAGAATTTCTTTTACCTGCATTATAAACAAGGATTCCCCACTTTTAAAAGAAGTTAAAATTATAAAACCTTAGACTATTACATGAATACATTAGCCTTAAATTTTTCAAATTTTTTAAATAAAAGTATTTCTGCTTCTGTTTGTGGTTATTAAGAATGTCTTAAATAGTTCAATTTACTTTTATTAAACACACTGAGCTGGGAATCTTTCTTTATCTTGTTAATTATGGTTTCAATGCAATCAACTTTCTCAAGTGAAAGTATATAGCATCAAAATAGCCTATCTTGGAAAGTTTCATTTTGAATCTTTCCGCTAACTGTTAAATATTTGCATTGTGCATTTGCATTGTATAAGGTGTTGTAGCTATTTCAAAATCTATTTCTCTACTTAATGGTGTTAATAAAATAAACAGTTTATTTCAAATCTGTATTTGAATTTTATTTCTTTTGTGGCATTGTTTTTTTTTTTTTCAAGTGAAAAAAATCTCTGAAGCAGCATCAGTGGTGCATCCAGGCCCCCCCCCCCCCCCCCCCCCCCAAAGAAGTAGAAATATTGATTTTGCATTATAAATATTTTTATTCGTTCATCTCGGCCGTCCCCCATGCATTATAAATATTTTTATCCATTCATCTCGCCCCCCCCCCCCCCCCCCCCCCCACAAAGAAAAAATCCTGGGTGCGCCACTGAGCACCATACCTCAACTCCAAAACCTCTCAACTGAAAAATTGCAAATTTTACAGAAGGGCCAGAAAAAATTTTAACAAATAAGTCACATCTCTAGATAAATAAGTCACAGATGTTCATTAAAATGCCTTTAGAATGCACTTAACACTATTGAGTTTTCTTATGAATCAATAGATGGAAGCAGCTGTGAGTTATCATATTCCCACATAAAATGAAAACAGCAAAAAATAGTAGTTGAGAGGTTTTGGAGTTTAAGTATCGATTATGTAACAGCAAATATTTTCAGGGATCAAAATGATTGTTGTTTTGATTGTACAAAATGTTAAAGTGGAATTTATGCATCTAATACTTTTCCTTCCCCCTATCCAATATTTCAGTTTCTTGTGAACATGTTTAAAAATACAGAGGCTGTTCGCACATTTTTTAGACGATTTTGGTAAGCGGTAATAAAAAATCGTTTCCTGCAAAAGAAATAATTCCAGTTGTACTATGTTTTTAAAAGTCAAAATTATAGTCTGTGGCTTGAAAGTTTTTTTATTCAAAATGGCGTTTTTTAACAAAGCAGTGGTTCGAAGGCTACATTTATGCTCTTTCCGAAGAGAAATATGCATACTCCGTTATCCGAAAACGATGTGAGAGTCATGGTTTTGAGATATCTAAAGCGTCGATAGGTAATATCATCAACAAGAAAGGAAAAAAACGTCAAATTGGAGCCTCAAGTGAGACAAAAATTCCAAACAAGTATCCAAGGAAAAAACGGACATCTTCGACTATTGCAAAGGTACGTTGTTTAATGTTAAAAGAAAATCCCCCTTGTCAAAGGACAGTTGCAAAATCATTAAAATGCTCGGTGTCTACTGTAAACAAAATCATAAACGTTGATTTAAATCTTAAGAAAGTGAAAAATCGCAATGTGCCACGTCTTCTTCCAAATCATATCGCTGAATGCAGGACACGCTGCAGAATTCTATATGAGAAACACTTATCCAAAGAAAAATGGAAAACAATTGTCACAATAGATGAATCATGGGTGTATTTAAATGATTGCAACAAAAAAAAGAGCCCTTTATTATCATAAAAGGGGAGAAAAAAATTTAAGTACATGGTTCAAAGAATCGAAAGAAAGTTTTTCTAAGGCATTCATGATTGTTGCTGGTTTTTCTTATAATGGCAAGTTAAAAATAAAGAGAGTGGAAAAAAATGTCAAGATTAACTCCAAATACTATCGGGAACATATTTTATCGCCAATTTTTCTGAATGAAATACCATCGCTTTACTCACAGTGCCATCAATCTGTGAGACTCCATCAGGACAAAGCTAGCAGTCACACATCAAAATCCACTGTAAATTTCCTAAAAGAAATGGAACAAAAAACTGGTATCAAGGACATACCCTTCACTTATATCCCTACTAAATCTCCCGATGGATTTTTGTGCTTTCGGACTTTTAAAATCTGCATTATCCAAACGTCGTCCCAAAACCCTTACAGGACTCGAAAGCTGTTCAGGAGGAATGGGATACAATACCTCTTCTGACACTTCTAAAAGCATTATTATCCTGGAAATTGCGGTGTCGAAAGATAGTTCAGAATAAGGGATGTCGAATAGAACATTTAAAACACAAAAATTTTATGTAATTTAGTTTTATGAATACAATATACATCGTCTAAAAAATGTGTGAACAGCCTCTGTACTTAAAGATATTAAAAGTGTCTTAATTTGCTACAGAGTTCCATCATATTTTGTACAGGGTTCTCATGGTAGTTGAATGATATTTTTTAATCTTGAAGTCGTTTAAAATGCTAAAGCCCTGCCTTGATGAAAAGTACTTTAATTTGTTTTATACCCAAAGTTAACCTTTTGTGTTTGTTGTCAAGCAAAACTTTTCTTTTCCAAATCCAAGATGAGATAAATTTGCTGTTACCTCTTTTGCTTAAAGAGGGAGAAAAAAAAATAAATGATTGGTCCAGTCCAGTGTTTTGTTTCTTATGGAGTTCGGGATCTTCACTCTTTTTACCAGTGAAAGCCAACAATTAGAAACTTTTAATTTTTAGTGTCTACTTGTTAAAATACAGTGATTTCCGCTTATAAGAATCACGTTTGTTATTGTTTTTGAGTCTTATAAGCGGTTGATTCTTATAGCCGAAATTTAGGTTTTTGGACAGGCACACGCACACCTATATATACATATATTAGATAATTTACCGTAAAATATTCTTTAATTTACGTTAATTACCTTTTATTAAATTTTTTTTTATAATTTTAAAAATACAACTTAATTTCTAGACCTATAAATAGATACACGTGATTATAGTAAGAGAAGAAAAAACCCCAATATTTGGTACAACATACCTGCTTAACAGTTTAACATTTCAGCTACAGGAAGGGTGCAAGAAAAAGTTTTCTATGGTAGCTTGACGCAATGAAGTTTTCAGGAGGCTGTTTACACCTCTTTCAATACCAGTAGTCTCAGACCAAGATTCACCTTCTAGCTTACGTTTCACGGTTTGATAACGTGCTGAATCTAATAATGTCACGTTTGCCTAAGTGACAGTGGACACTTCGCCGAAGATTTATGTGTTTCAGGGTCCAGGAAGCCGCAACCAGGATGTGGGAGGGGGAAAAAGAGTCCCTGTCTTTGTTTGTCAGTGGAGAAAAGTGAAATTGGATCCGGACGGGTAGGATGCCCCTGGGTCAAGCTAATGGGACAGTGTTTAGCTAAAGCGTTTAAGGGGAAACTATTATGTTATATCTAACAAAGAAAGGGATGCATTTTACGACTGTATTCCATCCCATCTTATCACTATTTCTTAAAAAAAAAGAAAGAACTTCGTGTCTTTTGAGGGTTTAAGTGGCTTTTTTGGAAAAATGAAAGGAAAGTGAAGAGTGTAAACTGATTCTTAGAACCGGTGGATTGATTCTTTAAAGCGAAAATTTTAACATGGAAATAATGCATTTATTTTTGTTTTTGCGATATTGATTCTTATAAACGGTTGATTCTTATAAGTACTGAACACTATAAGCGGTGGTTACTGTATATGCAAATTCCAATATTTAAATGTTCTAATATGTATAACTTAACTGTTTTCATTATATTTGTATTAAGCTTGTAGAGTGGCAACCTTCTTTCGAACAGAACTTATGTAGTAAGATTTGGCAACAAGTTGTCATTATTGTCTCGCTCGCTTCGCTGGCGTGTGTAATCCGATTGCCATGTTGGTGTGATTTTTGCTATGTGTAAATACATTATTTAATCTGGAACGTAGTTTGGTTATTTCATCATGTCTAATTACTATTTAATAACACGTTATCAGCACGAAGCTCTATCCGGAATGCCAATTACGATCCAGAATCGAAGGTAATGTCGAAGTCATAGCACGAAGCCGAAGCCGAATTTAAACCTAACCACGTTGAAAGCCGAAGTGAGTAAATTTCCTTAACTCTTGACGAAGATAAATTACAAGTGGATTTTATTCAAACTTTAACATGCGAAGAAAAAGAAAATGGCCTCAGAAGAATACAAAATGCCGAAATTAAATGGCGATAATTACCACACGTGGTGTATTCGTTCCCGAGCCATCTTAGTGCAGAAGCGATGCTGGGAAACCGCAGAACCAGGATATGGAAATGCTATGGGTGAAGCAGAACGAAAGAAAAATGACGAAGCCCTTTCTCTCTTACTCCTTATCGTAGAAGTCACCTTCTTGGATGACATTGGAGATTGTGTTTGAGCCAGAGACGCCTGGAACTTTCTTAAAGAAATGCATACCAAGTTCGGTTTACTGCACGTGCTGCATCTCATGAGAGAATTCTTCAATACTGTGATGAACCCCAATGAATCTGTGCAAGCCTACCTAGCTAGATTAATGGGCTTACACAGGAAACTATCCAATGGAGGTTATGCATTCACAGACAGAGAGGTTGCTTTAGTGATGCTATTAGGGCTACCCAAGGCCTATGAATCGCCGATTCTAAATTTCGAAAAAGACGAAGCAAACCTGACAACCACACTTGTGAAGTCCAGACTGCTAGTGGAAGAAAAAAGGACAGCAAGGAATGAGAGCTTACCCAAAGAGTGCCATGAAGAACAAGCCCTCCACACAAGAAGTTTGAGCTCAAACCAGAAAAGGCCTGCAGCAGGAAAACTCATGAAGAAATTCATGCCAAGAAAATATAATGAAGAAGCAGAATTAAACAAGAAAAAATGCAAAATGCTTTTGCTGTGGCAAATGGGGGCACATCTCGAGAAATTGTGAAGAAGCCAAACAACAGAATCAAAGCAGTGCCAAAACGGCAGTTGATCTTGAGACAAGCATCGCACTGCTAGAAGATGAAGACGAATCAAGGAAAAGAAACCTCTGGATTCTAGACAGCGGAGCCACTGAGCATATGACGTCTGACCGAAGAAAATTTTCAAACCTTAGACAATATGCATCTGAAGTTGAAGTTGCAAACTCAGAAAGAATAAATGTCAGTGGAATAGGTAATATATCATTCCATATATATGAAGAAAATGAAGTAAGAAACATAATGCCCCAAAACTGGGAGGAAAACTATTATCAATTGGAAGAATCGAAGAGAAAGGCTTGAAGGTAGAATTTGTAGACCGTAAAGCCAAGGTGATAGACAACCATGGGAAGACACTCCTGTCAGCTAAGAAAAAGGGAAGACTCTACACTATTGAAGAACAGACAGAAACTGCTTGTGTGACGAGAACTGAAAGTATTGAACTGATGCACCGCAGACTTGGTCACCCACATTACAATACAATTAAAACTGTAAACTCCATTAACGAATATAAAGAATCGCTAGTGTTAGCAAATGCACCATGTTCCATGTGCATCCAGGGAAAAATGAAACGGAAAAAATTTCGAAAGTCTGCCAACACACGAGCTAAGGATCCCCTTGAAATAATACATTCTGATGTTGTTGGTAAAATTTCCCCCTCATCCTTTGGAGGATCAAGCTATTTTGTTACATTTACTGATGATTTCTCGAACTTTACTACCTTGTACACCATGAAGGCTAAAAGTGAAGTGTTGGAAAAATTTGATGAGTACCGCAGCATGGTTGAAACTCTTCACAACAAGAAGATAAAAATTCTAGGTGACAATGGCAGAGAATACAGAAATGAAAAATTTGACAAGTATCTTACTGTGCACGGAATTCAAAGGCAGCTTAGTGTACCTGAAACACCACAACAAAATTGCAAATCAGAAAGAATGAACCAAGCATTGATAAACACAACAAGATGCCTTCTCATTGAATCAGGAGCAGACCACAGTTTTGGGGCCGAAGCAATAGCCACTGCGGCTTATGTGCATAATAAGCGACCATCTTGTGCAATTAATGGCAACATCCCGGAGGAAATATGGTTAAGTTCTGAAAGCAAAATACACTGAAGTACCACTGAATTAGGGATACCTACCTAGTAACGAGTTGGGCCTCCTCTGGCCTTGATAACGGCTTCCACACGACGTGGCATAGATTCAACAAGTTTCTGGAAACGTTCCACGGGAATGGCTTGCCAAATATCGGCTAAAGCTGTCCATAATTCAGTAAGGTTCTTTGGTGCTGTGTGATGGCCTTTCACGCCTTGTTCCAAAACATCCCAAAGATGCTCAATAGGATTTAAGTCTGGGCTTCTAGGTGGCCAATTCATGACAGAGAAGTCAGAGGAATGCTCATCCAACCAGCCCGTAGCCAACCGGGACTTGTGAGAGGTACAGTTGTCTTGCTGGAAAACTCCATTACCGTGCGGATAACAGAACAGCATCAACGGTTGGAGCTGATCACCCAGCAACTCTACGTACCGAATTGCATCGAGGGAGGTTGGTACACGCACCAAAGATCCGAAACTGTGCCATGAAAAAACACCCTAGACCATGATTGAGCCACCATGCCCTTGTATAGTTCCAGCCAGGCATGCAGGATCCATGGCTTCATGAGCCTGACGCCATATTCTCAGCCTCCCGTCGGCGTTAAGTAGTCGGAATCGAGACTCATCACTCCATGCTACTCGTTTCCAGTCCTCTACACTCCAGTCTCTGTGCTCTCTTGCCCAGGCAAGACGTGCAGCCCGATCGTGAGTATAGAGCAATGGTACTCTCGTAGGTCGACGGCTCCCGAAACCCATACGGTGAAGCGAGCGTTGCACAGTCCGTTTACTGACTGTACGACTGGCACCTTCATTAAACTGGGTGGTAATTTGAGCTAATGTTTGGCTTCGCTGGCTACGTACAATACGCCTGAGCCGTCTCTCACCACGCACTGTCAAGGCTAATTGTCCTTTGCAGTTTGCCCGATCGCTAGTTTTTTTCCACCATCCAATTTATTCTTGGTATACTCTTGACACTGTCGACCTTGAAAATCCTAGCTGTCTGACGATTTCAGAAATTGTATGGCCCATGCTTCGCGCACCTACGATTTGTCCGCGATCGAAGGCGTCTAAATCAGGCAGTTTACCCATACTGGCAATTTCAACAACTAATTCAGAACAACCACAGTACGCGCTATATATGCAGTTACCACACAGCGCCCTCACTTGCGGATACATGATGCGCAGCGCTACACAATTTGCATAGGCTTTGCTATCCCTAATTCAGTGGCACTTCAATGTAGATCATCTCAGTATTTGGATGTAGAGCTTGGAGCCATGTGCGCTCATATTCAAGGAAAAGTAAACTTGATCATAAGGCCACAGAATGCATTTTTGTGGGTTATCCCTGTAAAAAATTGTATCGAGGGGGCGCTGCGACGCCCGTAGAGAGGGAGAAGTTTTCGCTTCTCAGTTGGCTCCTCGCCCTCGTAAAAAAGGGTCATGTAACCCACCGTTGGAATCCCTATCTGGGGAAACATTTTTCTATTTATGTTACATCTGTTTTGTTTACCGTTACAATAAGCCAAAAAGACAAATCTTCGTAGTCGTCAATTTGTAGTAGTGTAGTTTTATTCGAAAAAGTGTGTCGGAGAGATTAGGTTTAAAGGTTTTGGGTTCCGAAAATTTGAAAATTTATTCGTTTGGTGCTAAGGCTTCTAGTACCGAAATTTGTCGCAGAGTAGAGATAGTTTTAAAAAATGTGTTGAACGGAGAGGAATTTATCGTTGAAGCTCTAGAGGTCGAGGAAATATCAAACGCTGTTGTGAAACTTCGCAGTAAAGAGGTGTCGGAAGAAATGAAGTCTAAGGGATTTGTGTTGACATGTTCAGATGAGTCATCAGACAAGTCTATTTCGCTATTGATAGGATCGGACTACTACTGGAATTTAACTAGAGGTGTCGAAAGGTTGAATTCTTCGTTAGTGGCAATTGAAACTTGTCTAGGGTGGTCGCTTCATGGGAGATGTGGTGAGGCTGACGAACTTACATCTGTCAATCTGGTCCTCAATCAAGAAGAGTCAATTTCGGCAGAATTGAGAAGGTTTTGGGAGTTGGAGAGTTTAGGGGTGCAGGATTGTGACTCAGGTGTTGATATTAGGGATCAGGAGATGATTAGAGAGTTCAATGAGTCGATTCGTTTTGTTGATGGGCGCTATCGAGTAAAATTGCCGTGGAGGTCGGGTGTGAAGGATGGTTTAGAGCAGCGGTTCTCAACCTTGGGGGCGCGCCTCCCTGGGGGGGGGGGCGTGAGTTTTAAAAAAAATGTAAAATAAAAAGTAAAACTAACCGTAATTCACTGTACTCAATTTTGTGGTCACAATGTAACCGTAACGTATTTTCGACATACGAACACGAACACGATAATTATCGTAATTGTAAAAACACGATAATTGTCGTACGTCTGGACGTTGTAAGTGACCTGAGGTGTATTTGTCACAGTTACAACCTAATATTCAAAAACTTGTCAAGGACAAACAGTGCCAGCCCTCTCATTAACGTTGTGAAAGTGACTGGTATCACATGCCGACCTCACCTAGATCCTTGATTACCCCAAATATGTTTAATCTGTATTTTATTTTCTAATTTCATATGTTCTGATAATAATATGTTCCAAATTAAGATATGTGTAGTAATATTAAATTTTGCGTATGAAATTACCTATTCTATATTTTCATTTAATAACAAGTTTCAGTTTCAAATTCCGATTGTACTACTTGTATTGACCACATATGGTGGTGAGAGGGGGGGGGGAGGCGTGACCTCACATCAGTGTTCAAAGGGGGGCACAGAGCCTGAAAGGTTGAGAACCCCTGGTTTAGAGGATAATATAGGAGTTGCTCGTAAACGGTTTGAAGGATTGACTCGCAAGTTTAAGATGGATAGCAGGTTTTTCGATGAGTACAAAGGTGTTGTTGATGAATATTTGAAAGACGGTATCGTTGAAAAAACTTCTCTAAAAAATCCGGAAGAAGATCATTTTATTTGCCCCATCACGCTGTCAAACGGAAAGACAAAACAACTAGTCGAGTACGCATAGTATTCGATGGATCTGCACATGACAAAGAAAAAATATCTCTCAATGACTGTTTGCACGCAGGTCCGAACTTGCTATCTAGGGGTATGTCCGCCACAGACTTGGCTGAAAGTTCATTGTGGTGGCATGGACCGCCGTGGTTGAGACAACCACCGGAATTTTGGCCCCCTTGTGAAAAATTTGATTCTGATTATTTTGAACCTAATTGTGATCTTGAATTGAGAAAAAACTGTGAAGTAATTGTGCAAAATAATTGTATTTCAGAGAACGAAGGATTTATTTTGAATTTGAACAATTTTTCTAATTTAATGAAAGTTTTAAGAATTACTGCATTGGTTAATCGTTTTATCGCGAAATTGAAACATTTAGAATATGAAAATGGTCCACTTACTGCAACTGAATTAGAAATTGCAGAAAATACTTGGATAAAATTCGAACAATCTCTAGCCTATCCTTCGGAATTGCATTGTTTGAAAACTGGCAAGCCAGTTTCCACCGAATCGAAAATCTTTAGCTTAGCCCCATTAGACAATAATGGAATACTTCGTTTAAAGGGGAGGATTGAGCAGGGTGAATTATCTGAGAATGAAATTCATCCTATTATTTTGCCTAAATCAAAATTTGTAGAATTATTGATTATTAGAGAACATAGCAAAATTTTACACGGTGGGATGTCAGCTACTTTGGCAAAAATTCGTACAAAATTTTGGATTGTGAAGGGTAGGCAAGAGGTAAGGAAAATTTTGAATAAATGTTTGATTTGTCGGAAGTATACTTTGAAACCTGCGAGACAGGTAACTGCTCAGCTGCCAAAGGACAGGATTTTGGAAAGGCCGCCATTTTCAGTTACAGGGGTCGATTTCACAGGACCTGTTTATCTGAAATCAGGTAAGGACATTCGTAAGGCCTACATTGCTTTACAATGGCCTGCATTGCTTTTTAAGGCCTACATTGCACGAGCAGTTCATATTGAACTCATTTCCGACATGTCAACTAGAAGTTTTATTTTGTCTTTAAGGCGATTTCTGGCTCGAAGGGGAAATTGTGAAGTCATCATTTCGGATAATGCTAAAACATTCAAAAACACAAATGACATTTTAGGACAATTTTCAAAAATCATTCTAGACAAAAATGTGAAGGATTTTGTTGCTATTAACGGCGTAACATGGAAATTTATTGTGCCTAGTGCCCCATGGTGGGGTGGATTTTATGAGAGGCTCATGAAAAGTGTTAAGGATCCTTTGAAAAAGATCCTAGGCAAGGCTTTATTATCTTTTGAAGAAATGATGACTATCCTCACAGAAATCGAATGTGTTTTAAATAATCGGCCACTTACCTACGTAAGTAATGATTTAAATGAGTCTTACTCTGGCTCAATTTTTGTTTCCTGGTCAAAATTATAGTTATCCTGTGCATTTTGCTGATCTTTTCAACAATGAGTTATCCACAAAGGAAAATTTAAATCGCAGAAAATTGTACCAATTTAGACTTTTGGTGTAAGGAAAATTATCTGCTTCAATTAAGAAAAGCCCATAATTTTATAGTTCCTTCTCCTAAAGATAACTTAAAAGAAGGTGATGTGGTCTTGTTGGAAGGGTCAGCGAAATCTAAATTTCTTTGGCCTTTAGGTATCATCGATGAAGTATTCGTAGGTCGTGATGGACACGTAAGATCTTGTATTGTTCGTACTTCAAGTGGCCAGTATAAACGTTCCATACAACTTATATATCCTATTGAATTAAATGATTAATGTTTTGTATATACTTTAATACCTTTTCTTAGATTATGAAAATTTTAAATTTTTTTTGAAGAACTGTGTACTTAAATTTAGGTCTCTTTTTGTTAGCAAGTTTAAAATAATATTTGTTCTTGTATTGATGTAAATTTGATTATTTGTATTGTATTTTGAGTGTTAGTGACATTTATTAAGTAGTTTATATACCCTACATATTGTGTAATTAGAGGTGAACATTTTGTTCACGGTGGGGTGTGTAAAAAATTGTATCGAGGGGGCGCTGCGACGCCCGTAGAGAGGGAGAAGTTTTCGCTTCTCAGTTCGCTCCTCGCCCTCGTAAAAAAGGGTCATGTAACCCACCGTTGGAATCCCTATCTGGGGAAACATTTTTCTATTTATGTTACATCTGTTTTGTTTACCGTTACAATAAACCAAAAAGACAAATCTTCGTAGTCGTCAATTTGTAGTAGTTCGTCATAAATTCGATAATCCCAATGGAGTCAAGGGCTACAAATTATATGACCTGAAGAAAAAACAGTTCTTTGTAAGCAGAGATGTAATTTTTGAAGAAAATATTTTTCCCCTGAAGACTGACAATTGTTATAATACTACAGGAGAAGTTACACTCAGTATTGAAAATTTGGAAGATGACTACATGTACACATCTGAAGTAGAAGTTGGAGATTCAATCCTAGAACAGTCAAATCTCGACACAGATGACCTAAATCTATTTCCTGCTCCATTTCAAGAACTACATGACCTAAGTCCTGACGATTACTCTAACCAACAGTCTGAAAACAACCCTAAATCAGCTGGAGAGATAATAGAAGTACCCGAAAACCATGGCACTGAAGTGAAGACAAATAATCTTACCTGTAGAAACAAAGGATAAAGGAGCAAGAGCTGTCAGTACACCCAAACACTTTGAAGATTACTACCTCTATAATACTCAAGAGATACACCAATATAATGAGAGAGATCCAGTGACAGTGCAAGATGCCCTGAAATCTCCTGAAGCAGACATGTGGCAGAAGGCCATGAACGAAGAAATTGCAAACCTCACTCAAGCCCAAACCTGGGAACTTACTACCAAACCACCTGGTGTGAAGATAATACCTTCCAGATGGCTGTTCCGTAAGAAGAAGGATGAAACTGGAAAACGAGCAAAATTTAAGGCCAGGTTAGTAGCAAAGGGCTACCTCCAAGTATCTGGTGTGGACTTTCATGACACCTTTTCTCCTGTTATCAAGCTTAAATCCATTCGATTATTAATTGCCATAGCTGCTGAAAAAGATTTTGAAATCCATCAAATGGATGTGACAGCCGCATACCTCAATGGAGTCTTAGAAGAAGACTTGTACATGGCTCATCCAGAAGGTTGCATTGAAGAGGGAAATGAGCACCTTGTCTGCCACCTAAAGAAGAGTATATATGGCCTTCGACAATCAGGACGTGTGTGGAACACTTGTTTAAATGACTTCCTAATTGATTATGGATTAGTGAGGGCAAATGCAGACCCATGTATTTATTTTTGTCACCAGAGAAACATCATAGTTGGAGTCTATGTTGATGACCTTTTGATCATTGGTGACATACAAGAAATAAACAAGTTCAAAGAAAAGATCAAGGAAAAATTCATTGCTAAGAATTTAGGCCCAGCAAGCCAAATTTTATCCATGCAAATATGCAAGGAAAAAGATGAGTCATACACTTTAGACCAGGGGTGAGCAACCTTTTTAATCAACGGGCCAATTAAAATTTTAAAATTTTTTGGCGGGCCGCACATAAAGTAACACTTATTAATAATTTACAAAACTTTATTTATAATAAACATTATAATAAAAAAATATAAAATAAAAAAAAGTAAAGATTTCATATACAAATTTTAATGCAAAATAAAAACAAACAAGAAAGGAACAATAAAACGAATTTACTTGAAATTTTTAATGAGAAATTTGGCACTGTTTTTTCGATACAAGCTGATCAATATCAGCCGGAATTGATAAGGTAGCTACACGTACGCAGCTTTCTAATCGTGCATCACTCAGTATTGATCGGTGGTCATTTTTGATTAATTTCATGGTTGAAAATAATTGTTCGCAAACATACGTACTTCCGAACAGAGACATAATTTGCTTTGCATTTTTCGTCAAAAGCGGAAATTTCTCAGGGCTCACATACGATTTATAAAAATTTCCGATGTTTACTGAGAAAAATACATTTTTTAAATCGGTATTATTCTGCATGTCAATCACTTCCATTTGAAACTCTTCGGGAACTGTATCCACATCGATATTAAATAGCGAGGAAAAAATTTTCATGGAAACCGCTGTCTTCTCAGCTTTGAACATTTGGAATCGTAATTGAAATTCGTTGATTAAAATGTCTATATATATTGTGCGTATTTTTGAGAAGTAGTAACGTTTTCTTTTTCTAAATGTGGAAAGTGAGACACATTGTTCTGCAAAAGATGCTGTTTCCACAATTTTAATTTACGCTCAAAGCCCTGAATTTTATCATACAAATTGTGAATAAACTGTCCTTTGCCTTGAAGTTCCACATTAAGATCATTGAGATGCTGAGTCATGTCGATAAGAAACCCAAAATCGCACATCCATTCTTTATTACCAAAATGAGGAAAGGCATATCCCTTCATATCCACGAACAATTGTATTTCGCTTTTTAAGTTGTATACTCTTTTTAGCATTGCATCTCTACTAAGCCAACGTACTTCGGTATTAAAAACCACGTCGCCATATTCAGTTTCTAAATCTTTCAGGAATTCTTTAAATTCACGGTGATTTAACGCGCGCGACTTTATAAAATTGATTAGTTTAATTATTGGTACTGTGACATTTGGCAAACTCAGTCTTTTCGCACACAAATTTTCCTGGTGAATTATGCAGTGGTTAACGAATATTTCCCTTCCTGTGACCTTCTTAGTGTCTTGAAATAGCCTTCCCGATACTCCTACCTTCATGCTTGACATTGCTCGTGCTCCATCTGTCGATATACCAATAATCTTTTCTAATGAAATTGAAAAATTTTCCAACACAGACTTTAGTTCATCGTACAGGTCTTTGCCGGTTGTAATCCCTTGCATTGGAATCAGTGAACACAATTCTTCGGTAATATTAAATTTGGTGTCAATACCACGTAAAAATATAGCCAGTTGTGCTGTATCGCTAATATCGCAACTCTCATCAAGTGCCAAAGAACAGTATTCGAATTTTGCAATGCGTTCACGAAGCGTTGTTGCTATGTTCTCGGACAAGTCTTCAATTCTCCTTGCAATGGTGAATCTTGATAAACTAATGTTTGAAGTAATATTTATTTTATCAGGAAATGCTATTTCTGCAACAGCAGTCAGACATTCTTTTATCATCTCTCCATCCGCAAAGGGTTTCATTTTTTTTGCCAGTATTTGACTGACAACAAAACTAGCCTTTACTGCCGTATTTGATAAAATAGCTTGATTTTTAAAAATAGCCTGTTGGTTTTCCAAGTTTTTCTCCATTTGATTAAACTTATCTATCCGGAGTTGTCCTGTTAAGTTTTTATATTGTTGTTCATGTTTTGTATGAGTAATGCTTTTTTATGTTATATTATTTTAATGCCGACACAGTCTCTGAGCATATTAAGCATACAGCTTTATCTTTGACGAAAGTGAAAAAATAATCAAATTTCCACTTTTCTTGGAAATGCCTGTGCTCATCCTCAACCTTCCGTTTTTTTGTTTGCTTTTCCGACATGCTATTATGGATTGCACTAATATTGCACTCACGCCTTTCAAGAAACACAAGAATTGTTAAAATTGCTAGTTAACAGCTTACCAGTCTGAATGATTGTGTGACAGAAGCAAACACAAACAAGCACAGACGCGGCGCGTTCGTATTGCATGTTTGAACAAGTCGCCAACAAGTGAATAACTCGTCACAAAAAATTTTTTCGGTTTAGTATGTACTACCATTTTATTATAATTAATTTTATAACAATACGATGGGCGAAAGTCGATAAAATAAATTCAATTTTAGAAATGCTTGGCGGGCCGCATAAACATGTTTAACGGGCCGCGTGTTGCTCATCCCTGCTTTAGACCAAATTGCCTATGTGTCAGAATTACTAGAAACTTTCAAGATGACTGAAGCAAGACCTGCAGCTACACCATTAGACCCCAGCATAAAATACAACAAAGCAGACAAACAAAGGGAAGAAATCAAGGAGATCCCATATAAGCAAGCTATTGGGAGCCTGCTATATCTCACCTGTGGTACTCGCCCAGATATGGCTTACTCATCCACCTATATGAGCCAGTTCAACGAGAAGCACACTGAAGAACACTGGCGGGGTGTGAAGCATGTCCTGAGGTACCTAAAGGGAACTCGACACAGAAAGTTGAAATTTAGAAAGACAGGTGAACCGCTGCTAATCTATTCTGATGCTGACTGGGGAGGTGACAGAACTGACCGAAAATCTTATAGTGGATATATAATGCTGCTCGCAGGAGCTCCAATCTCATGGTCTAGTAAGAAGCAATCCACAACAGCCTTGTCGTCGACAGAGGCAGAATATATTGCAATGTGTCACACCGCCAAAGAAATCTTGTGGATCAACAATCTATTGAAGGAAATATGTAGTGGGTTGGTGTCCTCGCCTCAAAAAGTGTTAGTTGACAATCAAGGAGCCATATTCATAGCCAAAAACTATGTGACCTCAGAGAGAAACAAGCACATTGACATAAAATACTTCTTTTTAAGAGATTTGGTGAGAGAGAGAGAGTCATTACTTTTGAGTACCTACCATCAGGTGAGAACCTTGCTGACCTTCTCACAAAACAAGTGTAGAAGAAAGCTCTACAAGCTTCTGGATATGCAGCAACATACCCTGGTGAATAAGCACTAAAAGTGAGTGACAACCTTGTGTAAGAACTTTCTCCAATGCTGAAGTAGAGACAGTTGTATTGAAATACTAGTGAAAACTTTGATTATTGTTGTTAAGAGACTCATTTTAGAAACTTTGATCAAACTCACTTCATGCACAGAACTATTTTTTGTATTTAGAAGTTAGTTTTATTTACAGTGTGTCAGTACTAAAACAGTATCAATATTTATTACACTGCATGAATGTTTAATAGTATTATCATGTTTTTTTTTTACTGTAGAAGCATTCTGTCATGTATTATCAGGTCGTCATATATGATCCTTATATTGTTAAATTGAAGTCTGTAGACATTTAAGATAGTGTAATTAGCAAGAGGGCGTGTTAAAATATATGCAAATTCCAATATTTAAATGTTCTAATATGTATAACTTAACTGTTTTCATTATAATTGTATTAAGCTTGTAGAGTGGCAACCTTCTTTCGAACAGAACTTATGTAGTAAGATTTGGCAACAAGTTGCCATTATTATTGTCTCGCTCGCTTCGCTGGCGTGTGTAATCCGATTGCCATGTTGGTGTGATTTTTGCTATGTGTAAATACATTATTTAATCTGGAACGTAGTTTGGTTATTTCATCATGTTTAATTACTATTTAATAACACTACTGACTATGTAAGCCCCAAAGATGTTAAGATCTGTTTAAGAAAAAGCTTGATCATGCCAGAGGTCCAGGAATCCATGAATTTTCCTCTTGAATTAGGGAAATTCATGAATTTCCTTCTCTTTAGAACACTGTTTTTTGACTGCATTAGAGATTATGTATTGTTTTATTTATTATTTATTATGAGTTACAAATTAATCGTTTCCATCTGTCTAACCTGTGCTTTTAGTTTCACCTTTGTTCCATCTCACCTTCACAAGCATCAAATGTACAGGTAGCCCTCCTACAGCACGGCATCTTACAACACGGTTTCGCTCTAACACGATAGGATAAATTGCGGGAACCCTCATATAACACTGCAACCTGTAACACGGTTTCGCTCTAACATGATAAAAAAATTTGCGAAACCCTTTATACAACACTGTACTTCTACAGCACTAGATAACATGATTTTTGTTTAACATATTTAAAAACTGAATTATCTTACAATAATGACGGGAAGGAATAATGAACTATCAGTAGCTTTACATATAAATGTATAAACAAATTATAAATTATTCATTTATAACTCTATAAAACTACAAGAAGGCCTACGCTTAGCTGAAAATCTTGAATCATTTTTCTTGAATGCAGACCCTTCCACTGAAAGAAGCCAAAAATTCAAAAGGAAGCTGCAAAATTGTCTATGTCCGTACCGTGAAATTTTCAATGACCTCGTAAGAACCAGCAAACAAACCAAAATTACAGATTTTTTTAGAGGATAGAAGGTGCAAAAACTCTAAATGAAGATAAAGGTTTTGAAAGTGAAGGTGATATCGTTCAATCGAAAAAACGTTCTCGATTGTACTGAGCAGTGATGAGGAAGAAATTTGTTAAAGTAAGGTCGCGTTAAATGAAAATAATATTTTTTGTTTCTTTTCGTTTTGTATTATACATACATTTATATTTTAATAAAAATTAAGTTGCTTATATGGAATTTATGAAAAAAAGTTTTTTAATAAGTTTTTGGAACGTAACCTCCCCGTTTTTAACTGTCTCTGGTTCTCATATAACACGGTTTCACACAACACAACATTTTCTAGGAACCTATATACCATGTTATAGGAGGGTTACCCAGTTGCGGATTTACCAGCAGGCTGAGTAGGCTGGAGCCTAGGGCGGCAAATTTTAAGGAGTGGTAAATTTAGTTCATAAATTTTTTATTTCGATTTACAAATTAAAAAAAAAATTATTATACACACACAAAATACGAATGATTTTGCGAATTCAAAGTCTCGCAAAAAAGTATTGTAATGCTTTTATAATTTAACTTAAATTATAATATTAACAAATAATTAAGAAAAGATATATTTATTGTATTGTTTTTAAACTGTGAGTGTAATAATAAATATTTATCAACGTTCGCCAAATGTATATTTTTTATGTAAGCTTTATTCATATTATGTAAGTATTGTATAGTTTTAAGACATACCTTACCTTACTTTAAAAGTGGTTCATGATTGAGATATTTTTTGCTTAAAATAATGTTTTTTGATAATTCTTTGCTGTACAAATAATCAAGGATCTAACACGGTACCATAGTTCTCAATGATACTAACCATACGGGAAAAGTTGATGTAACGAGGATGATGGAGCACAAATCATAAAGTTGGAATTTTATTGATAGAAAATTGATATGATTGTGGACTAAGATATCAAAATTTAGAGGCGGCAAAAATTGAATAGCCTACGGGCTGCAAATCTGTAAATCCGCCACTGGGGTTACCTGTATATTGTTTGAAATGATCTATGATGAATAATTTTTATCAGAATTTTAAAAAAGTGGGAAATTAAAATTGCAAAAATATGTTAAGTAATACTGTATTGCCCGCCTATGTCAACTTCAACTCTTCCAATGACATCATTGCACTGAGCTCTGATTGGTGCAATGAATTTTTAATGATGCTCTGTTCTGCATCAGTAGCAGTGTGAACAAGGTTTTAGTTAGTAAAGTTTTTTTTTTCTCCATACAAATTGAAAAATGAGCCACTTTAAACTTGCATGCTTAAAATTTCACTCCAATTCCATCCGTGTTTCAAAAGCACCAAGTGTATTGTCCCAAATGATTTTTTACAATCATCGCTGAGGATCCTTTTTTTTTGTAGTTAATTTATTGCCATGTATTGTTTGGATTATGGATGAACAGTGAGAATTTTCATCGTGATTTTTCTTTTGCTGTGAAAAAAGTCAGTGTATGAGTAATGAGTGGCATTAAGAACGGAAAGATTAAAAAGTCTAACAAAATTTTATTATTTATTAAATTTGTACTCTTTGAAAATATCTTGCAGAAAAATTTTAAAAATGGATGAAAAACTCAAATTTTTACAGGAATTACATATACAGCGATTCCGGCAATTGTGGATACACCAACTTTTTCCTAGATAAATTCAGATTTTAAAGCAAATAATCGATTCTGATGAAGCGTAATAGTTTTTATTTATAGACCAAGTAAGATATTCAATTTATGATTGTTAGATGGAAAGCTTAAACCAGGAGTTGGCAACATGGTGCCCGTGAAACAATTTTAAAGTGCCAGTTGTTCAAATATCTAAATTTTAGATATTTAAACAACCAATAATCATAGTTGTAACAATTAATTTTAGTAAAAAAAATTAAAAATCTTAAAACTGCAAAAAAAGAAAACAGATGATTTAAAATTTTCTGGAATTTAGTGAATGGAAATAGCTTCCCATTGTTGAGAAAATGTGCTCTGAAATTGAACTCTGTTTCTGCATAGAAATATGTTAGAGAATCTTTGTTTTCCAGTATAAAATACTTGATGAAAGTACTAATCAAGCCTCACTGACAGTCATTTGGACTGATGCCAGAGAACTGGGAATTCAACTTCTGTGCCACATTACAACGAGTTGGCGGCAGATTTGTAATGCTAAATATCGTAATATTTATCAATTTTAAGATTGTTTTGTTTAAATTAAAATTTGAATTTATGTATTAAAAATTTATGTTGCATTAATATTTTCATGTTCAAATATTAGCCCCCCGTCTTCATCCAGCGGTGCCCACCGAACTCCCGCATTTCTGAAATATGCCCTCCTAGTAAAAAAGGTTGCCGACCTCTGGCTTAAACAAGCAACTTTAAAATGAAAATAAAATATTTTGTACAAACAATACCATATTTTTGCACATAATAAATTGAGAATACAGGAATACTTTCTATTATTTGTAACCTTTAAAGGAAAATGTCAATATTTTGTAACATTCCCTTATGCCCGTATTTTTATTGCCTCCAAGCATTGTGGCACGAAGTTTAGTAAGTTTTTGGATGTGTGTGACGATATTTTCCTCCCATTCTTCTAGTAGGATATATCTCTAGTGATCTTCGTTATATGATGTCTGTGGACAGCTTTTTCGAGCATAGAACATAATTTTTCTATAACGTTGGTGTCTGGGAATTGTGCAGGTATGTGTAATTGCTTTTTTACAGTAGTAAAGTAACACCAATTTTGCATTATTTGCTGTATGCTTCATTGTCTTGTTGAAAACTAATTTTCCGTCCAAGCCCAACTTAATAGCACTTTCTTTGAAGTTTTTCTTAAATGTATCTAAATAAACCATTTGGTTCGTATTATCATCAATGACCACAAGTTCTCCAATTCCTCTTGCGACCGTACAGCCCCACACCGTCGCGGATCCACCCCCATGCTCGACTCGTAATAAGTTTTTTTTGGATCAGTTGCTGTTTTTCATTTTCTCGAAGCCATTCGACAACCATCACTAGCAAAAATATTTAATTGGCTGGCGCCACCAAAATTAACTTTATTCCAAAAGTTTTACGAAGTGAGATTTAACAAATTCTAATCGAATTATTTTTATTCCGCGAGCTTATGAATGGCTTCTTTCTAACGATTCTACCGTTGTAGTCTGTTTATCGGAGGACTTTGCATAAAGGGTCTGCGCAAATACGCCATACTATGGTTACAGAGGTTTGCAAGTTTCACCAAAGTTACTTTTCGATCCAACTTGATTTCCTTAATTATTTTGCGTTTTGTAACTGTACTCAGGATTTCTTTCCTTCCCCTTCCACCCATATTTTTTATCAGTCCTCCCCTTCTGTACTATGCAATTATTTTATACATACAAAGATGATTTTGCTCGATTATGTTCGCAATTTGCCGAAAAGATTTATCTTTCTGTGATAACCTTATCACTAATTTTCTTACGTGAATACTGGTTTCTTTTCAAGATATCATACCAATGGCGGCTCCAGGGGGGGCAGTAGGGGCCCCCCCCCCCCCCAATTAAAAGCCCGGCGTATATATTTTTTTTTCATAGCCTAAAATTATATAATCGTAGACCTAATACTAAATGAGTTTAAATTTAAAATGAGAGGATGTTTCTCAATAAAGTCCAAAATTTTCCTACGATAAAATCTCTACTAAAGATTCTTGCCACTCTCCTTAGTGTTGCATCGGTTGAGCGTTCTTTCTTCACCTTGCGTGAAGACGTGGCTGCGCGCGAGAATGACTGAAGAACGTTTGACTGGACTGTGGTTGTTACACGTCCGTAAGGGTATTGATCCTGACATTGAGAAAATAATTGACTGCGTTTCTAAATGCAAAACCCGGCGACTTGATTTTGTCATGTTAGTCTCCTTTTGAGGTTTCTCAATTTTCATTTACGTGCATTAAAGTTATTTAATATAATGCGATAAAACGTTTACCGCAGTAGGATTTTTAGCTTAGTTGCTATCGAGTTGTTCTATCACTATAAACGAAATATTTTTATGCTATGAAGCTACTTTTAGTGTTTGTTTTTGTAAATATTACGAACTCCTCATTTTCTTAATATCATTTTGATTTATCAGTTTTTCCTTATTTGCTGTTATTTCTGTTATTTTCTTAAAATTCAATGTTTAATAAAACACTACCTATTTGTTTTGGAAGCACATGTCAGAATCAGAATGAAAACATTAATAAATTATTACCAAGAAAGATTTAATTTACATTTAATTGTTGCTTATTTCTTAGATATATATATACATATATAACCCTAAGAGCCGATGTTGACTACCCCCCCCCCCCTCCCCAAATCTCTAAACTGGAGCCGTCCCTGTATCATACTAACTTTTGTAATTTCAGTTTTAACTATATGAAGCACAAAATTTGTAAAGTGTCGAAGGGTCCTGGAGGTTGATTAAAATTTACTTTAAACGAGTTGAATTTTAAAACAAATACATAGTGATATTTAAAAAGATTTTTTCAGAAATATATACTCAGTTTTTAACTTTGAAATTTGCCTAATTATTTTGTAGAATCTCTTAAATTAATTTTTGAATAATATATTTTTATTTTAATATATTTTGTGTATCAGCTGTCTGAAATTTATTCATAATCAACAAAATTTGCATAGTTCATGTCTGTTGCTCTATATTTATCAAATTAAATATTAAACTTCGAGAAAAAGAAGTATATTCTCAATTTCTGGAGTTCACTGTATTTTTTGCAAAAGCGCGAAATCTGTGTAGTGGATTTTTCTCCTGTGAGATTCTTGAATTTAACGCCCGTAGATTGTACACGCGCGTGTATATGTATACTTCAACAGTTCAACAGTAATTGAGTAAGGGCATGTTCACTTAAAATCCGTCAGCGTTAAAGATTCCGTTAGCCCCGATTGGTTAAATGGGTCCATTGGTGTACTTAGACCATTTGGGGCCCGGGGCGAATTTATCTTTAACGCCCCCCCCCCAAAAAAAAAAACAGGAATTTTTAACTTTTTCTTATGACAGCTAGCCTTTCTTTGCCTTAATCAGACAGTCTCCACAGCAGGCTATTGACCTGTGCAGAGTATAATTACAAGATAAAAAGAACTTTTTATATACCATGTTTTTAAATTTTCTGTTGAATCATATAAACTTGACAATTTTATGCATTAATAAATACTTTTATAAAATTTTTTTGATGAATTATCCCATCAACTTGAAAGAAAATGATCAAATGCATAATAAAGAGGTATCAAATGCGTAATCAATTGTTTAGCTCGAGAATTGGAAGTTAACTTGCGTTTAACTTTTCGTTCCCGTCCCGGCCGATAGAGGGCTGCACCATTCTACAAAACAAAATTAACTGAAAATGAATTGAATATTGCTTAAAGATGGCTAAAAGTTAAAAATAATGCATTGTCATCGTGTTCTGAGCTATTCTAAAAGTTTCAAATGTCTAGCTAGTCGGGAAGATAGTTAAAAATCGATTACAAGATTTGTACTGGACAAACACACAAACAAGCAAACAAACAAGAAAGCGAGTTAATAAAAACATTAATAAAAAAATAGAATATGGGAGCGAACTTGTGCAGTACGAGGTGAGCAATGATCTTTACTGTGTAAGTGTTAAATTGAAAAAAAGTCTTACGTCAAGGCCCGGGTTCGAGCAATCGAACCAACGACGTTCCGCACGGCACAGCTTCGAAACCAACGTTCTAACCACCTGAGCCATGAGCTCATTAACTTATATTATAGTTTGGTACAAGATTTGTACGAGTTTGGTACAAGTTTGGTACGGCGCTGGTTTTTGCTGTATGAATTTTTCCTCTAGCCAAGGTGGACTATAAAAGGCTTGGCCGTTTTATTAATTAAAGCAATAATAGTTAAAGACAAAATTTGCATTAAAATGAAAAGGAGCCATTTTGGAGCCAATACTTACGTATAATATTACGGTAGCTGCAAGGAAAACCAAAGAAATATTACACTTTGATCTACATTAACTTTATTTGAAATTCAACTTAAAAAATTTTTACTTTTCACAAGGCAATATACATTTACAGTATCAGTATGAAAAAAGTAGAATGGGAATACGTCAAAAACTTTTCGTGTTGAGGCGGATACGGTAGAAGATTTTTTGGAACAAAAATTTTTTTTTTCTTTCTTCAAAGTAAGACATATGTAAAGTCAAATCTAACAAAGTATCTTTACGTATATATATATATATATACACACACTATTTTTCTATACACAATCTCATGTGAAGACAAAACTAAGGGAAACACAATTCTGTATTAATTCTGAATAGGTAAAATCCTTCGTTTATTGTCTCTTTCTAACTTTTAAATTAGAAAATTGTCTAATTGTCTCCTGGAAGTTTTAGCCTGATTTAGCTCACTGTTGAGCGCAAATAGTTTTAATGATTTTCAGCTTTGAAAATCTTCTTTCACAAGTTGCGATGGAAATGTAAATCGTCAAAAACATCTTTAGTGCTAAACACAAGTTTGGTACTGACTCTTGAAAGTCGAATGAAAAATGAATTGCCAACAATGGACTGCAAAACCTGAAGAGCTGATCATTTTTTTACTTCCACTGTATTAATATTTGGAGCTTGCATATGACGTCTTAGTCTTTTTATTTCTGGCGAAACCTCGGCCTTAGTAAATTCGTCGTAACTTTCAGTTAGATGAGAAATAAGTTCTGGCAATTTCTGATCTGGAGCTTTGATCAAATTAACCGACTGCAAGACTTCAAATTTGTTATTAATCAGTGGAGTAGCGAGCCTTACTGGCGCCCGGGGCACGATGCCTCTTTGGCGCCCCCTATGGTCTTGGGGACCATTTGGCGCCCGGGGCATGATAAATCCCCTTCCCCCTCCCCCCCTTGCTACGCCACTGTTATGAATGTTCTCCATCGATCTTGTTTGGAGTTCCAAATACAACCTATCTACACAATGGAACATGGACCTCCTTAGTTCTTCTTGTAAAGATAAACCTTCATCTTTAGCTTTTTTACCCGGCATCATCTTTTAAGATCTTTTTCTGCCTCTCTTTTCAATATCAATTCCCATTACTTCACATTTCTGGGAAGCGAAGCCCAAAGCATCACTAACTAAAGATACTCTATTTTCCTTAATAAAAAGTTCCAATTCTCTTAGTTTATTTAAGTCTTGTCCAAGGAAATCCCCTCAATTTGTAGGTAGCGTTGAGTGTGGTTGATTTCCTCCAAAATGTCTGACCACAGACGTAGAAACGCTAAAAATGTAAAATCGCAAACATTAGCCATTATAATCTGAGCCGATCCTTTTGTATCTAGGTTTTCAGACACGTCGCACAGCTTCTCCACTGAACCGATCAATTTTTAAAAAATTTTCATTACTGGTTTCACAGCTGCTTGCTGTGCACTCCACCTTATATCGGACAGCCTTTTAACCGCTACTCCCACAACGGCAGTCAAAATTTCTCATCTGTGAGTTGAGCCGAAGAAGAAATTGTAAAAATTTTCCAGTCTGCTGAAAAATGTCACACTGGTTGGAGAGAAACTAAAAGCGTGCACCCCACACAAATTGAGTGAGTAATTGGCCCATGCCACGAAGATGGCTCTTGGAAAAACTCACTGCCTCGTTTTAAAAAATTGGTTTTCCTACCATCCGATAGGGGTGTTGGCCAGTTACCTAGATCACAAAAAGAGGAACGTTACTTATTTCGTCTGAAATTTCAATATCAGGCTCTCCTGCTTCACCTTCTTTTTGAGGTAATGTTCCGTCTCCATCTAGGCCTACATATTCATTGGCACTAACTAGAAGAGTGCCCCCTAAGTTTATCTAGCTGACTTATCTTGAAACTTTCTTCCTGTATTTGAGGCGGCACTGATTCCACAATAGATCCTAATTCCTCCAAGCCAACTCCAGAACTAGAGGGCTCTTCTTTTGCTTTTGAAAGTTGAAGGTTGTTTTTGTTGTTGGACGAACTTTAAAATTGATCCTGAGATCAGCCCTGTTCTTTTATCTCCTGTTTTTTTTCAATTTCCCCTTTTGAGCCCCACTAGGCTGTTTACGCTTCATGACAGTATTTATGAAAATAAAAAGCACATATGATATCGCTTTTAATACAGTTGGTTCTCTGTTTAACGACGCTCTACTTAACGACGATCTCTATTTAAAGACGATATTTCCCAGTCCCGGCCCCTCCGACGTTATGGGAAATTTTATATTTTCACAAATTCTGTTTAAGGGCGATCTCTACTTAAGGACGATTTTTCACGGTCCCTTGAAAGTCGTTAAACAGAGAGCCAACTGTATATTAAATATCTATAGGCCAACCACTTAGAAGGTGTGCTCCTCAGAGTACCTGAGCGAGAGAGAGAGAGAAGATGATAGAGTGGGCAGAAGTGCATAGCATGATCCCCCCCCACTTCCTTGCTGATCCCCTCAAACCTACAGTAATCCCTCGTCTTATGCGGTTTTGCTTACCCGCGGTTGACCTATCTGTACCATCCCTCATTTACGCGAGCCAAGGTCTCACTTATCCGTGGTTTGAAAGAGGAAAAGAAGAGGTTGATTATCTTTCATTTTTTGTATGTGCACAACCGAAGTGTTTTCTAAAAACAATAACATTCTCGTCTGATTAAATTTTTAAAAAAATGTATGTAATTTTTTTTGCAGTAATGTTATCATTCAATTAAAAAATGGTCCTCGTCGTGGAACCCCTTAGTAAGTGGAGCCCAGGGCGGACCAACCTCCCGCCCGCACCTAGGTCAGCCACTGAATGGGTCGGTAATTGGTCTATGATTGGTTGAAATTTTTTACGCTGACGCTGACGGATTCTATGTGAACAGGCACCAAGGCGCTTATATTCCAGAAATTATTACGATATTGGTTTGAAAGAATTTTATTCATCATCATAGTAAGGTGAGTTAGAGCAAGCGCGTAACTCCCACCTAACAACTAAGGTCTTTAACGTGTAGAGGTGTCATCTTCGGAATATACAATAACTAACCGGGCTTTGCCCGGTTAACACAGTAAAAAAGGATACTTAAAAACACGCAAATGGAATAGCAGTAATCAAAGCTAAGCACAAACATAACAGTTGTTTTAAAACACCTCTGGTAAACAATGTTAAGTGTCCAACTATTTGGAGCATAAATGTTAAGATTTTGCTTAATTCCTACTTAAGAATGATAATAAAAAATATTCCAAAGAGTTTCAGACAGAAGCATAAAAAGAAAGAATATGCAAAAAAGCAACTAAATTAAACAAAAAATGACAGAATACAGAAATAGTGAACACCAGCAACTTGTAAAAAACGGTAATCCGAATACTGGGAATTAACCCAGTAAAAAAGGATTAAAATGAAAGGTAATGAATAAATGAAATGAAAGTTTTTCAACAATCAATGTTGCCACAAAATTAAAATGCCGTATGGTATCATGATCAACTAAGATTTAAAAATAATAATAAATAAATCAAAAGAGATAAAGTTTGGTGTCACCGCATGGGTATATTTTTCATTTATCTCTTGATATATTATGCTAACGTGCGTAGCACTGGAATTGACGTTTATGTATAATGAAGAATGGCAACTGCTACGGCAATTTTATTTAGCTTTCCATTGAAAATAAGAAAACAAAAGGAGTAATATTAGCAAATTAACTTCTAATAAAGCAAAAAATGAAATTAAAAATCAATAAATGCGTTGACTTACCTTGCAACATCTAGAATTAACATCCAATATGTGCGCATGCGCAGTTCTGATGAATGATTGGTTCCAACTCCTGGAGATGAAATATTATTAAAAAACTGTATTTATTTATAATTATTTAAAAGCTTCCAAACTATCTTAGAATTATCCTAAGGCTTCAAAACATATGTATACGAAGTTTCCACCAGATTCGTCAATAAATGTAGATTTGTATACGATATATACATACATAGAGACACTTTGCTTTATTTATATAGAATGACACTGTGACAATTTCCCCCTCCTCTAGGCGAGCAGAAAGATCATTAAAGTCGTCGCTAGCCGTGAACCGATTCTAAAGAATGACAGACCCCCCGAGCGGAGAGGAGCTACAATGAAACACCTCTTCGGGGCGCGCTTTTAGAATAAAAGGCCGTCAGACTGGCGCCTTGCCTTGATGTTAAACTACAACGAAAGGAACGCCCCTTGACACACGACCTTAACGAGGTAGCCGGGCGATTAAGATACAATAATCCTTATCGTTTTGCACACGGCTTAAGCGGACCAGCCTATCCGAATCGAGCTTGAGAGACGGAGGCTGTTAGAAATTCCGCCAGGGATCAAGCTTTTAAATAAGCCGACGAGAGCTTGAAAGCCAGATTTGAGATATTGAGAGATTAGAAGCCAGAGTTTAGGAGTGATAGCTGATCTCCTAGCTCCACTCAATTTGAGTGACTTTGCTATTTTTTTAGGCTCAGCCCTCTGCGTGAAGAAGACCGTTTCTCACCGAGGAAGGTCGGGGAAAGCGATCGAAACTTGATCTCCACAGTTTTGTTATTTCTGAGAAGCTGCTAGCTTCCAGTGGAAGAGTGTGTGTAGAGCCGTCTAAAACTCTGTGTTAATCCACGTTTCATCTGCGGAGATACAATCTCATCTGATCTTCATCTTTCGCCAAAGGACTGAATTCGACGGCTATTTCTTCCGTGACCTGATTGGCAGCTCATCTCGATACAGCGTCAGTGTGTCCCTACCTCGAGAGGTTGTTCCAGAAATTCCTCGAACTACTCCGACTTCTACGTACTTCACTGTGTACTATATAAAATTAGATCGCGGCTTAACCGTGTGATTGTTAAATAAAAGTGTAATTCATTAATCTTAAAAGTCTCGATTTTAGTTAAGCTGTTTGCCTTACATGCAACCTGTGACGCTACCTAAAGTATTTGCTTTTGACACAAATCGCAGGAATACGTTACAACACGTTCTTTCACATGGTAGACCTCGAAGTGTGTTAGCGCTAAGCACAATATCCGGGGATGATTATATAATGTCACCTAGTTATTTCACTTGCACTACTGAGATGTGTGTCCGAACTGTAATCAATGATCATCCACTTTAATTGAAGCTATTTCAAGAGATTTTGTGGTAAACAACTTTGATACTGTTGCTTATTTGTATTGTCAGTTGGGTTAATAGTAAGAACAGATACGATCGCCAACCTGTGGCAATGTGGCGCCAATGAGGTTATTACTGCTAGAAAAGCGTTTATCACATGATTCGGTATAGCGATTTATCTTGACTCATTTTCAGACTTGCTATTTCCTCAAACTATTTCAAACTTACGGCACTTCAAGCTAAATTTTCTACAGCGTTCATTCTGGAGTGGCTACTTATTTTTATTTTTTCCATTGTGTCATCTACAATAACTTGTGCAAAATGATGCTGTTTTAGATTTTTTAACGTATAATTACGTTCCTCCATAACGGTCCACCGGAAAGCAAATTTCAGACGCTAAAACCGTCTGTCCGTCCGTCCTCGAGAGTTATAATTTTGGCAGCACGCTAAATCCACTCTGTATCGCCTGGAAAAGCAGAAAATAGTTAAACAGAAAAGTACCACAATACGTCAAAATTTTGACATACATATATGTATATATATATATATACATACCTACATATATATAGATACATATACAGGGTGTTGCCGAATTCGACCGACGAATTCAGAGGTGTGATAGTAGGCATCAAGACGAGCAATAATCACATATGTATGTATGATCGGAAACGCAAACCTGACGCTGGAGGGCACTGTTTACTTAATCGGACTATACCTCTTACCAACCCCCCCTGGTTGGCCGGAAATATCGCATTTTTCTGGAGGAGGTGGAAAACTCAAATCAAAACAGAATCACATAGGAATGTATGACCGGAAACGCAAACCTGATCAGCTAGAGCAGCGGTTCTCAACCTGGGGGGCGCGCCCCCCTGGAGTTTAAAAAAAAGTAAAATTAAAAGTAAAACTAACTATAATTTACTGTACTCATATTTTGCGGTGACAATGTAACCATACCGTATTTTCGACATAGGAAGACGATAATTGTCGTAATTGTAAAAACACGATAATTGTCGTACGTCTGGGCGTTGAAAGTGACCTGAGGTATGCTTTGTCACAGTTACTACGCAATATTCAAAAACTTGTCAAGGACAAACAGTGCTAGCCCTCTCATTAATGTTGTGAAAGTGACTGGTATTACATGACAACCTCACCTAGATCCATGATTACCTCAAATATATTTGATCTGTATTTAATTCTTTGATTTCATATGTTCTAATAATAATATGTTCCAAATTAGGATACGTATAATAATATTAAATTTTGTATACGAAATTATCTAGTCTATATTTTTATTTAATAACAAGCTTCAGTTTCAAATTCCGATTGCACTACTTGTATTGGCCACATATGGTAGTGGTGGTGGTGGGGGAGGCGTGGCCTCACATCAATGTTCAAAGGGGGGCACAGAGCCTGAAAGGTTGAGAACCCCTGAGCTAGAGGATAAAGAAAGATGCAGAAATGAAAAGTCAACATTTCTGCATCTTTCTTTATCCTCTAGTTGACCAGTTTGAGAAGGTACAACAGTTTTCGTGCAGGTAACAGCTCCGCGTATCTGCAGAATAAGCAAATAAGCTTATGGAAATTTCGATGTTGATCCAGCGGCGTCTTTTTTCTGGGAAGTCCGAACAAAGAGCAAAGCAGTTGGCGAGAGACGCTCGTTGGGGTAGGAGCTATGACTTCTCGAGAGGGAATTTGGACGGGGTGGTCTCGTGATGGAGTCGGTAATTTTGTAGTGGAACCCTGGGCCAGCGATGTTTAAATATATAAAGTTTAAAGGATAATCTGTCTTATATATATATATATATATATATATATATATATATATATATATAGTTGGCTCTCTTTTTAACGATGCTCTACTTAACGACGATCTCTATTTAAAGACGATATTTCCTAGTCACGGCCCCTCCGACATTATGGGAAATGTTATGTTTTCACATATTCTGTTTAGGGGCGATCTCTACTTAAGGACGATTTTTCACGGTCCCTTAAAAGTTGTTAAACAGAGAGCCAACTGTATATATATATATATATATATATATTTATATATATATATATACAGTCAAACCTCCATATATCGAACTTCCCCATATCGAAATTTTCTATATATCGAACTCTTAGCAAATCTCCATGTTCATTACATAGAAAAACTGTTTCTATATATCGAAAAAGTCTCTATATATCGAAATTTTTTTTCAAGACATATTGGGAGATTTTATTCCAGTTTAGAATAAAATCTCCCAATTTTTGGCGTTTGAAACAATACGTCGTGGACTTCAATTCGCGGAAAATGTCCCCGATTAAGTTTTTAGTGGACTGAATAAATGCGAACATTTCTTTGAACTTTCCGCAAAACTGGCTGTTCAGCAAGATATTCGTAGTTTTTTTTTAAAGAATGTAACTGTGATCATTGTAACCACTGTCTGGATTATTGTTTTTTTAAAGGTACGTTGTAATCAATAAATCTTTCATATTAATTCATTTTTTAGTTATTAACTTTCATTTAATGGGATTCGCATATAAATTAGACATGGAGTTTCGTATACGAAAATTAGCTTTAATTTTAATGTTTTAGGAGAATTATGATCAAACTAAGATCAATTCTACATATCGAAATTTCTATATATCGAATTTTTTTCCCGGTACTTTGCTACTTCGATATATGGAGGTTCGACTGTATATATATATATATATATTGTGATAACTTCAGACTCCGTGTAGCTAAAAATGTTCAGAGTCAGTCTACTACATTAAATTACAGTTTTATTAAATTTTAGTCCGAAACTTTTTACACTATTTACAATGTTGATCTACCTCTAGACATAGAGGGAGCTGGCCTTCGTAATAACCAAATAATTTCGATGATAAGATGCCGGCAAGTAATTTCACAACGGAACTAGAAGGTCGGTACACAGCCTCTAGAGCATACAGCTCTGAAAATAGAATAACTTCGTAAGGAGTTATAACTCACGAGAAGCTTAGAGCGGGCTGCTCTGAAATATGAAGATAACTTCTTGATGAAGTAACGAGCTAACAGAAGCCTGTAGAGCAGGATGATCTGAGATAGCTATCCTTCAGGGTGAAGTATTAGTTGACGAGAAGCTTCGACCGGGCTGCTCTGAAAAATAAAGTTCAGGATGAAGTCGGTCGCTCCAGGACAACGTAGACGAAAGGTGCTCTCTAGATGAGAGTCTCGACCAAGTCTGTCCAAAAACTGGATTTCTTCTCCCGGCGTTGGCAAACGTGCTTCCGGTCACGTGACTGCAAATGTTTAGGTCGGCTGGCACAATTTGTGACGTCATGTCGGTTGGCTGTGATTCGCTTGACAACGAATCCATGTGGTCGGCTCTTATAAATTAGCTGATCTGAAAATCATCAGTTCACGTCGAAATAGTCATTAGTTTACGTCTTCCCAGGGGCCGGCAGCTAGGAGCAACCCCATTCTCTGCTTCCAGACACCTTGACGCTGATCGATAGAACTGTTCGCAGGTCACCTGCTGTGGGAGGTCCGGCTGTCTGGGTGATTTATTCGGAAAGGTCGTAACGGATTCTTACAATATATATATATATATATATATATATATATATATATATATATATATATATATATATATATATATATATATATTAATATGTTCGAATAAACATTTGAACAGTTTCATTTATGTGTGTCTGTTTTCCATGAACTTTTTGTAAAATCCTTTTTCCTTCACTCAAGTATTCGGGATATATGGCCTTTGTATAAATGATTAGATTCCAGTTTTTATTTTATTTTAGCAGTTAACAGGAATAATAGTTCTGGTTGGCTTACCTACTTAGGTAAGCCAACCAGAACTATTAACTTGGGTAAGGTGAGGAAAGGAAAGGTTATGGGTTTTAGGAGTACCTAGCGGGATGGAACATACCCCACTTTAACCTCCGATCGAAAAGAATAAAATCGGAACTGGAAAAATAGAAGCTAAAAATTGCAGAGCCAAGGTAGAATTTTGGAGGCCCACGGTAAATTCCCGTCTAAATGCCGCCGCAGGCAATATTTCCCCCTTCAATACCGGGATAAATGCATGGTATTGCTATCAACTCGAGAGGTGACAGCGGTACCTTGTCTTACCTATGAGATTTATAAATTATTGTGTGCACAGCCTTGTTGACATAGAAATGGAATGGAAGAGAGGGAGTTTAATTACGCTCGTCATGTGCTGCTATCTATGCACAGCAGCGAAAAACAAAAGCAGACGGGAAAGAATAAATAAAATTATAAAATAATTGAAATCCACAGCTAATGAGGATAAATGAAGCTCGTCCAATTGCAAGGGACTTGCAGCATGACTTGAAAATTTTGAAACAATGAAAGATGAATTTATTGAGACAAAATTAAACGAGGCCGAAAAGAAAAAGAAAATTTAGAAGACAAAATACGGTGCTTTATCTCGTTCTGCGTCACTTGGACGTGGGGAGCGAGGTATCTGGTGCATAAAGGAGGGCCTCTTTGCAGATCCAGAATTTGTAGGGTGGTAAACAGGGCTGGAATGAAGCACTGGATTTGGAACAAGAAGAATACTCCTGTGAAACCTAGGAGCTAACCTTTTAATTTAAGTAATTTAGTAGAGAATGTTTGTTAGTGAATATAAAGAACGTAATGCGGGTGAAGAGTTTTCTAAACAGACAGCTTGAAAATCATATTTTTAGAAAGGCAGTTATACAGGATGGGAATTCTGGGACATAGGATTGGTTAAGTTGTAAATTTTTCAAAACTCATTGCGTCCATTGTACTTTGCAATAAGATCCTGAAATATTCAATTTTTTAAAACTTTTGGGACATGTTCTAATTAAGGGGATACCTCACCAAGTGGGAACCTTTTTTGCCGTGAAAACATACTCAAGTTTTTAAGGGGGAGGGGCGGTTACCCTCCACGAGCATTCTTCCAATCAGAAGACATCCCTGACCACGGGCGAACGTGATGGATGTTTGTACCATGTCAACACATGCTAGAGTGGGAAAGAACTGTTGTAAGAATTTGAGAATAGGGGTAGTTGGAAAACTACAGGGGGTAGAGATAATTAGAACGCGACATAGACGAGTCGTGGATTGCAGTCGTATGAGTTCTTTCAACTTTCAAAGCAAGATTACTACTGTTAGTTATGAAAAAGAGCTAAGTAAGGCAGCTCTCATCTCATAATAGGTTGTAAAATTTCTGGAATTATTCACACAGATTTTTTTTTCTCCCAAGAACTTTTCTTTCGATATTTAAAGGATTTTAAGTGATTGCTATGTTTTCACAACACAAATTTAAAATGTTTACGGATAATTGCCCAATAATAACGAAAATATTATACCACTAAGCTTATTTTAATGTATTTGAATTCTACAGATAAACAAAATATATTTTAAGGAAAATTACATTTAAAAACACATGAAGAAGATAGCTGAAAATCTTTCGGTTTTTAAATTAACTAAACACACACACACACACACGCATGCATGCATACATACATAACCGTGACACAATAGGTCAACGGTCTGTAGCAAAACTTGAAGGAATTTTATCCTGAAGTAGGCAAGAGAGTCTCAAAGAGTGTGTCTTTTTATAAATTTTACGATGCGTACACTGCTACTGCACACTACTATTTTCCAGAATCAACCGAGTGTATTCGTTGCGATTTCGGGGCGAATAATGTTGGAACGGTACCACTGGCCACCTTAGAGGAGTTTCACCGTACACACACACACACACACACACACACACACACACATATATATATATATATATATATATGAGCTGTTATTTTTGAAGGAGGTATAAGTCCACTTTTTAAAAAAAGTGGGTTAACGGAAATTTTAGTAAGATACAGACACCTTCTCTTCATATTTGGAATCATACATTCAATGGAATACAATTTTTTCATAAAGTAATCAAAAGAATTTTGGCTATAAAATGTTATCGCAAAAATATTTTTTATTGAAAGTGGAATAAGTTTATTCCTAATAATTATAATTAAAACAACTTACTTACTGCAATTATTATTAATTATTCTGTTTTCAGTGTACACTATGCTTTAGCACATAGGTTCTTAAACTGTCGTCCGCGGACCCCTGGGGGTCCGCGAAACAATTTTGACATTAACTTTACATCCCCCAACTTTTCACTTTTAATCAAATATCTCATTTAATAAAAATCCTACATGGTCGAGACTTTTGTATTTGTTGTTACTTAACTAGTTTTTAACATAAGTAAACAATAATTAGTAAAAAATTTATTATTTTTATTCAACTGCAAATACGTAAAAATAAATTAAATAAGGCAATTTTTTGCATTGCTGTGACTATTGCGCGGCGTGGGAACACGTAGCTATAAATAGACTGGCGACTCAGATGGATCGTTGGCTAAAAATTGGATTCACACTGAAACAAAATATAGATGAAAGCGACTTAGATGATGGAGCATCAACCTTGAAATCCATCAAGAAACGTAAAGTTAAAAAATATCGTGATGAGTATTTATCATTTGGATTATCTTATATATGCAATAAAGATGTGGAAAGACCTGTCTACGTTGCGAAAGTATATCAAACGAAAGTATGAAACCCGCCAAACTCCGACGTCATTTGTAAACAATCAACTTGTGGTCAAAACGCATTCACAACTGTGTGTATGAGTCTTTTCCAACACTCACGATTTTATAGAAACTTCCAATAAAAAGCTGCCTAATGAAACACGGCATATTTTTGTTGAAAATTTAATGGCTCTAAAAAACAGCTTTAGGAATTATTTTTCCAGTCCTGATTCTGACAATAACTGGATTAGAGAACTATTCAACATGGAAGTTACTAATGCCAAACATTTATCTATACTTGAACAAGATATTCTCGTGGAATTATCATGCGATAAGTCTTTGAAACTACAATTCAACAAAACTAAACTCACAAACCTTTAGTTACTTCTCAGATCTGATTACCCTGCACTTGCATATAAAGCACTCCAACATCTGATTCCGTTCTGCACAACATATTTATGTGAACAGACTTTTTCGGTACTGTTATGCATGAAATCAAAGTATAGAAACAAACTCAATGTAGAAGCAGACCTTAGAATAAAACTTTTCAACATAGAGCCCGACATTGTGGATCTGGTTTCAAGAAAACAACTGTACCCATCTCATTAAGAACAAATTATTTACAGAAAACATATAATAAGATCTATTTAGACCAATATTTGACCAAGAAATGTTTGTATGAGTTTAATGTATTATGATTTGTAACTTTTTTAATTCTTTTTACTACTATTTTGATTAATTTTATGTTTTTTATTTTATATCCTAATAAAAATGTTCATCTCTATAAATGCTCAAGACCATTTATTAAAACAACCAGCGATATATTTTTACCAATATTTATTATAACGTAGTGCCTATGAGATTATTCAGCCAGAAATTAAGTCTCAAGAACGACGTAAAATGCCTAGGGTGAGAACTCTTTACATGGAAAGCACGAAGATGTGATATTTATGTTAAATGAACATTAATCTTATTTACGGAAGTAAACACTTATAGAACGAGAGAAATAGTACTACTATTCTTTCCGATGGATCTCAAAACTCACAAGGAAGCACAAGTAAAATGAATACACAAGCGCAAATTCTTTGTGTCAGGTTCTTTGTGTCATCTCCCTCCTTCAGGTATAGAATTACCGCCCAGCTGGACAGAGAGGGGGAACGTTGAAGGGGAAAGTAGCATTCTTCCCCCACTACCAGTGGAGGAGGAGTTTAAGCCAAAAACTCCCGTTTTACAGATGGAAATGCAAAATAACTGCTTAGAATACAAATTACCTATTAACACAAAAAATGTGAAAAAAATCTTTAAAAAAAGCCTGAAGTTTCAAGATTTGCGTCTTGTTTTCCAAATTTTCAAATTATTGTTAGTTATTTTGTTACAGAGCTTTTTAGCAAGCGATGCCTCTCGTTTTGGAATTTTGAACCTTTAACTTAATTTAAAAAATATTTTGAATAATAATAAAAAAAAATTAGCAAAGCCACGCATTTATTTTGGAAGTCTACTTTCAGATTCCGAAAACAGAATTCAAAAATATTCATTAGGGAACCCGGTATGCAAAGATTTATTTCGCAATTCATTAACATTGAACCGAACGATCTGCGAGGTCTACTGATGCATCCCCTTAATTTAAAAACATATAGAGTAAAATGTTTCTATTGTAAGGTTACTATTCTAGGGTTTTCATGACCACGTTTTAACTGTCATTATAACTATTGCCATTGGCAACGGCGCGAAAACTGTAAACATTATCGCGATATTGTATATGGTAATAATGGAAGATAACCAAATATTCGGTTCAGATATAGTGTAAGTATTTTAAATACGACTTTTGAATTTAATCTTTATAATTGTTACGTAATGGAAATAAGTTAGTCCCCACTGTATTATACTTTTACTACTTTATATACATTCAATTGCACAATGTTTATTGATCTTTTTGCAGTTTGACCGTTTCATTAATATTTGTCGACACTATTTTGCTCTTATAATTAAAAAATAATAATAAGCGTCATTCTTATTCCTAACTATATAATATCATAAAGCAAAGACTTTAAATGCAAATTCATTCTTTTTCTTAATAGTTTTGTTCAAAAGAGTTCTGAATCGTTCAAGAATTTACATCATAATTAGAAATTTCGTTATAAAATTTAATTATTTATTTGCAGTGATTTGGCACAGTTTCGAAGCGAAACTTTCCAATTATGAGATTGCATAATGCACAAGCAACTTCAAGCGGGGCTTGACATGTTATTTAGATCTTCAAAGACAAGGAGATCATTTCTTACGAAACTTTTCAGACAAGTCGAATATTGTTCTGTTTTTAAAAAATAATACTTGAAGAAGACTGTTTTATTAATTATTAGGTGCTGATATTTTGTTGTTGTTGTATTTCTATCAGAATAAAGTTTATTATGCTAAATATTGTTTTATTTTTTAGTTTACCTTCATTGCCTGGCTTGCAGTCAGATTGTGAGGAAGAAATTCTTCAACTGATGAAAGAGGTTGATCTAGAATTTCAGAGGAAGCATAGTGCACTGTTAACAGAATTAATTAATGTTCGTACATTATGTCGAGCACAGAGAGATGAAATAGAAAACTTGAGATGTCTTTTACAGCATAATAATGAGGTAAAATTTTCTGATGCTCAAAAGATTTTGAAACTGGGGTGGTTATGTGATATTGTGTATTTTTACTTTAAAACTGTAGTTATTATGCTTATCATAATATGTTTAATACAGTTCAATTAAGAAACATTCTTTATTATACATGTGTGTTTTCTAATCTTTCACTTTGAGTGATGGAGTAAATTTAGCTCTATTGTACTCTTTTAGTATACTACTTTTGCTTGAATTAAAATTTGAAAAAGAAACTTCATCAATTTGCTAAGCATATTGTCACCTAAAATTGTATTCTTGGTTTTAATGTCATTGCTTCTATAAAGATCAGCCTGTTCAAAATCTCCCTTTCTTGGGTTGATGTTAAAAAATTGAAACTATAAGTCAAGATGTTTGTTGAAAAAGGAATCAATTCTACTATGAAAGTCAAACTGTTTCTATGTAGAAAAGAAAACTTCATATTTTATTTCATATAAAGACCTGTTTATTATGACCCGTAGAACTTGATATCCTTCTACTAAAACAGTATTAAAATTTTCTGATAGTTTTATATTGATTTACCTGTTATACATTATTTTGTAATCATAGATTTATCTATGAGTATTTTTAAAAACAATACAATTTTCCTGAATAATATGAGTTTGTAACAAATTGTTATATTTCCTCTTTAGACTGTTAAAAATGATAATTTAGAGGAACTGACGAAAAGGTATTCTTCAGAAATTGAAAAACTAAAAGGAGAAGTAAGTAGGTTTGAATTTTTTCTTTGTTGTTTCTGATTTTATAAAAACCGATTTCTGATTTCTCAGAATTGTGGGTCATTACAAAATAATTAACATATAATCTTTTCTCTGTATAGTGTATGTCAACATTTGGTTTGCCTTCAAAAATATGCTGATTTGAGGTTTGTTCCCTCATATGTGATCTTGATGGCTTTCTGCATTTAATAAAAATTAAAGAACACCTGATCTTAGGAGAGCTAGATACTTGTCTTGTTCATATCTCAGACAGAACAGAATACAACCTGTGTTCACAGGCATGTCTAAAAAAAAATGCAAGGTTGAGGTTTAACCTGTCTATTATAAAGGCAAAGGTTGAGGCAAAACCTGTCTATTATAAAGGGTATTACTTGAACTTGATTTTTATATACAAAATATAACTTTTTTTTTTCTTCAGATTTTTCTCATTTTATATCAGTGAAAAATATGTAAAGGGATCAAACCCTAGCTCCCCACCTCCCTCAATTGTTCAACTTAGAAGATTACTAAAATACAAAAATTTGCATTTAGAACTTGCTGGACAGCCATAATGCCAGTGTAACCCAGCTTCATAGCTGCTGTGTATGCTGGTGATCCTATTTTAGCAGTTAAGCAATCATTAAGTTTAAGGTGCAGTTAAGTCTAAGGTGTATTTCAAGTAGTGTTATCATATTTTCTTAATGGTTAAAGATTGTTCACTTAAATTATTTCATGGGGAAAGAGGTTTTAATTTTTAGGTGCAACTATGTTTGTTGATAAGTTGTGTGACTATAGTGATGATATATCCTAATCAGTTAAGATACATACCCTAATCAACTGCGTAATGTTTTATTTAATAATATAGAAATAATATCTTAGTATGGTGATATGTTAAATGTATGAGGTTAATGAGAGTTATATGTGTATTTTCCACAATGCCAAAATGCAACTTCATTCATTCATAACATTCAACGAAATTTTTTTCATATAAATTACAGAATACTTAATCTTTTACATTGCATTTATTTTCTATCTTATGTTTTTCTTAAACATAGTTACTAATAAGACAAAAATGAACTATTTATTCTTATCAAATTATTATTATGAGAACTGTTATTGAAACCTTATGAATATTTCTAAAACTTACTAATTAGGAGTTTTTCTAGTAAATATCACAAAAATAATATTATTAATGCTTATATTAATATGTTATTAAAAGCACAAAATTTCTAAATGAAAGTAAAAAAATACTGTACTTGTAAATTCTGTGGGTGTTTCTTTTGTTACTAACATTTTGAAGCCCTTAATTGTTATTCAAGTTGTTTCTATTAACAGGGGCTTATCACTTCATAATAGTTTCATTTATCAAATAGCATTAGCAGTTAACTAAACACTGATATTTTTCGCTGTATATTGTTACTCTGTTGATCCATATGTTAAGTTAAATATCATTTTCACATAAAGCAAATTTGATATTATGTGACATCAAATAAAATGTCCTAAATGTCAGTAGCTCCCTACTTTTGCATTACCTATTAAGTATGTATTTTAAAAAAATTTCATTTCAGAATGAGGAGTTGAGAAATGAAAATAGCTCCTTGAGAAGACGAGGAGCTCAAAGATTCCCAGAAAATGAGCTTCAGCTAGATAGTTTGAAAAGAAGTCTCTGCATACAGCAGGTAAAGTGAAACAGAGAATTATCTTGAGAAATGCTCATAATTACTGGCTAAAACAAAATCACAAAAATTAACTGGTTGTAAAATCTTTCTACTGAAATACGATTATAGGAAATCTTACACTAATACTAAAATCCTTATTTCTGTTTGATTAATGAGATTAATGAACTTACCATGTGAGACCTTTAACTTGAATTTACCATATACTGATAATGTAAATCAAGTTAAAATTTAAGAGTGGTAGAAGCAAATTAATATATTGTGCCTTTGTTTTTTGTCTTTAACTATGCCAGTATCTCAGAAAATAGATGGTAGTATTTCTGACAAGTTTGATCTCAAGGATAAATAAACTATGGCTCTAAATGCATCAAAAAATGGTAAAAGGAAAGATAAACCTTGGAGAAATAATCTTAAAACTAAGATAAAAGGGAGGAAACTCTCCTAATCATTTTGAAGGTATTACTCAGAAAAACATCATTTTGTTTATTGTTGTTAGGACAACTGAGGATAAAAATAGGTTAATACTTCTCCATTTTTTTGTTACTTCATCTCTGTATTCCAGTATTACCTTAATTTAATTTATATGCAACTTTTTTTTTCTTGTGTTGTCTAGCACAGCTTTTTATGTCTAATTATTAAACTAATTAAATTTTTTCCTTTGGGTTTAATTCATTTTGGTTTTCAATAATTTATGACAGCTATTCTGTTTTAATGTTTACTGCCGGTTTTATGTCTCTCTCTCTCATTATATATATATATACACGTGTGTGTTTATTTCTTTGTTTGTTTACCACAAGGCAAAATAGGGATGTACCTAGGGCATGTTGGAAAGAGGGGTACAAAATCACTGAATTACACACAAAAAAAATTCTATGACAACAATAAAACAATGTTCTATTAGAAGGTGGCGAACCTTTTTAGAGTGAAATATTACGTAAGGCTGGCAATGGAGTCACTTTCTGAAAAAATGAATTTTATAATCAAAAACAAAATTATCTCCACTTCCTTATGTTGGATTAATTTTAAGTTTATTTTTAACATTTCCAATGAGCAATGCCAAAGGAGAATGTTCATTTCCCATACTAAATATGGTAAAATATTATTTATGCAATACCCTTTGGAACAAAAGCTTAACACACTTACAATATTGTATTTGGAAAAGGATATTCTAAAAGCTCTTAGTTATGAGGATATTATTAAAAGTTAACAGATGTCAAAATTAGAACAGCAGAACATTATGTTTGATTTGAAATCTAATGTAAATGAAATACGTAGATGTTTCTTGCCAGTTTCTCAAAATATTAAATATAGGTTGAGCTTTACTTATATGAAATTTTGAAATGTGTGATTTGTAGACTCAAATCTCTTAATGCATTCACCTCATGGCAAAGATAACAGCATTAACTAATTATGAATAATGATTCAGTCTGATGTCAAAGGGTGATCTTTTTTCCATTTTATTGTTTATACTATTGTATATACAATTAAAAAAGGCATGATTGTGCAAAATCCCTAAAATCAGAATTGGGATATGTATATTGTTGATCACAAGCATTTAAAATTAGGTATAGATTCTCAACCTGCATTGATTTCTTGATTTCTTCATTTGCTGAATTTTATCATGATATTCATTTGTTCTGTGTCAGGAAACATACTTAACAAATTAGGAGAAAGTATTTTTTTCCTGATATGCATGAAATTTTGTTGCGTTTGGTAGATCTATTGTAAATTTTGCTTGAAGATACACATTAGTGACAATGGCACACTCAGGATTTTATCTTTGAGGGGGGGGGGGGGCAGTTTAACAGATAAAAATATTATTAATGTAAATTCAATAAAATTCATAATGTGATTATAAAAATTTATTTAAAGAATAAAATCCAATTTCCACTTCTTTTAACAAAGCTCTTGTATGACTTCAGTGGGGGTTACATTAATCTCTATGAGTATGCATAGGAAAGCAAGTCCATTCAATCATGGTTGTGTCATGGTATATCTTAAATAGGTTTTTAAAATGCCTAAAATAGAAAATGATGTTTCATTGATGCATGTTGTTACCAGAAGCATTGCAAATATTTTTCATAAGTTATGCATGCTAGGATACATTATTTTGTCACACTTAGAAAACACAACTTGAAATCAGAGTTCAAAACTGCTGGATTTGTAGAAGGCAAATTCTGGGCATAATGTTCACACAACTGACGAAATTCTTCCTTTGCACTTGCTGTTTTTCCATTTGATAGAAGAATAAAAAATATTTCAAACTGTTGTGGTACCAAGATAAATTTCCATGAAGTTGAGTCAATATTTGGTTATAAAATGGAATAAAAACAGTTCTCCTGAAGTATTGGTTGGAAAATTGGACCTTATTATTAGTAAATCTCCAGAGATGGAAAGCTAAGTTTCAAATTCAAGATATGCTTTTCAATAAACTCAGTGCAAAATAGCACAGAACATGAACGTTGAATGGAGGATTTGAGAATACACACTACGTATCACATATAATATATCACTGAGCAGCTGTAGTGATCACCAATACATGATACCCATGATCTCCATTGGCCTGAGCATGATTTCGTTCACCTTGTGTTCACAGCACCCGAGATACCCTAGATCTGTAGGATACTTCCACCTCATGTGACCACTCATTCATAAATAGTTCAGAAATAGAAGACACTACCCTGAATTAATTTAAAGAAAGAGAGATTAAAAAAGAATTTTAACTAGAAAAAGATTTTTTAAATATTTTCTTGGTTTCTTTTGTGGGGGGGGGGGGGGATGCCACTGATTAGTGACATTGGTAAAGATCTGTATTTCACAGTTCATTCACGGTTTAGTGATTACCAGATTTATAAACAAAAGCAATAGTTGCAGTTGATTCAAGATAAATTTCAAATGTGCCATGTAAAATGTTCCAAGTCATTTTTATCTATGCTTTACTATTAGTTTGAATTCAGATTTAAAGTCAAGTTGGTTGAATGTAAGGAAAGTACTATAAAACAACTTTTTAAAAAAATATTTGTATTTTATAAAATTGGTGATTTGAATATGGTTTGTCTTTTATTAGTAATATTTATCAAATGTCTGGTATATCATTTATCCAAATCCTTGATTGTAACTCCTCTCTGTATTATTTCTTTAAATGTCTATATAAGGCCAGATATTTAAAAAATGTTTCTTTGAAAAATTGTGTATATAAATTCTGTATATCTGTGTCTTTATGTATAGACATGTATAAAAAATATAATTCCAGGTTGTACCAAAATTAAGTTATTAAAAGAGAAAGGACACTGTTATGCATACTTATTTACATTATTTTGATTAGGTGATGTAAAAACATGATTGTTGCTTTAATCACTGTGTTGACTCTATAATAACTGAGGAATATTTGATACTAGCCGCTGGTCACTTTTAGTTTTATATTTTCTTTTGCAAAACAACTCAACTGAAAGTAACATATGTAAGGAATGTAACCATTACCTATCATCATAAATATACGTTGTTAAGGGGTGTTCTCTAAAAGGCTGATTCTAAAACATCGTGATTAAAAAATGTTTATTTTCATAACGTAAGACTGAGAAACCCAACAACAATGATTTTATAAATTACATCCCTCTCTGTATGTACTATTTTTCAAAATTAAGATATTTACACTTTATCATTACAACAAATACAAAATTGTTGGAAAAAAATTTTTCACTTAAAAAATGGAGTGCAAATTCAGCAAGTAGTAAAATATAGTGTGGATTACATCACTCTCTGTATGTACTATTGTTCACAATTCACATATCTACACTTAATTATATCAGATAATAAATTCTTGGGAAAATTTCTTCACTTATAAAATAGATTAAAAATTCAGCAAGTGCTGAAAAAGTGTAGAAAATTAACTATTACTGGCTATCGGTTGCTATGCCGGCGACGGTTAAGCTTAACCTCGCGATCTTTTATACTTTCTCTTTCATGCCTCTCTCTTATTGAATTATTTCTTCTTCCTTAATTAGTTCTTGCTTTCTTTCTTGCGACTGTTCCCAATTTTCTGTTGATCATTCAGCTTGCTTTCGAGCATTCCTGATTTTAGTGCGTAAATCCATGTTGACACACGGTTGTAAATTGCAGACGACCGCTAATGTTTACGTCTGGTAGTTGTAGCCGTTGCCATTCCGAGTGTTGAAATATCGTCGATTTTTGTGCCGCATACCTACGTGTTTTATATATATAGATTTTATGCTGCTAATTAATTTACAACTAAAATCTTATACAACAGAAACATCAAATAAATTTTGCTATACTGAACATTACAAATCTTTATTCATTATGTACCTTTTGAATCTTTCAAAACTGCACCTCTAATTTGTAGAAAATATTATTAAGGTTTCATGTTAATCAACTTGAAATAATGGGCATAATATTTTGCCCAGGGAGAATTCAAGACTGAAAATTATTAGTATGTTTAGCCCAAATCCATTCTAATTATTTACTAAGATTTAGATTAGTGACTTGAGTTATCTGGATGAAAAGAACAAAATTTATGATATAAATCTCAATAACCATTAAGAACCTATGCATTAAAAAATATGATTTTTTTACTATGTATAATTTTATATTTGCAACACGATTTTTTAAATATTTTATTGATATTATTTATTTTTACAGGATGAAAATAAAGTTTTAAGAGAAAGATTGTCAAAAATTGATAGACAGTATCAGTCTCTTCAAAGTACTTATCAGAGAGTAGTCAACACATTAACTTCACTCAGTCAAAATAATGACAGTCAGAGCCAAATGAAAGCGTAAGTTATTTGTGCAAAATAATCATATTATAATCATTCTTCACACATTGCTTCACTGACACAAACATTTCCGTTGTACTCTGACAAGTGTCCTTACGAGTTATACAGAAATCCTCAGAAATTTTTAAAAAAAAAATCTTTTTGAGGGTGTTGAAAAAGAATTATTATTAATTTTATTATTATTATTATTTTCTTCTGGAGTCTGAAATTTTTAAATAGTATTTTGAATTATGCTAGCCCTTTTCATTACCTCAATCTTACATCAGTCATTAAACTTTTAATGTTTTTCTTGGAAAATTTTTACACAGTAATATTTTGCTATCAAAAGCATTCTGAAAATATATTGTTGTTTGATATTCATAAAAATCTATGCATTTTAAATAACAGTTAACTGCTTATTTTATTTCTTACTACATGCTTTTGAAAGATCATATTCATGTTTAAAACATTTTTATGATGTTAAATATTTAGGTCATAAATAATAAAGTGTTTTAGAATTGTGATTTATAATTTGATTTCTCAAGAACTAAAATAACAGTAAGCTTTGAATTTAATAGAGGATTAAATATAATTAACATTAAAATAATAGACCTTTGGTATGAAGCAGAAAATTATAAAAATGTTCAATATTTTCTTGATTTATTTTGCTATGAAGTGAAAGCTGGTCCTTTTCCATTATATTTTTACTGGTTTTAAATATCTCTAAAATCTACCTCTTAATTGATATCAACAAAATCTCTCTCTCTACTTTTACAATTTCAAGTAATAATGTATGTAAAAAATAAGCAAACAAAATTATTATTATAAAATTGATCTGCTTAAGATTTTATTGAGATCATTTCTTAGACAGACATTTATATTTTGTACATTATCTGCAGCTAAACAGTTTAAATGTCTTAACAGTAAATTTAAGATCTGTGTATGGACCTTACATGCAAAAGAACTAAATACTTTAAGTTTTACTACCTTATCGTTGTCTGTGCAATGTACTATGTTGTAAATTAAATGCAACATCTGCTAGGATGATTCCAATTATTTTTTTGTGATTATATATTTTGATCAATCAGGAATGTAAAACTGAAGTATTTTATTGCTTTCTTTTCAAATACATTATGATTACTGACTGAAATTCTTTCTTCTTATTTCTACATATTATTTTTAGCTAATCCTTCCCCAAGATTTCTAAAATAGAGTTAAAAAAATTCAGATAAAAATGTTGTAAATATATTTATTTTCATTTTTATTGCAGAGTAAGAATCTTGTTTCCACTTGAATGCCAACACTGAAATCTTATACATCTGACTAGCATTTAATTTATGTTTTTGAAATTTTTTTAAACATTAAATCTTTAGCTATTGATTAAAAGTTCAAAGTTGTTGAAGTTTAACGATTGCAATATATTAAAAGTTTTTTCCATTGATAGCTCATTTTTTTTACCTCACCAAATAAATTCAGAAGCACAGTATTTAAACTGTAATGGTCCCAAGACTGTAGTTCCAAAAGTGTGTTTAATAGATCCCTGGGCTTGAACAGATGGCAGTTAGGGTATCTCCAAGTTAAAAACTCATTTTTCAACCAGATTATTTCTACTCAGGTTAAATTTACCCAGCTGATATATGATGGCTTTAGACAAACTGTGTTTTTCGGCTTAATATTTTGGATTAAAATGACTGAATATGGAACATGACTTAACAATCAACTTATTATATATTGAACTTGTTGTTTTACAAATATCAGCACCAACTTACAACCTCACCCACTGAATAACTGGGAATGTGATAAAAATATGATAAGCACCTACATATATATTTATATATAAATATCACAATCAACTTGAATAATCTATATACATTCTCATTTAATACAAGTATATATTAAAATAAATTATTGACACTGTGACTTACTATTCACATCAATTCTGGACCTTTATACATTTTCATCTGCATTCTAAAACATTTGTCTGTAAAGAGGGGTGGGGGGGGGGGGGGGGAGTACCCTCTCATCATTTTAGCAGTTTTGATGTGAAGGTGCTGTAAGGAAATGGAAAACGAAGATTATACTAAAATGGAGAAAATAGAGCATGTGTAATCAAAACCACAAACTTTTCACGGGAAAAACAAATAGCCAAATTTCAGATGCAGGGAATAGAGTTACATTGGAATTCTGAATTAGTTTTGAATTATAATGAAATAACATAGAGGAGCTGTTGTTAAATTAAAAGAGTTTAAATATTGGAGGTATTTAAGAAGTTATATCTACTCCTGTTTTAGAATTTATATATATGTGTTTTGAACTTCTTAAAACATTTCTTTGGTAATAGTAAGTCTCTGCATTAATATTATAAATAAATATGATAGCTGTAGATCACTAATTCTCAACCTTTTTTAAGTCACAACCCCTTCAATGGTTTCCATGCATCCTGTGGCCCCCTTTTCACCCTGCATATTTTCATTAAAGAGCCCTTATAAGATATAAAGAAAATAAAACTAAAATGCATGTTCTGTAATTTAATTCCAACCAAATGTTTGTTTTAAAAGAAAATCAAATTTGTAAGAAATGGAGAACATTAAGAAACAATCATCCCTGAGTCAAAGGTGTATAACAGCAAGAACAGAACAGAATAGAACCCCAAGAGAAAAGATGTATCTACCATATGGATGCAAAATTATTAACAATAACAATAGAAAAACTCGTACCTAAATAAAATTGCTTTATTAGGTTAGGTAGATTACAATAGTAATGCCAAAAATGGCAGACTAATGAAAAATTTCATAGACTAATGAAAAATAAATGATGTTTGGAATTTGTGTGCTGTACGTAGTAACTGCAATTTTCATTTACAACCAAATAAAGGTGGTAGATTTCTAACAAACTGAATTTGTACTTTGAATGAGACTTTTTCCTTTAAAAGACATGCCTTACACTTTCGTAGAAAATAAATATTGAAAATTTTTTCTTAGTAATCATTAAGCTGGGATTGATCAAGACATTAAAAAGCAGCCATGGAATGCATAAGAATATAAATTAGCCTGCCTTCTAAATTTTGGCAATGTACCAAGCCTGCGTGATGTGCCAACAGTTTGGCATCAAGACTAGAACATGATGATGAAGGATGAAGGAACAGGAAAGGTCTCCTTTTTGTTCTTTGATAAAAAAATCAGCACTTGCCCTGGAGTTGTCCAGATTAACTGAACCATCAGTAAAAATCTTATAATGATTGCAATATTTAAAGTTTTAGAAACTCAGTGTGATGCCTCATGAGATAAGATTCTTCTTTTTTTGGTTACCAGGAATGCAGAAATTAATCTGGCACTTCAATGGTAACCATGGTGGTACAGGAAATACCACTGGAAAAGCCAATGGCACTTTTAAAACAGAAGTGTGTATTAAGCACCCATACCTTGTTGCAGAAATAATGTCGTGAATGAATAATGGCCGTGAGACAAATTCTTCCTTACAGAGTTATCGGGCAAAGAATAGTTTTGAATAGTTTAATCGAAAACTTTTTACAGATTTACAGCTTCAAAGGCTCCACTGCCGATCAGTTTCTATTGAGTGAATTGCGACAGGGACATAGGACATCCCAAGCAAAGTCTTTTTGCTGAATTAAAAATTTTTTTTAATTTTTTTTAATTTTTGCTTTCATTTTCTTCTTATATTGTTTCTTATTTTTCAAAATTGAATGGAAAGTACTTATATTTTTTAATCCATAATTTTTCTTTTACTCTTTTCAAGTGAAATGATATTTCATGTAAAAGGTTTATATTGCATTCATAATATAATATTGCTTATTAAGGTAATTGATATTTGTAAAATGCATTATATATTTCCTGAGATCATTGAACAAATAACTATGTTTAGCATAATTGAATCGGCAGATTGAAGAAGGAAATGAATTGAAAAACTGTTTTTGTGGGAAATTTTAAAAAATCTTTAAAAAAACTTTCTTATTTTTTTTTTCACTAAAATTTTATAGAAGATTCTTCACATTCACTTGCTATTCCAGTGCCTTTTAACAGCTTACAAAGAGCATCTATATGTAAATAAAAATATGACACACACAAAAAAAAAAAGGAATTTCAATTTTTTTAGGTGCTTGTTCCCTTCTTCAAACTGCAGGTTCAATTACTGTAAATATAAATTTAATTTCCACTTATTCAGTACTGCATTTGCACCTTGTTAAATAAATGACAGTTGTCCTATTTCATTGCATTTAGCATCTTGACAGTATTGCCAAAACTTCAATGTTAACTCTTCAGTGTAAAAACAAACACACACACACACATTATATATATATATATATATATATATATATATATATATATATATATATATATATATATATATATACATATATATATATATATATATATATATTCATTCTTTTCTTTCAGTGATGCTTTATCTCCACCCAATTTAATGCAGTCTGAGATTGTTCAAACAACAGAGAAATTTCTGTCTGAAGAAACTGAATTTTGCAACCATTTCCTCTCTAACATTAATCATGAGATAGACGATTTGGAAAGAAAAGTGCGAAAAGAGGTGTCTTAGTGGCTATGTCATAAGTATATTTGACATATTGTATATGTTATGGTATCTTAAAACAATTTTCTGTATATAGTTGAAAAAAACCCCCTAAGAATCTTAGTTAATATTGTATAAAGTGTATGAAAACTCATTTTTAAGTATTTTTATAATTTCCTGTCTATTTTAACTCTAGTTTCACTTTACTATGAAAATAGAACTTCCAGTTACATGATTATGAAATTTGTTCATAATCACTCATGAAATGAGTATTTCTTCAATTGATTCTTCGTTGTCCTTGATACTGAAATAAAATAGTATATTGAAAATTTGTATTTCTATTCTAAAATTATTTTTAAATAGATTTTTGGTAGACTTCATCTGTCGTTATTTTACTGTAATAAAGAATAATATTGCTAATATACTGTAAATTTAGCTTTTAAAAGTTAAATTGATTCATGCATGATACATGGATGAGTCATTTTTCATGTGATTTGTTAAAATTTGTCTTTTTTTATTTTAAGGTTAATCTAAAATTATTCTAAAGTTCCTCAGGTGTTCCCTTGTTACAATATTTCCCAATAGTTTTGAACTTAAGTGATGAATAATTGTTTAAAAATTTATATACACTTTTTACTTTGATGGTCAGATTTCAAAGATGTTTTTCTTCTTATTAAGTAATTTTGTATTGAATAAAAAACTATAAAAATAACTCGGTTCAAATTTTTATATGCGTTAATTATATTGGTATTATGATAGAAAGTACATAATTTAACTTGGCTATATATTCATGCTGTTTTTGATAAATTTTTTTAACCAGCATCTTTCTTTAAAGAAAAGATAAAAACATGATTCTGTCTTATGTTGGAAGTATTTACTGTGGGTCGATGCAGTTAGCCCTATTTATGAAGTATAACTCCTTATATTTCGTTTACAACTTGGGTTAATAAACATATAATAAACAGTATATAAACTAAACACTATAACTTTATTCACTTTATTTTCTAATTTAGTTTTTATTGAAACAATAAGTACTAATCGAGCATTCTTAGTAAGAAACCTGTGATGGATTACCTCATTATTGAAAATCAACTGCTACATGAAATATTCTAAATGCAGGGTGTTGCAGAATGGACTCCCACATTTCAAAGGGTAATATAAAAAACAAACAAAAAGAACAGAGCAATTTACAGAGAAAAGCGTTGTATTTTCGAAAAATATTAACAATCTAGATTTTTCCCACTAAGTTTTGAAAAATAACATCACTCAGGTGGCGCCTGTTATTTGTGATCCACTGCCGAAGCCGTTCTCTAAAGTTTTCCATTGTTCTGTTGGTCATCTCTGCGGAAATAGCGGCAACTTCTTCACGAATAGCGGATTTACGGACACATTTCACATTTCCAGGTGTTCCGAGAACGACCATTTGGTTTCCTTGGTAATGCAGACTCGCATGCTCTCACGTTTGAAACCCATCGCGGGATTGTTTTTCGATCAGGAACGCTATCATTTGCATAGAGCCCGAAGCGCACACTAAATGCCCTCTGTGGCGTGGTTACAGAATCGTTGTTTTTAAAGAACGGTTCAATAACGATACCGCGATGTTCACCTGACAAACTCATGGTGTCTACTGACAACTAGAAAATTCTCCCGAACTGTTGTCATCTCCCGCGCCGCCCTATCCCCACCACACCTCTACCAGTGACCTTCAGAAATGTGGGAGTCCATCCTGCCGTACTCCGTACCAACCACTTGCTTCGCCTCATCTGTCTGCAATACTCTATTTATACTTACTGGCCGCGATGACGGTGTGAATATAAAATGTCCAATATACCCAGATTAGTGTCGAATCCATAGTTTCCGGGGTCTCTGAGACGAATAGTGACACTTCCGATGTCGTTTAAGTGCAAGTTCAGCCCCCCCCATCCGCATTAGGGGAGGAGGGGGGCATAAAATGTCCTAAATGACCGAGTGTAGTGTCGAATCCATAGTTTCCGGTGTCGCTGAGATGAATAGGGACAATCCCGATGCTGTTTAAGTGCAAATTCAGTCTCCCACTACCACTGGGGGAAGAGGGGGGAAGACGTGGTAAAAATAAATGACCGATAGTAGTTTCGAATCAATAGTTTTCGAGGTTGTTAAGATGAATAGTGACACTCCCGATGCCGTTTCAGTGCAAGTTCAGTCCCCATCAGCATTGGTGGGGGAGGGGAGAAACAAAATGTCCCAAATGACTGAGAGTAGTGTCAAATCCATAGTTTTCGAGGTTGCTGAGATGAATAGAGACACTCCCGATGATGTCTAAGTGCAAATTCAGCCTCCCACCACCATTGGGGGGAAGACGTGGTAAAAATAAAATGTCCCAAATGACCGATAGTAGTTTCGAATCATAGTTTTCGAGGTCGCTGGGATGAATAGGAGAAACTAAAAATGTTGTTTATAGTCAAGTTTTGAGTTAATATTATAGTGAATTTGTAATTTTGCTTTATATTTTGTATACTGTACATATACTTTTAAATAGCTCTAAATAAAATTACTTAGATATTACACTATACGTAGAATTCATTCCTTTTCCTGTGCAATAAATTTTGGATAAATAAATACCTTGCCAACGCCGGGTAAACAGGTAGTTGAAAATAAAAAATATACTCGTATAGGGTCTTCATAGGTTGCCGATGTATTCCTGTCCACCAAACAGCAGACAAAAAAAAATATGTATTCTCTATTCGCCCATGTTTAAATGTATTCGAGCTGAAATGTACTTTCGTTTTCAGATGTGTTAAATAAACCCAAGTTATCTGAGGTTTGTTCTCAACAATTGCACGCATATAAGCGTAAAATTTGAATTTTCTGTTTTTATGTATGCATTGGTTTTTTAATGCAAGTAGTTTACGTATTTACATCCTAAAATTTTGTTTGGTTTCGCATGAAAAATTAAAAGGAATATTTTGGTACAGTGAATTCAGTTCTACATACTGTCACGTCGGCAACCCCCTTTTTCCACAAGCAGGGGACTTAATTGTCTCTTCTCACACATGTGTTCTTTTGAGAACTGTTTGAAAGAGTTTCAGATGTGTACGGGGCATCCCGATAAATTTTCCTGGCGGCGGAGGAACTCAAAAGGAAGGAATAATGATGTTTTCTATTCCAGAAGGTCCCATCTGTTGCAGGTTAACGGACCCGAGGGCGACTGTCCAATAATTGGGAGACAGAGAGTGACGAATGACCATGAAAAGGTAGGACCCCTCGCCGGACAATGGGGGTTTGGTCTTGAGTGTCGCCCAGGTGAGGAATGACAGAGGATGGCTCGTGCGGAAGTGACGGACAAGACCCGGAAATGATGTCTGGTAATCGTCTCCGGAATATTCCAGGCTTTTCGAGAATGAACCGGGGAGGAGGTGATAAAAAGGCGGTAGCCTTTTGTCTCGAGAACAGACTTTGCCGACGACGCTAGACAGCGGTTGTTCTGAGAGGCAGACGTTTGAGATCCGAGAGAGGCATTTTTTTGGCCGACAGGCTTGGGATCAGACGCGTGCACTGGGCCGCGTCCCCATAAAATTGTAACTTTGGCGGTGAGCCACTTCTCTACTGCAAGGGCAGTATTGTATATATTTTGCACATATATGTAAATGCTAAATTGAATAAAGAGTATTTTATTTACTCTAAGTCGGTCTCCTCTCGGATAATTTATGTGGATGTTTAGGCTATAGATTAGCCAGGCTCGGTTTCACGCTATCTACGTCCTCGGCAGTGAAGCGACATTGTGGGGACATGATAGCTGGTGGCAGCAGAGGTGAGATGTCTGCTAGTGTAAAATAGCAGTCGGACGCACGGCGGACCAACGACGAGGAGTGCGAAGGCGGTGCTGGAGGGATATCCAGGGGAAAAACCGGCAAATGCAGAAGTCGACGGAAACCTACGGAATTTGCGGGCAGACGAGGAAAAGCCAGACGGATTAGAAGGAGGAAAAGGGAAGCCGAGCGGAATTCAAACACCAGCCTGATCAACTGATGCAACGATAACCGAAGGTGAGCCTATTTTGAAATCTTCCAAGAGGTCTGCGCGAAATATCGTCGAGGGACAGTAAATTGTGGGGTTGACTAGTTGGAATTAGCCTGATAATTCAGAGAATTTAGATAGTTAATTTCAGCTCTTCATCCAGTGGTCCGAAATTTAAACCTGTGAAGGGTTAGGAAAATTAGTTGAGTTAAGTAATACAAGTGATTCGGAGGAATCACAAAGGAATTAATTGTTTAGGGATTAAACGATGGTTTAAAGTTCCTTTTTGTATTTTATATATGTTATTGATTTTTAGAAATCAATTTACTTTTTGGGGTGATTTTGAGATAAATCTCCCAAGGTTAAGTTTCAAGAAAATCTCTGTTTAAGGGTTTGAACAGGAAAGGGATTTTTTTTGGGGGGGGGGTGATTTTGAGATAAATCTCCCAAGGTTAGGTTTTGAGAAAATCTGTTTAAGGGGACCAAGACATAAATTTAAACAGGGTTTAAACAGGAAAGGGATTTCTTTTGGGGTGATTTTGAGATAAATCTCCCAAGGTTAGGTTTTAAAAAAACCCTCTGTTTAGGGATTTAAACAGGAAAGTTTTGTGGGGATTCATAGAAAATCTCACAGTGCCTTTGGTGCACAGGAAGCGCTCAGTGTGGGACACATATCACCGGCGATACTATAAATAAATGAAAATTTTGTGTATGCATGTGTTTTCTGAAAATGTGTGATATTGTGCATGTTTTAAATATTTGTTGTGTCAGCGGCATAACGGTAAATTAAGAGCGTTTATTGTACTAGAAGGTAACCCGTCATTTTGGCGTCATAATACTAATAATGACGTCATAATGTAAAAAGTATATGAAAGTTAAAAAATATCCCGAATTTTCTAACAATATTGCATTTAATCCACACCTTGTAAAAGCAAACCCTTTAATTATTTTTTATTTATTTAGTTTTTCATGCAATTGGAGTAGTAGACTGCCATACAACCCGTCATTTTGACGTCATAATACTAATGATGACGTCATAATGGAAAAAGTCTATGAAAGTTTAAAAAATATCCCGAATTATCTAACAATATTGCATTTAATCCACACCTTGTAAAAGCAAACCCTTTCATTAATTTTTATTTATTTAGTTTTTCATGCGATTGGAGTAGTAGACTGCTAATCCAGTTTTTTACAGCTCACTACGCGATATGAATACTTGAGCTACTTGATTCATTCACATTCAAGTTTGTTTACTTTCAGAATTCATCGCAAAAGTAAACAGATTTTTAAAAACTGTTAAATATACAGCTAAAAACATCCATTTTTTTTAGTTCTGAATTGTTTATAGAAAAATAGGCTGAATAAACGTGATTTAATGGAGAAGATATTAGTTATTAGGTAAGAAAAAATTCTGATCCACATCTGAAATTGAAATTAAGCCTAACCGGCCATTTGTTTACTGAGGGCTTCAATTGAAAGATGAGTACAGCCCGGAAGTGTTATACAGAGACAACGGCTATTATATATATAATATGCTGGTATGTTAAGTTCTTTGAAACATTTGTAGTTAAGTGCCTTATTACAGGTTCGAGTTATTTAAATATCATAGTGTATAACTGTTGTGGTATATGTGACAGGCATTTTGGAAATTTTAGTTATGATATTTATGATTATGTAATACATGTTTTAAGGTTTTATTACAATAATTGTGTAATGGTATGTGATAAATGTTTGAAGGTTTTATAGAGGAATATTAGGGATTTATGTCATAGATAAATTGAGCGTACTGATAGCAAAGTTAGAAATTCCTGACAGCAATTATTTTGTATTCGAAAATAGTATACAGAACCTTATAGTGTTATTATTGAAAAATTTGGGGAATTATGGCAGAACTTACCGAAATGGAGCTATTTCTAGTTAAATGTAATAAAGGTGTCCTGCTGACATTGGCAGCAAAATTCGATTCTAATGTATCGATGTCAGACAGAAAGCTAAGAATTATAAGGCAAATTGTAGGAGCGTCAGATTTTGACGAACAATTCGCGAAAAATTGTCTAGAATCAATTTTGTTGGATATACAAAGGGAAGAGGAAAGAGAAAGGGAAAGAAAAAAAGAAGCTTGGGAATTAGAAAAGCGAAAAGGACATAGAGCGTTGGAACTGGCGAGAATCAGAAGGACCTCGGGAACTTCATCAGACCCTGATGTTAAAACTTTAGTCGCGGGAATGTCAGAGGAATTCGTATTTGACAAAGAGTCATTTGTGCGAAACCATAAAGAGACTATAGCAAATCTAAAACAATTAAACTTTGATCTTGAGAGTGAAGTAGAATTCGGCATTCGAGATGAAATTAAGTTACGTCAAAGTGAAAAGTTGGTAATTTTAAGAGAATTTTTGCAATCAATAAAATTTTACGAAGAAATTGCGATTAAACCAGTTGAAGCGGATAGCTTTAACACAGGGGACACAGGTCCAGAAAATTCGCCTAGTGTGGCTATTCGGGAAAATAAAACGGATAGGTTGTGTACAGGGGACACAGGTCCAGAAATTTCGCCTCTTGTGGCTATTCAGAAAAAAAGTACGGATAGGGGGGTTAGCATTGAAGCGAATTTAAGTAAAAGAAAATTTTGTGTAAAAGCAGTAACGAAAACTCTAAGCTGAACTCCTAAGCTGATGAGTCCTGAGGAGGTTGGGAAAGCCGGAGTTTTTATCCAACCAACTGAAGTACCGGAAAATTTGAGGGGGAGGAAAACAAGTTTCCGTTAGAAAAAACGAGTCATCCCGTTTGTAGCACGAAGGAAAGTATTGAACTAAATAACCGTGCGGGTGAAATTCTGGGAGGTAAAAGCCTAGAGGAGTTTCAAGAAGGTAGGAACCGGGAGCATTTAGAATATAATAGATCGGAAACAGGATTTTCGAATAGCGCAAAGGAAAATCCCCTTGCGTTGACCGATTGTAGTAGACTGGGCGAAAACCAGTTGAGGGCGAGTTCAGAACTAGAATCGCGCGTACCGATTCCAGGAAAACAGGAGTCGAGTGACAACTGCATTGAACCTGAAAGGTTTTTGTCCGTACGAGACGTTTCGCACGGTTTTCAGGGGAAAACACAGAGCAGTATTCGCGTGGCGAAAATGGAAAGTTCCCCCATACGGTCTTTGGGAGAACAAGAGAACCCACCGAGAAAGGAAAATTCGGGTTTAGGGCAGTACGTTGGACAAAATTTGGGTAATGACGAGGATATAGAGTCCCAGAACATAAAGAATGGAAATTCAATATCTGAGGGCGAGGTTGTTGGCGTACGGGAAGAATTTGAGAGCTTAACCGGGAGACCAAAAGATCGCGTTTTAGTTCGTACACTGGAAGTTTTTGAAGGTGTAGGGCTTGCGACGAATGGCAACCGAGGGAATTTGTCTAGAGAGATTGGCGAAAGCATAGAGGTGATGCTCTCGACGACAGGAGATTTCCGTTCGAAACGGTTGAGTTGGGAGGAATCAAGTTTAAGGATATTCCCAGGAAACGGTACCCGGGTTCGAGAATTAGTACGTAGGTACCTCTTAGAAAATAAATTGTGGATGAGGGGACGGATAAGATTAAAAGGATTAAGAATGAAGTGGATTGTCCCACCGGAAAGATTAAGAGGTCATGATGGAAACCCTGTAATGGGAAGATTTTGGACTATAAGTTAAATAGTGAGACTAACTATGGGAAGGGTAACGACGTTACCCTGTTAGTTGGTTAGAGCCGCGTTTAGTGAACCCCGAGGTAGTCAAACTGTGGAATTATAAGTTGCGGAAAAAGGTCAGATGCAGAATAGGTTTTTTCTGCAAGATGGATACCCTTCTCCCTATTGTAGCAGAAATGGTTGTAATTGTGGCGACGCCGTATGAAACAATTATGGCAGTTATCGCAGGGAAAGTTATTGTGTACATTTGCACCTTACTTGAGAATAGTGAGGAAAATTTTGAGCGAGGAATTTCGTGACGGATTCCCTGGGAGAAAATGAATAGCATGTAAGATTTTGAAAGGAAGGAAAACCATCGATTTGATAAAGTTAAAGTAAAAATGAAGGAAATTGGGATTTTACGAGAACCTAGAGAAAAAAATTCGTGGGCAGCTTGTCAGAACAAATGGGATTTCAGTAGGAAAATTACTGCTAGATTTAAGCTGAACCGGCACGAGAGGGTTGAGGTTCTCATGAAAATTCTTGAGGATAAAATGAACCAGTATTAAATTAGGTTATGATGATGTTTACATAACTTAATGTATAAATTGTAAAATTCTGTTGTTGAAATGTATTAAATTGAGTGTGAATGCATAATTTTAAAGAAATAATGTTATAATTCTAATTGTGATGAATTGTACGACTTTAAATATGTTGGTAAATTCATAGCCTAAGAATTGGATGTATTGTGATTATTGTGATGAATTTTAGTAATTAAGTTTAATTTATTTGTGCATCCATGAGTATGATGGCCAATTAATATTGATTATTGATATATGGAAATTATTTAACGATTTGTATTGTGTTCAACGGTGAAAATTATTTAAGGTTTTTTTTTTTGTTGTATTATGTCCAATTGTGTGACTGTTCTGTATCGTGAATGGAAACTTAGACGGTTTTGTCTATTGTTATGTTTTTAGTTCAGGTTGAACTGATAGGTGAAAATCCTAATAAATCGTGTAGATTCTATGTTATATGAATGTTAATTTACCAATTGTGGGTCAAGTAATTTTATGTAATTATTGAAATTGGAATATCAAGTGTAATGGAAGTAAATTCTTTAAATATGAAATGGAACGAGATTTCAGTTCTAGATGTTGTTAAAGTATCAAAAGTAATAAGAAACTTCCATATGAAAAGAGGGTTGTGTTCGAAAGAAAGGCCCGCTCTCATGATGAGGGAATTTCTTTTTGTCTGGATCCTTTAGTTCTTTGATGGAATTAATCAGAGAAGAATGTTGGGGTTGGAACCCTTATTTATGCTAAACAATTTAAAATGTGAAGAATTTTGTTTGGATCCATGTTTTCATGATGAAAGTAAATTTTTTGTTTGTTTGATATTCAATTCAAGGTTAGGTATTTGATTTAGACCATGAATAAAATAAGTTGATCCATTTTGTTAAAAGAAAAATTAAAAATGAAAATCTTGTTAAAACTAATCTAGGCTATAGGAATCTGAGGTTTCTAGTTGTTGAGTCAGTTTTGTGGACCAACGCCTAAATGGAAAAATTTTAAATATTGTTTGATAAAATAGAAAAGAATTCAAATGTCCTGTAGTTAGAAAAGAAAAACTGTGAGTCTTTGGACGAGCAGGTTGTAAGTTTAACATTGTGCTGAATTTGTTAGGTACATTGTGTTGAAGTTTTTTTTTGTTGTTGAAGTTTTATGTAATAGTGTTTCATGTCCTGCGTAAAGGCAGTGTCATGTGTAATGTGTGTACTATTTTAAATGGACCTATCAGGAATTAAGCATCACCGGTTGGAGTTTTGAGTCAAACATGCTGTATTTAAAGGTGTCAAATTTTATGTAAACTGATTAATTTTAAAATGGTAGTGAAAATCTAGGTGTTAGTCATCGTTTTTTTGGGTGGGCCAGTGTTGCCGAAACCCTGTAGTCAGGTGCTGTATACCTGGAGGTGACACATAGTTGTTTGAGTACTTATTTTATTACAATGAATAGTACTTTGGTATAGGTTCAGTTTAAGTTCAGTGACAATGACTGAAAATTTTAGCATGTAATTAAGATGTTAAGTAACTAAATGATTTTATATAAGTTTGATATCTGTGTTGTAATCTCATGTGCAATAGTGTCATGTATTTAGTGAGGACAGGGTCTGTCTGTTGAGTAATGTTTGTTTCATGTGTTACAACGTACTTAAAATATGTCCGATTAATTAATTGGGGTAGAAATCTTAAAAATGATTGTTAATTAAGATTGAGGAATATTGTAATGATAACTGTGAAAATACCTTAAAATGATAATGCTTTATGTGTGTTGTGTTTTAACCATATATAAAATTATTAGATGTAAAGGTGTTGTAAGGTTGTGTCTCAGACTGAGGGCAGTTAGGTTTTTTTTAGTGAAGTCTAAAGTAGGCGGTTGTGACTTTTTTGAGTTACGGCTGAAGAAAGCCAAAAGTTAATGACCTCTTGGGAATGGTTTCTTGTGGGCTTTCCTAAATGGACCTACTGGTCCTGACTTTAGTCTTTTTAAAATATAAAAAGACTTAATGGGGGAGGAGTTGTCACGTCGGCAACCCCCTTTTTTCACAAGCAGGGGACTTAATTGTCTCTTCTCCCACATGTGTTCTTTTGAGAACTGTTTGAAAGAGTTTCAGATGTGTACGGGGCATCCCGATAAATTTTCCTGGCGGCGGAGGAACTCAAAAGGAAGGAATAATGATGTTTTCTATTCCAGAAGGTCCCATCTGTTGCAGGTTAACGGACCCGAGGGCGACTGTCCAATAATTGGGAGACAGAGAGTGACGAATGACCATGAAAAGGTAGGACCCCTCGCCGGACAATGGGGGTTTGGTCTTGAGTGTCGCCCAGGTGAGGAATGACAGAGGATGGCTCGTGCGGAAGTGACGGACAAGACCCGGAAATGATGTCTGGTAATCGTCTCCGGAATATTCCAGGCTTTTCGAGAATGAACCGGGGAGGAGGTGATAAAAAGGCGGTAGCCTTTTGTCTCGAGAACAGACTTTGCCGACGACGCTATACAGCGGTTGTTCTGAGAGGCAGACGTTTGAGATCCGAGAGAGGCATTTTTTTGGCCGACAGGCTTGGGATCAGACGCGTGCACTGAGCCGCGTCCCCATAAAATTGTAACTTTGGCGGTGAGCCACTTCTCTACTGCAAGGGCAGTATTGTATATATTTTGCACATATATGTAAATGCTAAATTGAATAAAGAGTATTTTATTTACTCTAAGTCGGTCTCCTCTCGGATAATTTATGTGGATGTTTAGGCTATAGATTAGCCAGGCTCGGTTTCACGCTATCTACGTCCTCGGCAGTGAAGCGACATTGTGGGGACATGATAATACATTTCATAACAAGGTGGATCGAAATAAAACTTGTTCGACACAAATTGATTCCATTCTAGATGTTTTATAATTTTTTTTCATATGTATTTCAGCCCTTTGTTCACTATATTCAAATCCATGTCTTACATTCTACATTGTATGACACTGTTTTAATATAGATCGTGTTCAAAGTTTTAAAGCGATGGTTTTTGCTTTGTAGTACGTTTCGAATGCGTTTAAAATAAACATTTTCTTTTGTAATTGACTATTTTATAGTGATTTTTAAGCATAAAAAACATTCAAATAGTTCTTAAAACAATAGACGTGCCAAAAGTTATCTGATGGCAAAATGAACGAATTTTTGTGCCTTTATCTTCCATAAATGTCAACCTCGATTCAGAAACCTCAAAGTGCTATGACTACTATCTCCCTATAGGCCGAGGTCTTTTGGAACGACACCTGATCGTGTCCTGGATTTTGCTTCGCCTAAAGAACAAAAATTCATTAAATTCCGAGTCTGGTAAATTGAAAATCTACCATCGGTTACTTTTATTAAAAGCCGGAAGAAAAAACGTCCCCTCATCACTGAATATATCTTCCGATTTTAAATTGAGTGCGAAAAATCTCATTAAAGTGCCTTCCAACAAAGTCGTTGAGAGGGAAACACAATACGTTCTTATTCCTATTATGTATCATTATCACAATATATATTTTTTCCTTCTCCTCTTTTCCTGTTTTGTGTTTTCGGCCTTCTTTTCCCATTGAAAAGCTATCTATTTAAATTGAGCGGAATACAGTGTACGCGTTCTATTGAAAAACAGACGACTTTCACTTGGCGAATGCTTTGACAATGACGAGCTACGATAGAAAATACACCTTTCAGTCAATTTTCAATCCCCGTAAGGTCGACATCGCTTCCCCCTTTTTCTGTATCCCCATGGAGCTTAGCTGGAGAGGGTTACCCCAATATAATGGGACATCTTTCGACGCCAACGATGCCAAAGTTCTATAGCTCGCTGGGGTTTGACAGATGTATAATTAGTTTCTCAGATTTCGTAGCATTACAAGAGTATTTTCTTATTTTAACAAATATTTCTTTTCAAGTGGCCAGTTCTGGGGTTTCAGTGATTGGCGAGTAATAAAGCTCAAGACAATTTCGTTGTTCGCGGTACCGGGCTCAATTCTAGTGTAGCGAGAGCTGCCAAAAAGTCACCTAGCCTACGGATTTAGGCTATTTAATTGTCTGTATCCAATATCATTGTTGTTTGACCGCGAAGATGTACTAGGTCTAGCTGACGAATGCCGCCCACACCGTTTAGTGGTTAGCGTCTCGCGTTCGAATCCAGGATAAGGCATGGGCGTTCCCGTGACGACCCCTTATAGGGAACAATGCTAGCTCACCTGTAAGGGGCTCTCATAATAAAGTAACCAACGAATTCGCGATGTGGATGGGTCAATGTCCTCGGGACAAAGTTCCTGCCACGTCAGACAGAAAAAAAAAGAAAATCTAGCAGACGATTTCAAACGAGAAAATGGGAGTAAATAAAAAAATGTGGTAAACTGCGTTTAGTTTATTTATCGTCCGATATTTGATTTCCATCATGAATTATTGTTCATATTATTTTCATTTTTTTTCGTGTATGTCTTCGTAATTTGTTAACGGCAGTTAGAACTCCTAAAAAGAATATTTCATGTAGTCTCTTCTAACGAAACTACCGCGGGTTATTAAAGTAGGATTACTTATCGTTGCTTACCTCCTTTTTTTTAAAATTATTTATTTTTCTTTTCTGTTTAACTGTTTGCTTCTACTAGGTTTGGCGCGTTACCAAAATTATAACTCGCGACACCGGACAATTTTTTTTCTTTCCGGAGGACCGTTATTGAGGAACGTAATCCTACGTTAAAACTTTCGAACTAGAACGAAGGCAGTTTCGTTCTATAGTATTATATTTTTGTAATCAAGAAGGAGAAAAAGCTGACTCTATAATTTTAATCACTCATTCTACTAATCGGGCAGGTCACATTAAAGTTACATCATTGAGTTGACGACAGCGAAGAAAATTCTTCGAGAGAAGATCAAGGTATTCCCATTCTAGGGGAACCTTACTATTAGTTGTTAATAGGTTATTTGCCGGGGAGCTGAAAGAGGAAGGTTATATAAATTAATACTTGGAGAGTAGTGTGGTGTAGTAATATGATATTATGTTTCGGTTAAAAACTAATTTTATAGAAGGAGAAACCATGACAACAAACCAGCAGCTAGCATGCGCTAGTCAAGTGTTTCAGCAGGTCTACTACCAGTAACTTTTTACTTCTACGCCGGGGGTCGTATGTAAGTATTTTACTTTACCATCTCACCCACTAAAATTCCTCCACCTGCTGTCTAATCTAATTAGTAAGCCGTAGTTGAGCCTAACTCTTACTGACTAACCCCTATTTTTCACCCTTTTTCAGTCAGTTTTAAAACTTATCGTTCGGCTTAAGCTTAGTTCAATTAGTTTTTTTTTAGTTGATCTGAATGGTCCAGATCGGTAACGATAGGATTCCCCGAGGAGGAACTGCTCGGCACTTGTGGTGAGTAGGAAATCCGAAGGCAAGGTAGGGCTAAGGTTAGGGCCTGTAATGATGACCGAAATGGCACGGGGTCTGCGTAAGTCAGGAGATTTGGTCTTGTCCTCGGATTCTGCCCTATCGACTGCAGCCTTGTTAGGTAAGCTGGGCCATCCTTAAGTTGGTCCAACCCTAGAGGTCATGGTCCTCGTCATTGGGGTGATGCCCTTTGGCGAACACAGGACACGCCGGCTCACGAAGGTTCCGCAGGGTGGGTTGCACAGCAACGATGAGATTTTTACCAAGTTGCTGGTTCTGCGCCTAGGGTTGCGACTGTCCCCTCTGAAAATCGACCATTCCCAATTTAGGCCAAGTCGTCTTCTATCTGGGATTTGCAACGATGCCGTCTCTTTTTTTTTTATATTAATTTTTGAGTCACAATGCCAGTAATTTTTGGTGACTCTTCTCTTGGTTTATTTAAGTTCTTCGCGTCCTCGCTCGCAGCCATTAATTATGTGCAGTCGTTTCGTTTGGGCCCCTTTGCCCCCTTCTCTTCTTAGATTCGTCCTCTTGAAGGTTGGCCTGTACGAGTGTCCTCCGGCAGAGCTAATTCGTCTTCTAAATTCAATTCTTTTCATAGGCTTATCCGTCTGTTCTGCTTGGAGTTCGTCTGTGTCTCTGGCTTTGTGGGGTGTGTCCTGTGGGTGGTGGGTGCGGGGGGCCTTGTCTGGGTCGTGCGCGGGGTGGTCGCCTGCGGATCTATCCGCACCGTCGGAATTATCCCAGTTGGGCTTCTGCCAGGTCGGGCCCGACGTGTGCTTCCTGGGAGTCGCAGTATTGAGTCATTATTGTATGGCGAAACACCCTTAGCCCTTTACAATGCTCATTCCCCCCCCCCCCCCCCCTCGATTCTGGAGTAAAAAATAAATAAAGTAAAATAACAGTTTGGATTTCAAATAAGACCATATGCGTTATTTTTCTTCATTTGAAATGCATTTTAAGTTGAATTAACCATAGAACTGCTGTAGCTCTTCCTCCAGGAGAGCCTTTCAAACAAGACGCATTCCTTGTGCGAGTTGATGCATAAGTAACTAGCTAGGGCATTGGTGGTATATTTGTGCCTAATTTCTGATATGTATTACTGATGAGGATATAAGGAGTTCGCCTAGTAAAAATATTAAACGGCAAAAAATCTGTTATGATCTGTAACTTTTTTGTAACTTCCCAATTTTTTCCGAGTTGCTTTCCCATTTTCTAACATGCAAGTATTCCCCCCCCCCCCCCCCCGGAACCATATTTTGATTAAAAAAGAATAAATAAATAAAAAAGCATTTCTGACAAGGTAAAGAAAACACTTATAAATAATTGTTTTTCAGTTTTCCATGCAAATATTCGACACTAATATTTAAGGAGCGTAATATCACGCTAGGAAAAAAAATTACAAATTCTTTTAACAAGTACGAACACTTTTAGGGCTTTTAAAATATTTCAAAATCTCCAATGTAGTGTTTTATGATTTCCTTTCCTCTGCCAAAAATTAGGTTTGGTTTGGAGCGCTACGGTGATTTTTTTTCTACTCGAGGACAAATTAGACCGGGACCTACTGCTTAAAGCCGATTCCGAACGGCTATAAACGTCCATGCCAAGAGTGGGACTCGAACCTACGTACTCTGGTACCGAATGCCAACCCTCCCCCTTGTCATTCGGCAAAAATTAGGGCTACAACCATTTGTAGGTCATTGGTGTCTAGAATAGTGTAGAAAACCATAGTGGCCAAGTGTCTGGTAGATATAGCTGCTATTGAACGTTTAATACTGCCACGCGCAATGTTGAAATCTGGAATCTAAGACTTTCAGTAGATTAAGGCTCTGTTCACATTGCAGTCCATTAGAGTAAGCGTAAAAGTATTGAAATATATTTAACCAATGACAAACCTCCAAACGATTAGCAATGAAATTGTTGAGGCCTATAATTGGTGTATTTCCGTCTCTGCGCCATTTTTTCTTTTACGCTTACGCTAACGGACTGCAATGTGAACAGGCCTTACGAATGCTCTGTGCACTACAAAGGTTTAAGCACAAAAAGAAATTTTAGACGTAAAACGCCAGGAACATATTTTTTTTCCTATTTTTTACGTGTAAGCCAACCGACTGATCTGGAAAACTATATTTAATTTTGCACTTTATTAATTTTTTTAGCCAAATCTTTTATTAATTTTCAGCTTATTCGAAAATCCCAATCAATTCCCCAAATCAAATAGTAGTGATCAACAATTCTCTGAATTCTAGTCCCTCAAAATGTGTAAATCAGAGTGAGGAATAATTATTAATACCTAATTTTTTCCCCTTACGGCGAACTGACTGAATAAAGAAAACGAATTTAGAAATACGGATTAAAGTATCGCCAAGGACGGCAAAATCATCGCCAAACATGGTGTTTATGCCACCTGACAGTGGACAATTTATCGAGGGCCTGTGCTAGCGGGCGAGTGGAAAGTTTTAACATGCAAATACCCCGGCCAATGCGATGAATACGAAGGACCGATTCTATGGCAAGTCCTCCCATTCTTCGCCAGCTAATGCGCTTATCTGCACACCGCAGAGACCCGCTTTTATTTCGAAGGCCGGGCCCGGGCCCCATTGTCTCTCGCAAAACCTCGGGAGCACATTATCACTCGCTGTGTGCTCTCTCCGTTTTTCCTTGCTTTTTTTTATTATTCAATTCCGTTGTCGATATTTTATTTATTTGGTGTGCCCCCCTGTTCTTTATTTCTGCTGAGTCACGTGACATGCAGAAGCGGTTTAAGTCGCGGTTAAAGTGACGAACATGATGTGTGGGATACAGAGATGAATAGTCACTTCTCATTTTGAGTTCAACCTTTCTCGCTGTAATAGGCTTACAGAAGACTTGACTCTTTTAAAAAGTATATTATAGTATATTATAAACGGTGTATTTACCTAACAACTACATCAAAATAAGTTAATGATGTGCAATATTCATCCGCCATTTATGTATATATATATATATATATATGTGTGTCTATAAGTAAGTAAATATATGAAGTGATTCTTTCAGATTGATTCAGACCGACATAAAATAATCATAATGAGGTAATCATTTTGTTCATAATTGTGAAGGATAAAAGTTAAATTTGCTTATAAAACACGGAGATGGTTTATATATATATATATATATATATATATATATATATATATATATATATATATATATATATATATATATATATATATATATATATGTGATAATAATCACATTTGGAAAATTTAGCACAAGGGGATTGACGCGCAGAACTTATCGGAGATGCAGTCGTCACGAGGGTGTTGATCATACAGTAAATCGCTGAGCACAACTTGGAGAGATGCAGTCGGGCGGAGTGTTCATCCAGGAAAACACTTACGAAATTTAGGAGATAAACACATGGAGCCATAGAAGAGGAACACAGATTTTAGTCGATATCCAGGAAAATCACCTTTATTCAACTATGAAGCATCACGAAGGCTGCAGCGGCCACATGATTTGTCCGGCGTCCATGCCAGGACGGGACGTAAAAACAGCAGTGCTTACATTGGAGAGTTAAGAAAAAAGCGTTGTAACCACCGGACTGTGGATAGTAGGTCCGACAGCAACAAGAGTTAGAAACGAAGAGAAAGAAAAGTCTTCTGTTCATGCAATATCAAATGGGTGTTTTGCGATATTGACGCCAGAGGGCCTAAACTACTTAATTTTTAATTGGGCGACTTTAGATTCGTGGAGTTCACGTGTCCACTTCAGTTTATCGGGACTTTACTGCTAGATCCCGTGCTTGTTAGAGCTGCGAACTGTTGACCTGGGCGTAGGATAAGTGGCCATAAAGTTCTTGCAAAGTGGAGTTTTTGACGTTATACAAGACATAACTTCAGAGCGGTTCGAGGGCTCTTCAAGAATTTTGACACTATACTGACATTCGGAATCTCATAAACTTCTAACACTCATATCTGGGGATGTTATTGAGTTCAGATACTTCACATGCCTGCTTAATGATCTGCAGGGCTAATATAAATTACTTACTTTACTTTTAGGTTGCAATTTTTGGAAAAGGGGTCGTGCTTTATTAACAAGAGAATATGCTTTAAAGTAAAGTAATTTAGGAAGACGCGTTTTCTTGTTACACACACACACACACACACACATATATATATATATATATATATCAATATCTTATTGATATCTAAACCACACTTTATTACATCACACTCTTTATTGGGTGCACCTTCCTATTGTACCATGGGGATCATCTCTTGCTGTTTAACAGTTCGTACGCGACTTAGAATGGAATCGTTATTATTTGGAACCCTTGTCAGTGAATTTCTTTCCTTATCGTATAAAAAAAAAACCTACACGTACGCTCTTTCCCGCGTGAAACCACGATCCCGCGCGATTGAGTGCACGTGTGAAGGTGTCGGAGAGGAAGGGAAAGCTGCTTTGGAGCGTACTGCAAGTTTTCCCGCGCGCAATCCCGTACGCTCCAAGCACTCCAAGAGCGTACGTGTAAAGGGCGCTATTCGATCTTCATGAATCAAAGCTTGATGGGACGAAGGTCTTGAGATTGCGCTAGCCATGAAAGTGAGAGAATGTCATATTCTTGGGGCCACTCATACACCGAAATGAGATCTGCTTCATAAGTCATTATTACGCTCGTATGGGCCTTACTTTTGATTGAGGAAGACGGGTGGACGTGGTCAACCACTCTTCCGATAGAACGTGGCATTCAAGGGGTTATTTACATATTTCAGAGAGCCTAATGTCTCGCATTTTCATAGAAGAAACTATTTCTCAGACAATCACTGAACCGCCATAAATGTGCACGGTCGATGCTGCACAAGACAGGTTCATATCCAGACTCTTTTTAGGCCAGAATCGTTCACGTACAATATGTACATTAAATATACAACAATTATACCTTCAAATCATAGACGACACGCCCATTTGTTATTTTGACATATATATTTTGTATATTTCAGTGAAATTGTGTATTTGAAGACATGGACAGTTTTTGACGACAAGCGATCTTTTCTTCTCAACTGTTCCAAAACGAACTTTGAATATATGTAAAATATGGTACGTAGTAGTTAGAGCCAAAAGCTACCCCCCACGTGGGTCGGGGTCCGAATTTCTGCTAGGCTCAGGTGTTCTCGTGCTGTCTTGTTGTGGAGAACATTGTTAATTCACTTGATACAAAATAAGGAAGCCAAAAAAACGTGTGGTCTGAAGTTGAAAATCTCCTAAGGACAAGTGCTTGTCGCACTGGAAAAAAAAGTTCCGTTTACTTTGTATATACTGTCCGACCACGGAAGCAAGGTCCCTGGAAGCTGTTACGCACGCGCGAGAAAAGCTAGTCTACTTAGAAAATAGGGGAAAACGTCATATTTTCGGATGTGTTTGTTTATGAAATACGGAATGTATTTCAGACTGCTTTTTGTTCGCAATTTTAAAGTTATTTTTTAAAACTTTATTTTTGATCGAATATGTGAATAATAATTTCAAAATAATAAAAAGAAAGAAGCAAATCTATTTAAAAAATAGGAGTGTTATAAGAGTGGATATTTTCGGATTACATCAAAATCAAAATTATCTAAAGCTACGTTTTCGGTGGTTCTTTTTTTCTGACGTTTCCTCGGAGATTCAAATTTTGGAGTTTCTTCACCCTTTGCTTCTCTGCGTATTCTTTTTACTCTGGACATTGATATCCCGGTCATTTCACTAGCTCTCTTTAGGGATTGCGAAAGTGGAACAATAACATTTCCTTCTAGTGCTTCTTTATCACACAATTTAATTACATTGTGTATTATACGTTTACAATCACTACGGAACGGCTTATTCCGAGCAGTTGTGTTGGGTAAAGGATCCATTAATTTTAATATAATAATCAAAATAACAGACGAGGAAAAAGCAAGCAAGCGCAGTTAGTAACCGATTCTAAAGAATGTCGAGAGAATACGAGACTTTTCCCCCTCCTTCCTCAGCAGCCTTACCTACAGCGTGAATAGAATCGTCTTGGCACTATGCCAACCGTGGTTCTTCGTACTGTGGTCGGACAGTAGTATTAAGTCTCGTAAGCTGCCATCGCTCGGTTTTGGGTTCGAATCCCGGCAAAGACATGGTTGTTTCTTCGCTGTTTTATGGCAGAAATGTTGGTTCACCGATTGATGTTCCCGTAATGAAGTACTAAACAAAAACTCGCGTGGTGTACGGACCAATGTCCTTAGGATAAGTGTCTGCCGCAGCGAGGGGTGGGGGGGAGGGAGAAATGAAAAACACCAACGGCATTATGATGAAGTATTTTAAAGTAAAGTTTAAATAAAATCCTGCTGATTCGGTTCTTTATTTTAAAGCAGGAATTTTCCATTTGTTTACATTCATACTCGCCTAATTGTTCAGACTGTATTATAAAAGCGTATTTTCGACGCTATGGTGCCATTTTTAATAGATCTCGAAAATTCATATTTTAAGAGTTTTCAACGTTTCAAGTCCCAATCGAAGATTTTTCTGCGATTAAAATTCAGTTCTAGATCGTTTTCCGATAACAGTGGCTTCATGTATTCAGAATATATTTTTCATTTCGTTACAAGCACAATGCATTATTGAATGGCTTTAAACATATTCAACTATTCTCTGGATAAAGCATTCAAAATTATGGAAATAAATAGGCTTAAACATTTCTTCATTCTATTGAAACTCACTTTATTCTTCCGAGAACCTATATATACTTCTACTTTTTTTATACACATAATTTGCGTTAAGGGCTCAAAACCATCCATATCTTGTTTGCATAAGCTGTTTATTCTCCATTTGCTTGTTCATCTTGACTTGATGTTCTTTCATATGCGTCACGTCTAAATGGTTCGCAACGTGGAATACACACTAGAGACTTTCAGTTCTCATAGGGTTTTACCGCGCTTTTGCCGTTTGAGCGTACATTCTGCAAGCACCGAGGATTTTGCGAATCCACAATTTTCTAAACATCATTTTAGCCGAACTGATGTATACAGATAAGCGGATTAGGGGTATTTAGGGCTGAAAAAAACACTTTTCAGACTGTAGTCGAGACGTGAAAGGAGGAGAATATGATTTGGGAAATTTTTTCCGGTAACGAGTCTCGAGGGTTTAGGCGTCATTCGCGTTCTGAAAGTGACTGCGATTTATCCTTGCCGTTCTGTGGCGAATGTTTCTAAATTGACTGGAATTTACAATAGCGTCTGGCGCAATGATAGAAGTTGAAGTCAGATCATAATTTGGAATATGCCTTCACCCTATTTCCCTTTAAAATGGAGCAGAATTGTTCGTAAAGGAAATGCATTTGATGCCCTAGATATGAACTCGTAGATTTGATTTCTGAATATTTTAAGAAATAGTGGATAGCATTCCAGTGTTCGTCCAAAAATGTCTGTCTTTCGCTTTCTTTCTGTGTATAAATCTTGTTAAATTTCAACTACGTGGGCAATACAAGATTTTTCCTTATTCGTGATAGCTATAGAGCAGCGCTTCCTGTCCGGTGGTCCGATAATTCTGAGTTCTCCAGAAAAGCCCTAGAAGTTGCCAGCGAGGTAAGGAGTTAAAAAATAAATAAAATAATAATAAAATTGGTTTATTGTTTCAAAACGACCGCGATTTAATTTTTTTTAACGCAGGATAATGTTCCTCCATAGCGGTCCTCCGGAAAGGAAAATTTCAGACACTAAAACCGTCCGTCCGTCCTCGCGAGTTATAATTTTGGCAGCGCTCCAAACCCAGTCTATCGCTTGGACAAGTTAAACAGAAAGTACCAAGATGCGTCAAAATTTTGACATACATATGTGGGACAGGATAGCCGTGCGGTGATTTAAAATAACTACTATTATAATCTATACTAACATTTCATGAATACTTACTAGCAAAAACATTTACAAGGCTTTTGACGTCTTTAAATATAACATAATATAGGCTAATGAGCATTATATAGAAGCCGTCTACTGCTATCAGACAAAACGCGTCATCGTTCATCTTCGTCTTCTCGCTGACTGGGGTTGCCAGATCTCTTCACCTGTAGTTGAGCTGGAACGGCGCAAACGGATTATAGTGTCATCTACTGGTAAATTCAGGTACCACACTCCTATGAAGGCTCAGGTACTACATATATATATATATATATATATATATATATATATATATATATACATACATACGTACATATGTATAGATACATATATATACACAAAAGAGGTAAGCAACGATAAGTAATCCTACGGCAATAACCCGCGGTAGTTTCGTTAGAAGAGACTACCTGATTTTTTTTTAAACAAATGGTCCCTGATCAATAAAAGGTTAGAAACTACTACTACAAAGTGTGTCAGTATTTATGTGGATCAGCTACAGAATGTTATGTGAACAGCGTAAGAAGTCCTCTCTGATTAAACAGTTGACCATTTGCATCCTGTTTTTTTTCGCGCGTGAATTAGTTAAGGTACTGAAGAGAAGCTTTAAACAAAACTTTTCCGAATTGAATTTTTTTCGGATCATATTTCATTTAATATACTATTTAATATACAAGGCGTGTGTTCGTATAACTGGTACACAGACTATTCCATTTAGTTGTGTCACGCCGTAATTAAATTCTTGAGTAGGAGAACACAACGAAGGCCTATTGCATTATAACGGGTTTTCCGCTGGAATTGCAATGACAAGAGCTCTGTCTGTCTGTCACCAAGAAAGGTTTCAATTAAAATTTTGATGAATCGCTTCCGTTCGGCTTCATGTCACGTATTCATATTACTTTTCATTCGTTTGCACCTTTTTCGGCCTCGTAGAGTTAAGAATTTACACCGTGTGTGCCTGAAACGTTAATGTCATATTGATTACCTTCGAGTTATGTTTGCTAATGTTGTTTCCATTTATCTGCTTCCTCTCATTGGGAGAAAAATTGCATCATATTGATAAAATTGTGTTTTTAAAAAAATAAATGAAACCATTTTCGAAGTTTAAAATTTTTTAAGTTAGGAAATGCATTTTTTTTCTTGTTTATTAATGTCCCTAATATCTATGGGTGGGAACACTTTTGGGAGCTCTATGTACGATGCTCTAGGGCAGTGATTCTCAACCTTTTTTTTTTTTTTCGTCATGGTACACTTTTAATAATCTAAAATTTTAGCCGCACACTATCAATAACATAACTTTAAAAGAATTTTGCTTCGATAATTTACTGATGTACCTATAATATATTTTGTGAAAATAGCATACAAAATCATATTCGCAGTGGCGGCAATTTTCAAGAATCTCGCAGCACTTTAGTGTAACCACGGCACAGTGGTTACACTAAATCACTGCTCTAGGGTAAGCATCTGAAATATGTATCACCGACGTTGTATATAATGTCGATCACGTCATGATATCGATAGAAGTTGCGAAACTGAGGTCTTCGAAACACCTGGTCGTACTTACGTGCCTCCAGAACGTTCTAATTATGAAAAGACATAGCAACTGAAAACCAATACCCACCCTAACTATTTTATTGATGATCTGTTAACTTTCAAAGTTTTGGAGCTACGAGAAAACTTGACTGGTGTCTTTAAGACAGTGGTGGCTCCAGTCCAGAGATTTGAGGGGGGGGGGGGGGCAACGTCAGCTCTTAGGGTTATATATATATTTATTATATATTATATATATATATACACACACAGTTGGTTATCAAAATAATGGAAACACATGTCAATATTAGTGGTGTTTATGAAAGTGCTTCGTATTCCTTAAAAAAGTCTAAGGACCAGTATTTTTTATAGAATATCGTGTATACATTATTATACTCTAAGGTAGCAGTAATGAAACTATGGGCATCAGGCCCTTTGGGGGATAGCGTAAGATGTCAAACCTTGTAGACCGTGCAGAGAGGTCAAATGGTTGAAACGTGTCTAATTGGAGTATCTGTTAAAACATCCCCCATGGTTTTGGGTGTTTACCGAGCTATGATATCGGAAGTAATGACGGCATACAGAGTGCACAGACAGACATCCTCTGTGAAACAGAATAGTGGACTAAAGGGAAAGCTGAAGGAAAGAGACTGACTGGTGTTGAAGTGGATTGTGACATCAAAAAAGAAGACAACTGCAGCCAAAGTGACTTTAGATCTCCATCTGAATCTTCAGGCTCCAGTATCAGTCATTACAGGTAAGAGAAAACTTCGCAAACAAAACATTTACGACACAGTAGTAATTCCCAAACCACTTGTAACAGATGTGAATATAAAACGTCCTCTACAGTGGTGCCATGAGAACAAATCTTGGTCGGGTGATACGTCGAAATATGACATTTAGTTAGTCGAATCATTGTTCACTTTGTCCCCCGCAACAGGAGGTGCGTATGTCGGAAGAACACCTACACAAGCGTATGAGCATGCTTGTCTCATGCCAGCTGTCAACATGGAGGGAAATTTCTGAGGGTTTCGGCGGCCATCGCGTGGTTTTCAAAAGTGATCTACTGTAACCCTGAAAGGGATATTGAACTTATAGCCGACCAGATCCATCCAATGGTGCAAAAATTGTTTCCTGCAGGAGATGACGTTCTCCACGATGATAATGCTCCTATCCATACGGCTAGACGTGTCAGGTCGTGGTTTGAGGAACATATATGTTCCAAGACCAAGTCAAACATCTTATCTGGCCCGCACAGTCCCTAAACCTCAATATCATCGAACTGCTGTGGTCTGTTTTAAAGAATAGTGTCAGGAATCGATATTCACCAACAGCATCTCTACAGGAGCATTGACGATTTATCCATAAAGAATGGTATAATATTCCCTGAACCACTATTCATGACTTGCATGTTCAATTCCTCAAGGAATTCAGGTGGCATTAAATGCCATAGATGGTCTTATGCCACATTATTAAAAAATTTCATGTTATTCCTAAATGTTTCCATTATTTTGATAACCACCTCTCTCTCTCTCTCTCTCTTTATATATATATATATATATATATATATATATATATATATATATATATATATAAACATCCTCTCATTTTAAATTTAAACTCATCGAGTATTAGGCAACTCACTTTAGTATTGGGTTTAGGGCCGTGGCGGCCTTGTGGTACAACGCTCTGGTTTTCGGTGCTGAGGGTGCTCGGATCGAATCCTGGCGAAGCGCCACTAAAATGCCTCCGTTTGTGTCGTCCCTCCATAGGGGGCAATGCTGGTCCGCCTATATGGCGTCCCCATAATAAAATGCTCAGCAAAACTGCGGTGAATTGTAGGCCAATGTCTTCGCGACAAATGCCTCCGCGTTTATATATTTTTAAAAAAAAAAAAAAAAAAAAAAAAAAAAAAAAAAGAGTAGTAGTAGTAGGCCAATGTCTTCGCGACAAATGCCTCCGCGTTTAAAAAAAAAAAAAAGAAAAAAAAAAAAAAAAAAAGTAGTATTGGGTTTAAGATTATATAATTTTAGGTTATATAAAAAAAAAATTCACCGGGCATTTTTTGGAGAGAGCAATTGCCCCCTACTGACCCCCCCCTTTGGAGCCGCCTTTGCTTTAAGACAAAGTGTAATTAAGGGATATCTTAATAGGGAGTATGGGAGGAACTCAATATTTTTCGAATTTGCATTCTTTCAGGAATTTCTACATTGACTCCATTTTTTCGCTTGAGAGTAGATTTAGAGCCATATTCAGTGCAAATAAAATGCTTATTTTAATGGAGAACATTTTTGTTTTGACTTCCGTTCGTTACAAATATGTATTCCTTATGGTATGGGTGCACAGAAAAAAAGGAGAATTTAGAAATGAAGTAAAATGAACGGTCAATTTTCCTCCACAGCACGAGAGAGATATTAAATTTCTACTACGATTCGCCATTTTTCATGGTTTATTCTTCTCGCATGCATCATTTCTAACACGTTTTCGTCTTTCGTATGACAATGCTCGGAGTTATCTATAAAGCTTAGAAGAAAAATGTTAATGTACCACCCAAACCGAAAAGAAATCTTCGGCGTGATAAACACATCTATAAATCAAAACCATTCGGGGGACCAAAAGAAAAAAAAGAAAGAAAGAAAAATATGGCGGATAAAAATCGACCAGCAGTCATAGTTCCCTTCCCCGGTCTGCTCTCCTTTTGATATAAGAAAACGAAACAACCACTGTCCGAATTGAAGTCGATACTTTATCACAGCCTTTTATTCTACATTTCAAAAAAATTAAGGAAGAAAAATACCCTCACGTGTATTTAAAAAATATGAAAAGATAAATAAGAAAAAATCAGTAAAAAAAAATAATAAATAAAATAAATAAATAAAAATCCCAGTGAACCAGATGACAGTTAGGCACCGGCAATCATGAAGGATGAAAAAAAAAAAAGTCCCTAATCCCTTTAAAGATTGTGTTAAAAGCCTCACGTCCAGTGCCGTGTTTCTGAAGAAAAGCAGAAGGTAATAGAGGTGGTTTGTGTCCCTTAATGATTAAAGGTTCGTTTGACAGGAGCGTGCCATTTATATCGCAGTGTTGCCTTTTGTTTGAGGATGAGTGATAAATTGATGCCCCGGCTTTTGATGCTTTCACGAGATAATCCGCAGGTGACTCGGCTACCACGGGTGACGGAAATTTAGGATTTTTCCCCTTGTGTTTGTCTGAATATAATGTTGCAAACGCCGTCTGCTTTTTTTTATTTCTTCTCCTTTTCCAGTTGCAGTTTTAGGGTGAGGGACCCGAGTAGGGATTATTGGTAATTTTCCCTCTCTCGATCATTAATAATTGTTGATTCGTAACCGAGTGGCTGACATTGCTGAAAAAAAAGGTCAAAAATGTGTCTGACACGCCTATAGAGGCGGATCATGGAAATGGAGAATACCTGTATCTACATGCTCCGTGTTTTTGGCAGGTATTTCTTCTTATTTTTTTTTTTTTTACTTGCTTTTATTAATATTTCGGTTACGGAAACAGCAAACCTTTTGGGGTTTGCAAGGAGTACGGTATCAGCCGTTTTGACAGATTACACGAAAGAGGGTTCTCCCCAAAAGCACGATGCCCTTAGCATCATTACTGCTACCTCACAGTAGAAAAATACATACACTATATTATATAAAAAAAATACCAGTGGCCAGACTTGTTTTATAAGGAATACGAAGCCCATTCATAAACAGCACTAATATTGATAGGTGTTTCCATAATTTTGATAACCACCTGTATATGTATATATATATATATATATATATATATATATATATGTGTGTGTGTGTATTTATATATATACAGATGGAGTACAAAATAATTCGAACACTTCTGAAAAAGTATGACGTATTTCACACCTGCAGTACAGCCGCGCCACCTGCAACAGAAGTCTGCCACCTAGTGAGCGTGAGGAAGGTTCCTAAGAGGAAGGTATCAGTCTCTCAACAGCAGTCACCTACGTTGCATGCTTCTGTGATAAGTTCAAATGTCAGACCTGTCAGAGTTCCAAAGAGGAATGATAGTTGGAGCGCGTTTAAGTGGAGCATCGGTTACGGAAACAGCAAACCTTTTGGGGTTTGCAAGGAGTACGGTATCAGCCGTTATGACAGCGTACACGAAAGAGGGTAAGACGACGTCTTCAAAGCACAACAGTGGCCGAAAGTCCAAGCTTGCTGATAGGGATAGACGGGTCTTGAAGCGCATAATAGCCCGAAAGCACAAGCAATCGTTATCCGAGATAACATCTGAAATGAAATGTCATCTCCAGGACCCCGTTTCAACAAAAACTGTCAAAAGGGAACTTCATGCTGCGAACATTTATGGCAGAGTCTCAATTCGTAAACCCTTGGTGACAGCATCTAATGCTTTCAAGCGACGCCAATGGTGCAGAGATCACAAAGGCTGGTCCCCACAGCAGTGGCAACAGGTAATATGGTCAGATGAATCGTAATTCACCCTATTTCAGACGACCGGACGCGTTTATGTCTGGAGAACGCCCAAAGAAGCGTTTCATCCTGAATGCCTCTTGCCGACTGTGAAGCATGAGGGTGGCTCCATTAAGGTATGGGATGCGATATCTTGGCGCGGTCTTAGGCCACTTGTTATTCCGCATGGGAGGATCAAATCCAATCACTATCTAAGCGTTCTAGGGGATCATGTCCATCCTTTTGTCCAGACTGTATTCCCTGGAGAGCGACCGCTTTTTCAAGACGACAACGTCCCTATCCACACTGCTAAGTGTGTTCAAGAATGGTTCGAAGAGCATGACGATGCAGTTGAACATCTCGCCTGGCCCCCTCAGTCTCCGGACTTGAATATTATTGAACATTTATGGCAATATTTGGAGTCCAAACTTTGTTCCCGATTTCTACCTCCATCCGGACTTTCGGAATTAGAGACCGCTTTGCAGGAGGAATGGCTTAATATTCCTTTAAATATTGTGCATGACCTTTATGCATCTATCCCACGTCGCATTAAATCTGTACTTCAGTCAAAGGGTGGTCCAACCCCCTATTAATAAAGATTTTCCATTATTTCACAGGTGTTCGTATTATTTTGTCCACCATCTGTATATATATATATATATATATATATATATATATATATATATATATATATATATATATGGACATTTAGTATTTATTTCTCTCTTTCTCTATATCCTCTTTTTTTTTTTTTTTTGAAGCACATTCAGTATTTTACCATGCGATTCTTGACCGTTTCGTTTGTAACTGTGCCAGTAATGACTCCTAGATGACAAACATTAAAGTGATATTCATTCTGAGGTCTCTTGATTGAACAACTGTTACCTCCGACGCTTCCGTAGAGCTGATAGGAGAATGCAAGGCAAAGGGAAATAATATCGTGGGAAATTTTTGTGATTCATCCTGGATTATTGAGACTGTGACATTATAGTTTTATGCAGTAGCGTATAATGGAAGGGCTGTTCTAATTTTTAGGGCGGCTTGTGTACTTTGTCATTGTCACTGAAGATGGCGAGTCGTAACTGTTGGGGGTCGACGGTTCAAATACTAATTAGTATGTAACATTTGTAGCTATCGCTAAAAGAATCAATTGTGAGGGATAGATAAAAAAAATATATCAAATATGCTTTTTATTCCTTTCATTCATAAATTATGAGCGATACCAGTGATCACGTGAGTAGATGACGTAATCAAAGTTTTTGTAATTTTCCTCTGTTTTGAAATTAGCGAATCGGTGTTACGAGGTATTAAGCTGAGTAGGAAGGATAGGACTTTATATACGCAATATAAGGTTATAAGACTTAGTACTTTTATGAGAGACTAGCTGAATACCCGTGCTTCGCTACGGAGTACATTCAAATTAAATATAACGGTCAATATATGCAATTAATAGAAAAAAAATCGTAACGGATATTTTATAGACAAAATAATATAGAAGAAAATGTTCAAATTAAATACAACGGTCAATGTATACAATTAATTTGTATGTTTAATATCCATAAAACATACTAATTTGAATTAAATTCTTAAAAAACTTCCATCTTAATTAGTCTAGTGGTTAAATTTTATCTTTTACCGTATTTCAATATTTTTTTGTGAATTTATTTCGTTGTTATGCACGCGACGCAAAATTAATTTGAAGTATCACAAAAAGAAAAGAAACCACGTGATCAGCATTTAATACATTAAATTCTAAAAATTAATCTTTAAAAATTCACCAAATTTTCATTTTAAAGGAATTTTTATGATCTTTCTCGTGATATAAATTTTATAACCCTCAAATTATTATTTGAAATGCAAACTTAAAAAAGTTACAAAAACAGCTTAAAAATTTAATCTTATAAAATCTAAGAAGAATTTTTCAAAAATCTTTCTTAGTGCACCCCTAGAAGAATCGCCATGCAAAATTTCAGCCCTTTAGATGCTGCGGTTTGGTCTGTGCGTTATCTATCAGTCAGTTACGGAACTGTTTTATATATCGATATTTAGATTCGTGATATATATATAAACATTATCAGAAGAGTCTTAAATTTATTTACAGCTAGAAATTCTAGAATAAGGTGCACTATAAAACTATAAAGGTCCTTCTCTATGGCATAAAGTTATTAATGACTTTCGAAAATGATAATTTTTAATGGTAATAACCTTTTACTACTTTGAATATTTTTGTTCATTGCTTTTTTACCTTATAACAGCCCTTTGTGACATCTCAAAGACAGGTATAATTTTTCAAATGTCAACAGGCTGAGTGTGGGATGCTAATACGCAGCCAATTTTGATTGGAAATCAAACGTATTTTGAATCACTTTTTAGATCCTTAGAAATCCTTATTTTTGATATCCAAAAATGAGTACGAACCCTGTATATAGACACCACGACTCATTATAACAACGACTTTTATAAAATGACTCATATTACAAATGACTGTATAAGGATTTTTTGCGTAAGAAATGTTAAAAAAAAAGCTGTTTTCAGGAGTTACGAAAATTTTATTAATGAAATTTTAATCTAATTTAAACTTTATTCATGAAACTTTGAAGTGTAAATTGATAACTTTTTACAGGGTAATTTTTTCTTGAGGGAAATTATATTTAATATTTTGTTTTAAATAAATAATCCTGCAAAAAAAGGAACGCTGAATAAAATTTCATTCATTATTTGGAAGGAATTATAGATGTGTCCTTCAAAAGCTAGCTAGCAAATCGAGAAAAAATTCTATTCCGCTTATAATACAAGTGTATAGCAAGGCGTGCATAGAGAAGCATAAAAATATGTCTGGTTTCCCAATCATCATAGAAACGTGCGGTTAACGATATTTGATTCTAGGTTTTAAGCCAAGAAATACAAAATTTGCTTTTCTAAGAATTTTATGTCCGAGACCTGTATAAAAAAATTACCCTTTTATCGGAGATTTCTGAAAAATCTTCTTTTACAATTTTTCAATGTACAATATATTTATGAAAAAAGGCTAGATCTTTTATGTTATATTAATATGGGTGCGTAATATATAATAATTTATATGACATTTATTTTGAATGAAATAGTCATTTATTGCTATTGTTGAATTATGAAAGGGTGAATTTTCAAGGAATTTCACGAAAGGGAAGAATTTTCATAGCAGTATCATAAATTGAGTAATTCTACATAGCAGCAAAGTTCGTGAACTTAAACTATACTGCTATGTCGTATTTACACAGCAGTATCATTAAAGTTCACGAACTTTAAGGTCATAATTCATAATGCAATTTTTGCGAATATAATTCATGTTCACTGTGGCTTTGAGCACATATCATTCGTAAATTTTGAATAATCCTTGTTGTGTGGGTTCATGGAAACCTCCATAGATACAATACAAATACAGAGCGCAAACTATACTCAGTTAGCTTTAATTTTGATAATCCTTTTTCGTTTAGGGGAATACAATATGCTGACACCTTACATATTATGCGAAAGCTCCCACCATTTTGTTTCAATTTTTGACTCGGGCGACGATGATTTAAAATGAGGTCACTTCCTCGTGGCGCGTAGCGCCCTCTACTCATTAGTGAAGATAGTTGCTGAGGAAAAAAGGGTTGGTTACACTTTTAAATTACTGACAACAAATATGAAAGACTAAGTGCAACGTTGTAACAAATTTCCTTTCCGTCCAAGTTAAGAATGATATGACTCATCGAAAACTGCGCGAACGAACATAAACAGTGGCGTAATCGTCCGTAATCGACCGACTCCAGACCGATTTTGAATTTGTAAACTTTCATTGCAACGGACAGTTGACATTGTGCTCTGGAAGAAACAATTTGTATCACTCTTGCTACGGATATAATTTTTAATCTGGAATTTTTGGTAAGTTAACTATAATTTGTTTCATAGTATGTAACACGTGTTGTTATTGTTTAAATAACACAAAACTTGTATTTTCTAAATTTCTTTATTTATTTCTAGTTCTTTTAAAAATATGACGACAGAGAACGAAAATAAAAAAAGAAAATAGACGTTTTAATAATGAGTGGGAGGAGAATTTCTTTTTTATTGACAATAACGGAAAAGCATTATGTGTTATTTGTAATTCTACGGTCAAAAATTATAAAGCTAGTAATTTACGTCGACATTATGAAACCAATCATCCTCAGTTTTGTAATCAGTATCCACCAAATTCCAAATTAAGATCAAATAAACTTGCTTCTTTAAAATCAAATTTAAATAAACAACAGTCAATTTTGATGACCTTTAGCAATCAAGCTAATAATGTGGCTGAAGCCAGTTTTGTTATTGCCTGGAATATTGCTCGTGCAAAACGCCCGTATGGAGAGGGAGAGTTTATTTAAAAAAAACTTGGAAGATGTACTTAAAGTTTTAGATCCAAATAATGCAGCATTGCACAAAGTTGTTTCGCAAATTCCCATCTCGAGACACACAACCGAACTTCGCATAACTGCAATTAATACATCTCTTGAATATAATTTAAAAAATGATTTGAAGAACTGTATTGCATTCAGCTTAGCCCTTGACGAATCGACAGATATCACAGATCTTCCGCAATTGGCAGTTTTCATACGTTTTGTTTCACCTGACTTCGTTGTTAAAGAAGAATTATTAGATTTAGTAGCACTTCAAGAGTCAACCCGCGGTGTCGATATTAAAAATGCATTAGATTCCATAATGAAAACTTTTGATGTGCCTCTTAATAAACTTGTAAGCATTGCTACTGATGGAGCTCCGGCAATGCTGGGTAAAAAAATCGGTCTTATTGGGCTTTTAAGAGATGATTCTCAAATTCCACAATTCATACCGATTCACTGCATAATTCACCGAGAACATCTCGTTACAAAATATTTAAAATATCCTGATGTTATGAAAACAGTGTTACACATTGTAAATTACATTCGCACCAATGCAAAAAATCATCGACAATTCAAAAATTTCCTTGAAGAATTAAAGGACGAAGAACTTCCAAATGACATCAATTTCTTTTGCATTGTTAGATGGTTATCTAGCTACAACGTATTAAATAGATTTGTAGATTTGTTTGATCCTATAACTGCATTTCTAAAAGAAAAGGAAATAACCTATTTAGAATTAGACGATGACGAGTGGTTACAAGACAATGTTTTTGACTGATGTCATGGAACATTTGCAAACACTGAATTTACAATTGCAGGGGAAAGATAAAATAATATCTGACCTCTCGCAGTGTATATTTAGTTTTCAAACTAAATTACAACTTTTTCAAAAGGACATTAAAAATGAAACATTTTGTCATTTTCCTCGAATTAAAAAAATTTGTTCCAATTTTAAACAAGAAAAACTCAACGAGTATATAAAAAAGCTAAAAGGAATATTGACGGAATTCCAAAATAGATTTCAAGACTTGAAATATTTTAAATCGTCTCTTGATTTTTTTCTGAATCCATTTGAAATTAACATAATTCAAGGTGAGTTTTCCATTTCCAATATAATTATGACCCAAAAAGAATCTGGAGAATTAGAATTAATAGAGATGCAAGAAGATCAAGCTCTACAATTAAAATATAAGTCGACGCCGATTAATGAATTTTGGAAATTTTTATCAGAATCGAAGTATCCTGAATTAAAAAAGGCTGCTTGTCGAATTATTTCAATATTCGGAACAACGTACTTATGTGAATCATTTTATTCCACTTTAAAATTCGTGAAATCCAAACACCGATCAGTATTAACTAACCAGCATCTCAAAGAATTACTGAGAAGTACTGTCACCAATTATTCACCAAATTGTAAAGAATTATCAAGAGAATTAAAATAAATGTGTTTAATTTTTAATATTTAAATTCAATACACATATTTTGTACTTTTATTTATATGTTTTCAATAAATATAATTTCTGTAAAAAAATTTTTTTAATACCTTTTTTGCATACCTTTTAAATACGTATTTCATTGCGGCTCGCGAAAAATTTCAAATTTTGAAAAATGACTCGGACTATCAAGGAGCTTGGCCACCCCTGATCTATATAGTATATAAAACAGTTCCGTAACTGACTCACTGACTGATATACACCGCACAGACCAAACTGCTGGACCTAAAGGGCTGAAATTTTGCATGGCGATTCTTCTTATGTGTAGGGGTGCATTAAGAAAGATTTTTGAAAAATTCTTCTTAGATTTTTTAAAATTAATTTTTTAAGCTGTTTTAATAACTTTTTTGAAATTTGGATTTAAAATAATAATTTGAGGGTTATAAAATTTATATCACGAGAAAGATCATAAAAATTTCTTTAAAATGAAATCTTTTTCGAATCTTTACCTCCATTTTCTGATTATTGGTGAATTTTTAAAGATTTATTTTTAGAATTTAATTTATTAAATGTTGATCACGTGATTTCTTTTTCTGGTACTTTGTAAATTTATCGTCACGTGATAACAACGAAATAGACAAAAAAATATTTTTTTTCTTTGTAATGCAGCAAACGGTTGGACATCCAAAAAAATATTAAAATACAGTAAAAGATATGTTCCTCAAACTGTACTATATTAACTGTACTATATTCTTTAGTATGTCCTATTAGATTTAAGTTGAATATTTTCATCTACACTATTTTGTCTTTAAAAATATCGCTTACGATATTTTTTATAAATATATATATATATATATATATATATATATATATATATATATATATATATATTAATTACATAAATTGTATACATTGATCGTCGTATTTATTATAAATATATATGTTTATTTATTTTGGCATTAATTACATACAATGGCCATAGTATTTAATTTGAATGTACTCCGTAGCTAAGTGCGGGTTTTCAGCTAGTATGATTATAAAAGTATCTCATTTACCACATTAACTGAGCTGATGGAAATTTGTGCTCCGTTAAGCTATTTCGAAATTTACTTTTCACTGCATTAACAAATGGAGAATTAAATGTGATGATAAAGTTAACTGATGTCCCCGCGATCAGAGGTACAAAATGCTTATATAAGTAGCAAAACTGGAACTATACGGATGGAATGTGAGCTTAAATTCATATATTTACACTTTCATGTCATATTTATATCAATATGAATGTATGCTTTAGAAGCACAGCCAGGTTTTAGATACATAAAAACAGTTTCGGGGAAGATTAAACTCCCCTCTCTCCTTATCCTCCACAGTATACTCCCCCCCCCACACACACGCACACCACACATACATACACACACACACACACACACACACACACACACATATATATATATATATATATATTTATTTATTTGTTTATTTATTTGTATAGAAAATAGTATTATATACAGTCGAACTCCGTTATAATGAACTTCAAGTAGGGATGCGACACCGATGTCGATGTTTTCAAAACATCGATGTTTTGGTAAAGACATCGATGTTTTAAACATCGATTTATTGAAGCCGATGTTTTTTTAACATCGATGTTTTGTGCTCGATGTTTTACGTTGTCTCGATGTTTTTTTAATGAAAAAATACCATAATTAAAAAAAATTACCACGTAGCATAATTTTCACACTCAGTAAATGTAAGTCTGAATTCTGAAAAGGACGAATACAAAAGGGGGAACGATTCCTTAGCAAACAGACAAATGGCAATCAACAACCAATGAACCAATCAGAGTGTTTGGAATGTTCCTGACAATCCAGAACCTTCCATGGGGTTTTATTTTACAAATAGTATGTACACGAGAGCGGCCATTTAAGTTTTTGTTTTGTTCTGGTTTTATATAAGTTGACGTTAATATTATTAGTAAGATGCCTCCCAAAAGTATCGCTTGGAAATATTTTTGCAAAACCTCTGACAAATTGGCGAAATGCAATATTTGCCTTAAGTCCATCAAAACTTCTGGCAATACCACGAATTTATCTGGACATTTGAGGGCAAAACATGGCGATATTTACAACGACAATTTTGAGTCATCAATGTAGCCCAAGGCAAAAGCAACCGAGTTTTTGTCATTTGTGTCAGCCCAATCAGAGAGTAAAATTAAATCCCCCCTCCCCCCCCCACGACTAACCGAAGTAACATTAATGTTAGAGGTTACTAAACCAGTTTTAAAAAATGGATGTTCTAAAACATCGATGTTTGAAAACATCGATGGTTTTTGGGTGATGTTTTATTAGCATCGATGTTTTAATATTGATTATGGATGTTTCAAAACATCGATGTTTTGTTATCGATGTCGCATCCCTAACTTCAAGGGGCCAAAGGCTTTGTTCGCTATATCCGATGGTTCGCTATATCCGAACCATTAAGAAAAATGCTAGAGTTCACAAAATGTATAACTCATTAGTTGCTATGTGTATTCAATAATGATGTATTAAAAACTGATAAAATCTATTAAAAATGATCATTAATAAATTAAATTCACTAAAATCGATCACGTTAAATTGACACAATTCTAATTAAATTTACTAAAAGTGAAGACAAATGGAAATAAATTCATTGTACCTTTAATTGTTGCTCACTGTTTTGATACAGAAATAATCGGTAATCTTCTGCTGACGTGATGCCGATTTCAAAAACATTGTATGAATTTCCTTGTTCAATACATCAAATGACTCCAACACTTTTTCTTCCACTGTTTGTGTAGACAAAAACTTATTAATTACACTCATCGCTGCTGTAGCATCTGAGATTGTGGGGATTTCGTCATTCATGTGCTCCTCTTCAGCAGCATCAGATGCAGAATCTTCGATTTCAGAATGATTCATTTTAATTTATTCCACAATATCTTCATCAGTTGGATTTTCCCATGTAATGACTTCATCATCACAGGTTTCGAACAATTGCATGTCACAATCTGAGAATGATGAAATTTTGTGCTTTTCTATCCACATCGCGATAGATAAATCTTCATCTTCTTCAATATTCTTTGCTTCTTCAACATTCGTTGTATCTTCAACATTCTTAAAAAGTTTTAAAATTTAAAAGAAATTCTGTAGTCGACTGAAAAAAGGTTCGTTACAGCCGATTCTTAAGATTTTGGAGGTTCGCCATAAAAGGATAAATTAGCGTTAAATACAATAGGAAAACGGCGGGACCAGCATTTTCGTTTGTTATATCCGGGAGTTCGTTATATACCGGGTTCGCTATAACGGGGTTCGACTGTACAGAGTTGCTTTTCCGTACTAACATATGTATTACAAGATAATCTATCAACTCCAGTTTATCTAACAGAGTCATTTATTTAAAAATAGTTCAGGTAAGTGAATCTCTTTTCGACGCTTTAGACGTATAATGTATATCTCGCTTACACATTTTTAATTAGATTAACAGAAGGTTTTTTTTCTCCCGCGTGTAAGCGAATGGAACTGTATTAGAAATGAAATTATCAATATAAAAAAAAAGAAAAAAAATTACATTAAAATATTTTAAATCAAAATTCACAATCATATCAGAATTTCTAAAAAATATGCCTAAGACTATTAGCTTACTTCCAAAATTTTTTAATTTTATTTATCAACTACATCTATGCAGTCTTAAGGCCATAATTTTGTGGCGTTTGAGTGCAAAAGAATATGTGACACACAACAGTTTTCTTTGATTTGACATTTCACGCCGCATTGGCTGGAGAGCAACAAAATGTCAGATGCGAAGTCGACCTTTCCCTTTGGTACCCTATTCTCTCCCAGAATTTTAATTAGCATTCATTTTGTGCGGTCTCCCGTCTTTCACAAAGGACGAAGAATGATGTTTTATGAAAATAAATGGCACCATTTAGCACGCTCTTCGCCTTTTCCCCCCATTGTGGTCGGAAGAAATAAAAAAAATTCTTGAGTGACAAATCCGCTGCGAAGTCTCTCGCCCCAGAATGGAATCAAATGAGTGAGACACATCGGAGACGTCTGATTACCGGTGGGTCGACTTCTGCGGGCACACCAAACGCCATAATAGGTCGAACTGGGAGTTCTTTTCTTTTGCCAAAAGTTCACTCCTGGTTATGGGTTTTTACTGGCACTTCTTTCTCGGAATAAATGTAGAAGGTCTTCGTGTGACTTTCTTATGAATGAGTTTCCCATGCTTTTTGTGCGGATATTTGCCAATAATGTCAACAAATAAAGCCACCGAAATCAATTCTCAGAACGAGAATATTTTTGGAGAGATGTCGTAACATATAGCCGTTAATAGCAGTGGAGAAATTCTTAGATATTTCTTTTATTTAACACAATCTTTGATAATGACACTCAAATAATGTTTAATACTTAAATGTAGCAGAAAATATGGCCTTTCGAAATCTTTTAAGCAATGCATATAATTCTAAATCATTTTATTTGAAATTTTAATTGTAATTGAGTAATATTAATAAGGCAGTTGCGCGCAGTATGTCACTTATGAACTCGGGCATAATGGAACTCGTACAGAAACGTATACCAGAGCCCCCATATATATATATATATATATATATATATATATATATATATATATATACTATAAAGCCTTGTATAAAGGAAATTTGTGTGGCGTTCTTTTCTCGTTAAACTATCTTTAAAATTTTAAGAATAAAAATTCTGAAAATATTTTCTTCAAAACAAAAATAACCCTAAAATATTTTTTTAACTCTATAAATCTATTAAAAATTTTATAAGAACAACTTTTATACAACCTTAAGACCCACTGTGGGACGCCCGGTGGCGTAGTGGTTAAAAGCTTCATGCTGCCACACCACAGGTCCAGGCTTCGATCCTGCGACTGGGTAAGGTCAACTCAGCCTTTCATCCCTTGAGTGAGTTGATAAAACGAGGATCAAGCATGCTTGGGAACTAACTCTGGGGTCCCGCGTCAGGTTGACCACCTGACCGAGACATATACTGTATGGTAGCCCGAGCCCATAATGGCCTCTATTTAAAGTCACATGAGGTAAAAAAAATAAATCATTACTATTGAAAGGGGAGGGAAGAAAAAGGAATAAAATTTTATTTCCCGGAGATCTTTAATTTTTTTGAAAGTATACTAAGCTAGCCACTTTTTGTAAAACCAGCCTCATCTTTCCAATGCTAAGCCTCCAAGTTCGATAATTCTTGATACAAATTTATACTTCCAGCTATTGTACCTTCAAAACACCAAATATTGTCAGTTTCTTAGGAACTTTTTAGTCAAATAAATCATCGTTTGAATAAGATTAAAAAGTTAAGGAAATTAAGAAAAAAAATTTTGATACATATGTAAATCCACTTTAACTTTAAAAAGAAGCTTCTTGCAAAGACCACCTTTATAAGTTATAGAAATCGCATGACACGAAATGCTAGTTTAGGAACATACTCTATTTCGAATTGTTGAAAGAGGATGTCATTCGAATTCCTCTTGGTTATAGCCCATGCTATGAAGCCATTCGTCTTCAAAATATTCAATATCTACAGAGGATTTTTAAGGGATCCAAAACCGGACAAGAAAACATCGGAGAGGTGTGGGATTTTCTGGACTTAGGACAGTCTAGAACATTTTTATTTAACCATTGAAAAACCCAACAGTTTTAATGCGGCACTTCTCAATCTTGACAAAACCGTCTGCGATTTTCGATCACAGGAGATGTCGAAGGCAAAGCCTGGGCGATTTCCCTCATACCAGTTATGAAAATCGGGACTGATTCTCTATGTAATACTACAGCATATCTTGTTGAAATTGTCCTGGAATATTAGCTGGGGGTTAGAGGGTGCAAAGAACCCTTCTTAGCTAGCCTGTTCGATAAGTCATCCCCCCTATTTTCAGTTCGAGATGGAATCCTCTGAAATTGTATATCAATATATGTCGACATGAAAGAGAATATTCTCATCTGTCTTGAATGCAGTACCCGAAAATGCAATAAAATTGTAAACCTAACTGAAAACTACAAACAGATCAAAGATGAAACACCTGTTTCTTGTGTCTGTGAATAGTGCGAGGCACTATCGACAGAAGAGCTGGTGCCATTGCCTCAAGAGAGGTTGGACTTCCATACGTTGGTCCGCGAATTTTGAACCGAGTCAAGTGACGGGACCCGATCACTTAACCCCGCACCTCCAGAGATATTTATATAGAGGTGTTTCATTTCTCCAGAGGTAGAGATGAAACACCTCTATATCGTATTAGGGGTCTGATGGAACCTCAGAATTATTCTAGCAAAAATAATTATTTCTCTACATAATTTACAGGAAATTTCTGGAGTTATGTAGAGAACTTACAGGAAATTTCTGGAAAACGCGTAACAGGTGCACTCGCTTCTCAATACAAATTAAAAGGGTAATTTATAGTTAGAGACAATCCCACCTAGTGCTCCTCGGCCTTAACGAAGAACTGTTAATTAGTTCGAAACTAGTTGCCGCCCTTTTTATTTTCTGTAGTGGATGTTGAGAATATGTGTGCTGTTGTTATAGATTTACTAAAACAGTGTTTCCCAACCTTTTCCGAAGCGCGACCCCCATCAATGGTGTCTATGCATCTTGGGACCCCCACATTCCTCATGCCTATTTTAATTAAAAAGGTCTTGCGTATATGTTCATTGGTAGATTTTGCAAATAAATGTCAAGATGACGCTATTTTTGCATGACGAAGTATCTGCATGTCCCGAAAATTAGGCCCAAAGACTTATTTTAGAATTTGATTAATTAATTAAGGAAAACTTTATTCTTATACAAAATTTGACTTTTATACAACTGATGGGACACTTGGATCAAAAATGACTAGGATCATTTAAAATTTTAAGGAGGCACGTCGTCATACAATTGTTTCTCATTTTAATAAATTGATATTCATGTCAAATTTACCTCCAAAAATATTTAAACCAATAGTTAGATATTTCTTAAAACACTATTTACATAAACGAAAAAATAATAAGCATTTTGACATGATTTAATTTAATTTCCTTTCATTTAAATTAACTTAATTATTCGTAATCTCTTCGTCCATGAATAGGGCGAATAATTTTATCTTTAAATCCAACAGAAATAAGTCATTTCAGATAAACCTCTGTTTCTGGACGAATCAAAAGCCATACAAACGTCAGCATAAAAATTTTATGCAAAAGATTTTTCTCTTTCAGGTTTTATTATATTCGGCGAAGCAAACACAGAGCGATTTCACGCATTACTCTTTTAGAAACCCATTCTGAGCCGCAGCCTTTTTCACTTTATTGTATTCCTTCCGAATCGCAGGACTTCTCGAACTTTTAATTCCCGCGGCTCAATTAGGATTCAAGGCTCGTTGTGAAATTAATGTCCACATTCCATTAGAGCTTTACAAACGGCACACAAAAAAAGGTTTCATTGGATGAATGCGAATATAATCTACTAATTCATCAAAACATAATACATGTTCAGTTTGACACTTGTGCAACTCTTATACCTTAAATACATGACGAAGATACAAAGCGACTTGCACGATAGTCTCATTCTGAATTCAGAGCCGAGTCCGGACCAAATGAGCTTAGAGTCCACGCAGCCTTAATCAGGAACTATTTTTTTGTGCGACTCGGCCTTTTATTCTCTACGCGGTTGAAGTGCGTGAAGTGGCAGTTATTCGACAGTGATTAAACGTGAATTTCATTAGAGGAATTCCAAAACCGGCGATCGTGTTAAAGGTGCTGTGTTTTTACAGTTTTTGTTTCTCCACACACTTTTTTCCCCCCTTTCTTTTCGTTTTCGGAATACGAGGACATTTTATTCTTGTCAAGAATGGGCAAGAACATATCTCCCCCTGTTTCTGTTATTTCGAAACGAAATGGCGTAACGAAATATTTCTTCTATTCTTTTGTGACATTTCGGAGTAAAAGTATACAAAAGTTTCTGTCACAGTTGCGGACAAATAAAAGACGTGAATTCTTTAGAAATGTAATAATCTTATTAGTTAAAAATGTGTGCGAGGTACTGTTTCGATATTCCATATCAGTGGAAGAAAAGCTTCAATAATTTTGATTTTTTCCGTCTGTTTTCCCGACAGCTGTACAAATTGAGGCTTAGGGAATATTTTAATATGTCTAGACGATATTTTTTTCTACGAATATCAACTGAATATTTTTTTTCAAGAAAATATTAGTAACTCCCGTGTGACAAATGTACAAAAACATATCTCCATCGCATCCTGTGTTCATGGCTACTTGGAAAGAGAAGTTATACACAGGGTCGCGCATCGGATGCTTGTCATTTTCGAAAATGGGGTCAGTACCTCTATTTAATTATAAACTTTTAAAAAGTGATTGTCGTCCTCATCTTGATCTTTCTTTGATCGACGTTAACGGGGGCAGATTTAGCACCACTCGAGTGAGTGTATATTTTATTCACACGATTCACAAACAAACACGATACTCAACTTATTCACAAAACGTATGTACAATATTTACATTCACTAATCTCTACCTCGGTCATCTGACTCTGACTGAGAGCAAGCAAAAACCCACTCTCTAAAATCCCAACGCAGACTGACCACCGTGGGTTTTCCCCTCATAGGACCCCCAAGGAGTCGTCCCCTTCTGCCGTAAAGAGAAGCAGGCACGACAGTCACCGTCTATTTTACTTTCGTATAACTTTAATGCTATACCTTTGTTTGCTGGTAAAGGGTGTCAAGTCCAAAATCGTAGTTGTGAGAAAAACGGGATTGAAAACTACAGCTGGAAGCCGATTTCGAACAGTTGCGATTCGAATCCACCCTTAGGTAATCATCAATCGTCTGGCGATTGTTGGATTCCTTGTTTCGGAACAAGGAATCCAACCATTTGGTTCCTTGTTACGGTCTGTATCAAAATATACAGACCGTTGACTGTATATTTTGATATTCTCTTTCTATATTCGAGTTTTGATTAACTTTGGGGGGTTGGGAAGCGAAAAGTGCAAAGCCTGCAACAATGACACTGGTGAATAAAAATATGTAGGAGTGGAATTGTACTTAGCTTTCTGTACCCTGCAGTAGTCCTTGATTTTTCAAACATGCCTGGTTTGATAACTCATTTTAGCCCATTTTGGACTGAACACCTCATGAGACTCGAGCCTGACATTCTTAATTAGGTTTGGTTTGGTTTGGAGCGCTACGGTCCACTTTATGTTACACGAGGGCAATTTGGACCGGGACCTACAGTTTAAAGCCGATTCCGAACGGCTACAAACATCCGTGCCAACAGTGGGACTCGAACCCACAGGATTTGAACCGAATGCTAGCGCCCTAGCCATTCGGCAATCACCTGGCACCTTAATTAGGACTCATGTGACTAAGTCAAGTTTGATCGACAAGATCATTAATAAACTCAAAGGGGCCCACACAGGTGGCGAGATTTGAATGAGCCTTTTAAAATGACCATTGCTAAGGGAAATTGACACGACACATCATTTAGAATAGTTAAGCAAAAGACCGTTAGCGCAGGAAGGGAGACGAGGTAAGAATCGGAGAACCTAGTTAACGCGGCCGACAAAAGACTGTGAATACTTAACCGCAGAAAAAGGGACTGCCGACAAAAGATTGAAAAGGTAACTCCCGGTAAGCGTGAAGAACATTACACGTGGTGCGGTAGGACGTGCGAGGATTTTCCAAGGAGGGGAGAGAGAAACGAGACAGCACGATGTGGAGGGCATTGGATGTATCACTGGACTGTGATGATGTATTGACGTACTGAGAGAGCCGACGTACTGAGAATCCAGAGATGGAGATATCGATTGGACTATAATGAGCCCCCTTCTCCTAATTTATGTATGATGATTCTACGGAATGAAACGACTGTATATAGTGATAAATGAAAATATTTCATATTAAACTAGATGTAAATGTAAGTCACTTCTCCATTCATGATTAACTTTACGAGACACTTATACATCGGGTCACGACGATTCGGTTTACACACCCTTTACACAGCAAACACAGATATATTTTTGAAGAAATACATTGAATTGAAACTTTAAGAAACTTTTTATTTTTGAAGTGACGTTTACTCAGTTTTCTCTTTTCATTTCAGATTTACTTTTTGCACGCGTGAAAAAATTATATTTAAAATGAAAGTCATCTGCCGGAAGTGGGAAAGTAATCTTATTAAAGTCCTTGGACACTACCGAGACTAAAATTTGTAATTAAATACAAAACGCATGCTCGTTGTAATATTTTTGAAAAAAAAACAATAGCTGGTGGATTTGGCATCCTTAGAGGCCTTAAGCACAACAAAATTTTGAGGCTCCCCGTACACTTCCTTCAGCCCGCAAAACTTTTGAGGCTATTCTAGTTTTCCATCTTTAAATAAATGTCGCTCGCTTTGCTCTCGATTTTTAGGTGTGTGTATGTGAGTGGAGAGGGGAGGAATTAAAGATGAATTTTTTAAACCACTTATCCTTTGAATAAATGTTCACCTTAAAACGTTAATAAACCATTGATTAATTAACGACCTTTTTTCACAGTTATGTTATGTCATCGGGCTTATAATTGGTTGGTTGAAAGCGCTATTGTCATTGTTTTGCTACACGAGGGCTAATTAGACCGGAACTTACTGCTTAAAGCGGATTCCGAACGGCTACAAACGTCCATGCCAATAGTGGGACTCGAACCCACAGACTCTGGTACCAAATGCCAGCTCCATAGACATTCGTCTATCGCCCGGCATATCGGGCTTATAAGGAGAGATAAGCAAATACAATAAAACTTTTCATTTGTTGACACCTGCGAGACAGAAAAATTTGTCCGTAAATGAGAGACATTGAATTACGGACACCCCACCCCCCGCTTCTCTTTTATAAAACATGCTATTTTGCATGTGTGGATCTAGACAGGCCCTTATTTTCCATTAGGCCCGGGCCTAGGGGCCCCTGAATGGTGGGAGCACCCCAAAATTTTTATTTTTAAAGAAAAAAAAAAGAAAAATTCCCAATTAAATTTTTTTTATTATTTTACCTTTTTTAATAGCAATTTTTTTTTATATATCCTTTCAAATTTGATTGATTGGTTCATCATATGAATAGTTATATGTATAGTTCATCATATGTATGCTATAGTGTATATAAGGGATTAATAGGTTTTTCTGGTTGCATTGTACTGGTATTTTAATGATGAAGTTAATATATTGTATTGCTTTTTGTTACTTGATAATGTTCTAGGGTTCTACACTTCAAATAAATTTTTGGTAAAATGGTACTTTCCCAATGATTCATTATTATTTTTTTTCTGTGTCAATATTGGAAATTTTACGCCCACATCAGTGTTAGTGGGCCCCCATCCCGAGTTGTGCCTATAGTCAAGAATTTTCTAAATCGGGCCCTGGCTCTAGGTGCTGCTACATTACAAAAGCCGGAGGTTTTAAAATTTCTCTCCGGTAACCATCTATTAATTCCCCATAAAGCGTATTTTATGAGAGCCAGAATCGAATATACGAAAAATATATATATATATTTTTCAAAGTGACAATCAGTTTGTTATACAAGATCGAGTAGAACAAAATCGCGCCAGCAATAATCACATAACACTCATTGTATCTATATTGAAAAGATTCAGCAGTATTTGAAAAGGAGTAAATCCAACAGCTGTTTTTGTGGCGAGAAAACTTAGAAGTCAGTTTTTTTAAAATTTTATCGAAGAGTAAGGGCTTGTTCACATAGAATCTGCCAGCGTCAGCATTACTCGTATTGATATATTATAAACCAATCACAGACCGTAACAATTTTGTGGCTAATCGTTTGGAGGTTTGTAATTGGTTGAATATATTTCAATACGAGTAACGCTAAAACTGACGGACGCTAAGTGAACTGGCCCATAGTGTCACACGGCATCTTTTTGATATATTGCAGTAATGAGAATAGTACTGATTATTTTTAATCGCTATCGAATTACTTTGATTTTTTTTTTGTTTTTCTGTTCACTCAGAGTCACTCTTAAGGAAGCGTGTTGTATGTTTCTTTTCCGATTAATGTACGGTAATTTATTTATTTTAATTGCACAATAAATGATAGACCCAAAGCTAAGTTTTTCACAAAGAATTGAGGTATAACTTGAATTTCAAATCGAAGAAGTATAAAAACAATTGTTTAAGTACATACTTAAAATTACTAGTTCAAGAATAACCTATTTAAACTCGTTCTAATATTTACTATTTTATAGCCATAAAACGTGAAATTAGGTATAATTATAGATATGAGTCTTAAAATTTTGCAAAATGCCATTTAACTGCTTAGAGTTCAGAATTCTGCATTCAAAGTAGTTATAGATAACAGTATTCAGTTGCCTGAAAATTTCTATTTTTTAAATCCCACTTTTGTTTTTTCTAAAGAATATTATATGTATGTATGTATGTATGCATATATAGAATATATTATATATCCTGATAGTCTCCAAGCACATAATTGATTTTTATAGATTTAATGAATAGCATGTTCTGTTGCTTAAAATTAGTAAAACAAAAATAAATGATTAAAGTAAGTAAATAACTACTAAAAGCAAATAAAAACTAGAGAAATTAAAATAATAAATAACTCTTAGTCATAATAAATGTCTAAGTTAACTTAGGTTATTGTTTCCAATAAAACAGTAACATAGTAAGTCTACTTAAGTGATTCCATTCGCTCCATGGTTGCAATGTTTGTGACGTCAGTCTACTTGCGGTCTCCTAAACTTAACTTTCACTTTGTCTGGCGCCGACTTTGGTGATCTTTGATAAAGCCACTGATTATTCCTTCTTCTGTTTCATATGGATTGTACGGTGTCCAAGTATGTTTATTGCTTAGATCACACTTATTAGAAACAATCCATTGGTTTTTAGACAGTATTGGCACCGCTGAAGACAAGGTATTGTCTTCAAGTTTTGTCAGACAAGGTATTATATATATATATATATATATATATATATATATATATATATATATATATATATATATATATATATATATATATATTTATAAGACAAAGTTGTCTTATATATATTTTCGGACTATAAGACGCACCTGAAATTTATGGGAGGATTTTTGGAAAAGAATATTTTGTATTTTGTTAGGTATGTAGAGATATTTTCAATTTCTTACTTAATACAGATAAAAAATATATACAATAAATATAATAAATAATATATATAATATATATATATAATAAAGTATTCATTTTATTTTAATGTTACCTTCGTACTGTAAGGCACACTCCAATTTTACGTCAATTTTTTTAATGTAAAAATGTGCATCTTATGGTCTGAAAATTACGTTTGTATATATATATATATATATATATATATATATATATATACACTGCTGGCCACTGTAAATGCAACACCCTGAAGAAAACATGCAAATAACATGAAATTTACAACATACATTAGCGGAGGTGAGATATGCAAATGATTAGAATTTCAGCGCAGACGCACATCACGCGCGCCTGTGGCGCCTCTTCAAAGCGCTATTTAAGGCTTGGAGATTTCGAAGATTTCAAGTTCGGCAATTGTGTTTTTCTTGTTGTTTTTTTAAAAAAAACGATCAATTATGCCTCGTCGAAAACAGCGATCATCTTTTGATCAAGTATCCGAGTTCGACAGAGGAAGGATAGTGGCCTACCGAGATTGTGGATTATCTTTCAGGGAAATCCGTAGTCGTGTTGGACGAAACCAAACAACTGTAATGCGGATATGTGATCGTTGGATGCAGGAGGGTACGACGGACCGGCGTGTTCGATCGCATCCACCTCAGCGCACCACTTCGCGTGATGACAGGCAAATTGTGCGCATGGCAGTGACGGATCGCTCAGTCACATCACGAACCATAGCACAGCACATGCAGTCTGTAACGCATCATCCAGTGTCTGCGCATACCATTCGACGCCGTTTACAGCAGAGTGGTCTGTCCGCAAGACGTCCATTGCTTTGTCTACCCTTGATGCAGAACCACAGACGTCTCCGCCGCCAATGGTGCGATGACAGAAGGATGTGGACGGCAGAATGGAATGAAATTGTCTTTACTGACGAGTCACGCTTCTGTCTGCAACACCACGATGGTCGCATTCGAGTCTGGAGACACCGTGAAGAGAGGATGCTGGACAGCTGCGTTATGCACCGCCACACTGGTCCTGCACCGGGTATTATGGTATGGGGCGGTATTGGATATCACTCTCGCACACCTCTAGTACGCATTGCCGGTACTTTAAACAGCCAGCGCTACATCTCCGAGGTGTTGGAGCCAGTTGTCCTTCCTTACCTTCAGGGCTTGCCCACAGCCATATTTCAACAGGATAATGCGCGACCACACGTGGCACGCATTGTCCAACAGTTCTTCGTCAATCGCCAGATTGAATTGCTTCCCTGGCCGCCTCGCTCTCCGATCTTTCGCCGATAGATAACATGTGGTCCATGGTTGCTCTACGATTGACCCAGATTCCATCCCCAGCTGCCACAGCAGATCAACTTTGGCAACGTGTGGAGGCTGCTTGGTCTGCTGTACAAAAAAGAACTCATCCAAAGTCTCTTTGAATCCATGCCGAGGCGTGTGGCAGCGGTGATCTCCAACAATGGTGGCTACTCTGGCTACTGATTTTGGCAGGAACCACACTTCACAGAAGTCTATAAATTTAATCATTTGATACTTGGTCAACATGTTATCTACAAAATAAATTCTGTTGTGATATCTCTTGTCTTTCTTGGTGTTGCAATTTGGGTGGCCAGCAGTGTATATATATATATATATATATATATACAGTGGTACCTCGACTTACGAGATTTTCGTGATACGAACATTCTCTCGGCAGATTGTTTGCTTCGAGTTACGAGCTAAAATTGGGTTACGAGCAAGCTTCAGATATCCCACCGCTAGTTTGAGCAGCGAATGCCATGTTACGTGCTCATCAAATGAGAAGACAAGAAGCATATAATATTTACAACCTTTATGTACAATAATTATACAACTGTATACATATTATTCTGAGACTACTATCCAGTCTTAAACCGAGATTTTAACACTGAACAATAACCACCCGGGGCAGCTTGCTCTGCCCAAACTTGAGTCGCCCTGAGAAACCGAAAAGCTCCCAACCTCTCTCCTAGAGAGATAGCTTCAATTCGCTCCCCCACACTGGAACTCCCCATGGGGTCTAAGGGATGGGATGACCTTGGTCCTAGGATCGCATGCTCTCCCCCTTCTAGGGATTCTGAGAAAACATTCTTCGAATTCTCAGAGAGAAGAATCTGGACATTACAGCCACAGTGAACGATTCAACAATCGCCCAGCTTCCGTGTCACACTCGTTCACTTTAAGAGAGTAGCTGGTAATAAAAGCGAAAGTGAGGGAAGCGCGGCGAAAAGGTCAAAAATCAACGAATAAGATTTAACTTTTCAGTTCAGCCTTTCTCCTCCTCTTCCATCTGCATCTTCAAGTGTGATCTCCAAGGTAAATGTTGTACATTACACTTAATAAAACAAATTTATTGCAATACATTCTATTGTATTGCGTTTTTATACAATAATTGTCGTTTATAAGCATATTTTTCTTATTCAAAAACATGTAACAAAAAATTGCGGTGTTTTGGGGGAACCCGGAACGAATTAATGGCATTTCCTTTCATTTCAATGGGGAAAATTGATTCGAGATACGAGTATTTCGAGTTACGAGGTCCGTCATGGAACGAATTAAACTCGTAAGTCGAGGTACCACTGTATATACAGTCAAACCTCGCTAACTCGAACCTCGATTTCACGAATTTTTCGATATCTCGAAGAAATAAAAATTCCCTTCAAATTTCCTATGCACTCAATGTTAAAAAAACCTTGATTTGGAGAATTTTTTTTGGCTCATCCCTCGATAACTTGAATTTTTTTCCATAAATGGAGAAGAAAAAATTATCTAAAAACAAAAAAATAATATCCAAAAAATAGAAATTTCAAAAAAATAGAAAAGCTATTTAAACATTACAGTGGTAAAACCCTGCATAAACTTTAAAAAGAAGGGATAGAAAGATGGAAAATAACACAATGAAATGATAACTTCTCTTGACCCTCCAAGATGGGAGTTGAAATTCTTGTTTATTGTTTTCTTATCTCGTTTAAGTTAGTTCCCATGCATAGGCAGTGACCATCGATCCTTTATTTTATTTTTTCTCCTTTTATTCTCCAAGGTTACTTTCTAGAGGGGTTGGGGTGGTTTTAACAAAACAAAATGAAGGCATGAACAAAAATCAAGAGGTGGTGGGTTCTAAGAAGATTGTAGATTTTCTTATCATTGCAACAAGGAGTGAAAGAAAAAAACTACAGGTGTGAATGCATGCCTGTGCTGTCTTGCATTCAAGCTAGTGCCTCGATGCTCATGCACCTCGATAACATGGAATTTAATGACTTTGTCATCGTAGATGATACGGCAATAGTGTGTGGTCAGTGGGAGGACAATGACATCATCGGTCAGACGAAAGCTTCTTGTGTATTATCAGAAGAAGAGGAGGACGAAATCCACCATTTGCCACCAAATGTGACAAACAAAGTACTATTTGCAGTGGACGCTTTGAGGAGATATGTTAAGTCAACCAAATAGGTAAGAGACATTTAAAGCCGCTGTCCACTTAAAAAGTGTATTAGATAAAATTTCAGACTCTTCTCTGAAGCAAACAACAATTGAATCGTTTTTCAAAGAATTTGGTAAATAGTGTTTATTAAAATAAAAGTATGGATTACTTTTTAAAAAGGTATGTAAAAAAGCTGTTTTTCCTCTATTAATATTGATAACATGTGATTTTCGATAATTCGAATTTTCGTTATTTCGAATTTTTTTCTCTCTCCCTTCAAGTTCGAGATATCGAGGTTTGACTGTATAATTACATCACACGTTTAGAATGAATCAAAAAATGTTTATTGAATCTGAATTTTGTGTGCGGATGTGTGTTTTTGTCTATAGTTAAAAAATAAATGGTATTAAATAATTATACGTCTAAATATTTACCGTCTATTATACGAAAGTATAATAGACGGTAAATATTTAGAAGTTTTATAACTGAATGGAGTGAATTATATTTAGCTAAAGACTTATGAAGTAGTGTTGAGGAGCCAGATTTCATCTTACGAGGAAACGCAGAAATGTATTACGGTATTACCGCATCCAACGTTAATGCATTTTGCATTATAAAGTTTTCAAAAACGTCAACAGATGGCGCTCTAGAGCTGTTATGCTGCCTCATCTATTGCCTAGGTAACAAGGAGCAAGCGAAAGTAACATTACGTAAGTGTAAAATGAACGTTTGCCAGGAAAGTCCATTTATTCATCATCATATGTTTAGTAAATGATCAGATTAAGGTTATCAGTTAATCTCCCTCTAATTTTTATTCCTTTCTACGATATGATCAAAAAGGGGATTAAAATTTTTTTTTTCTTATGATGATCCATATAGAAACATTTTTACGCCATAAATATACGCTCTTAGTGTCTTATATTCTCTTATGTAATATGGTATTTCGGAAAAGTATAAAAATATGAAAAAAATGTATCAGAGGCCTTATTTCCTTAAAAATTTGGAAATAAAAATATATATATTTATATATATTTAAAAAAAATTATTTTCTGTCAAACCATAGCTCAAGTTTTTTCTATTGGGAACAAACGACTTAATGGTCTTGTAAGAATTGGCAGGCTTTAATGTAAAGATGAAAGATGTCTCTCTGCTGTTATATAGACCTCTCCTCTTTTTGACATGAGGTTGTTTCGATGCATGTCAGAAAAGTGAATTCCATCTCTGGCGGAATATCAATTGCATGCCAATGGGGAGAATTCTGAGAAGTCATTATGTTCTATAATAATATCGGCTTCGCCCTCTTCTAAATTTCTCTTTGCTTTCATAGATGTCATATTTGGATCTCCCTTTTGCAGAAAAAAATATGATTATTCATTTCATAAATTTCCTTTGAAGCCGCGAAGATGTTCTGTAAAGTAAATAATAAAACGAAATTAATCCTGTCGATAAATTATTTGTTGAAATACACTTATATTTTTTACTCTTTTATTTAAATTCAAGTGCTGGACTTAGTCAACGATCCCTGCATGCTGAAAACAAGCTGAGACAAAAAGCTTTATTCCCGGGGCATATGAAATTTTGCCGTACACAAATGGCAAAAGTCAATACATACAGAACGTTAATTATAACTAATATTCAATTTAATTTTTATAATAATTTAAAATAAAAATTTAAAAAATAATTTTTTTGAAAGAGTAATTAAACGGCCAATAATCACCAAAATTAAGGTATTTTGCCCCATGGACATAGAACGGACGTGTGAAATTTTGGAATTTTAAAGTAAATTTGGAACAATGACAACTTTTTGAAGTAGATGTAGTCTTTTTCATGTTAGATGTAGTCATTACGCATATTTGTAAAATTCTATCGATGAGAATTATTGTCTGTTAAGATCATACGTCACGATGACGCCATTTCGCATCGCAAAATATTTGAATGTTCTTTAGACTAAGGCCCCAGGTTTTATGAAATGTGTTGGTATTTTTTCTTTAAGGATTTTCCCGGGGAAAAAGTCTATCAGTTTTACGAAAAGAAAAATACTTTTTTTTTCAGCTAGTGAGTGGAATAGGCCATCTGCTCTCAGTCCGAACAAACCTAATAGTTGTTCTTTGATACCAGATGTCGCTCGAAAACTAGGAAGTTTTGTAACCGTAGACAAAACTGAATAATTTTTTTAAAAAAAATTTTAATACTGGGATTGGTTTTTACGTGCTAGGCATCAGTATATATATCTACTTTGACATGATTGGAACTTTTGTTTTCACATTTGCATATGACTTAATGTATTCAAACAGTCTTGAAAAATTGAAAGTTCTTTAGAGGTCAAAATTGATCGATGGAAAACCATGTCTATAATTTATGCCCGTGTCCTTGAATACGCGAGTTTCAGTAAATAAAGTGCCGGATGTAATTACCAAAAAATTGTAAATTTTGGTGACAGCTGGTCGCGTCAATTCTTTATACATTCGAAAAATTACGAGCATTTAAGGCTGCTGTGTCCCTATTGGATTCGCTCACCTCAATGTTAACCCATGGAGAAAATGTGAACAAGAAATGTGAACTTGGATTGAAAGTTTTTTTTAAAATTGTACTTCGTAGTACAGAAGGAAATTTTACACCTTGGGACATTTTTCGTTTAAAAAAATGCAAATAAAATTATAAAATTTAAATTATTCGGGGAAAAATCTGGTATAGTGTGTTTTAATTGTTCGCCAATTCCTTTGGTGGACGAAATTTCTAAAATGAATCCTGTTGCGAGGTGCAGAAAAGTTCAGGCTATCTGAAAATAGCATTTTTATTGGATTATCAGCATTTATGTGGCTGTCAATAGAAGACACATTTTCTTCGCAGGTTAACATTGAGGTGAGCAAATCCAACAGGGTTGGTACACAGCAGCCTTAACGTGACGGAATGGGAAAGTATTTTTAAAAAGGTAGCATAGTTGAAAGTTTATTATAAAATTCCGAAATTGCCCATGAATTTTTTTTTTTTTTGTACATGGGGGCAAAATATCTTAATTTTCGTGACTATTAGTCTAGCCCACCAGGGCCCGATTTAGAAAATTCTTGACTATGGGCACAACTCGGGATGCCCCCCTCCCCTTAACACTGATGTGGATGTAAAATTTCCAAAATTGACGCACAATAAATAAATAAATAAATAAATAATCATGAATGATTGTGAAATTACCATTTTACCATGAATTGGCTATTTGAAGCGTAGAAGCCTAGAACATTATCAAATAACAAAAAGCAATACAACATATTAACTTCATCATTAAAACGCTAATACAATGCAACCAGAAAAACTTATTAATCCCTTATATACACTATAACATACATATGATGAACTATACATATAACTATACATATGATGAACCAATCAATCAAATTTGAAAGGATATATAAAAAAAAAATTGCTATAAAAAGGTAAAATAAAAAAAAATTGAATTGGGATTTTTTTTCTTTTAAAATAAAAATTTTGGTGGCCCCCAAACGTTGGGGGCTCCTAGGCCCCTGACCTACCGGTCCTAATGGAAAATCAGGGCCTGTAGCCCACTGATTCGCAACTTTTTTATACTTGAGTCCCATCTGAGAACTTTGTAGGGTGGTGGCATACCACTGGTTATGTTATAACTTTTTAAGGAGGGGGGGGGGGGTCAAATAAATTCTATGCACATTGAATAATTTACAAAATGTATTTTAGCATAAATAAAACAAAATTCAGAAAACAAATCCCTAAAACTTGAAAGGACCGTTTATGCGTTATTAACAAGTGGCAAATACAATTTCCCAACACTAAAATGTCTTTATCAGGAGGCTTAGTGAGAGACTTGCTATTGCTTATTTCTTATTAGAGATTCTATGTCAGGTTCGATAGTGCTTAGACAGAGATGACTCACGCGCCACTTCCGATTGCAGGTTGTACATGCAGGAAAACCAGCTCATTGTACTTATTATTATTGAACCCTTCTGCCGTCCCTTCACCTCAAATGCCGTCAAATGCCGTCGCTTACCACCAGTGGTACGCGTACCACCAGTTGGGAATCACTGGTCTAGTCTTTTAATTTCTCTTTCGAGAAATCAGTTATACAAGGTGCGCCCATAAAGTAACAGGACAATTTTTTTTATAAATAAGAAAAATACTACTCACCTTCAAATAAATTTAACTCCTTCAAAATAATCCCCAAAGGAGTCTATACAATTTTTCCAACGTTTCTCCAAGTCATCGAAACACTGTTTATAGGCGTTGGAACTAACCGTTCGCAAAATACGCGTAACATTTCCGAGACGTTTTCAAATCTCTCTCTGTCCTTTCGTGGTCCTCTTCAGCTTCGGGAAAAGGAAAAAAATCAGCTGGAGATAAGTCGGGAGAATATGGTGGGTGATTTATCACTGTGATTGAATGCTTAGCAAGATATTGTTGTACATAAATTGCTGTACGGGGCCTATCATTATCGTGTAAAAGAAAACATTGCCGAGAATCAAACAGTCCCTTCCTAACTCGCCTTATCCCGTTTCTTAATCGAAAAAGCATCTCCTTGTAAAAATACCGATTAATTGTTTGATTTTCAGGAACAAATTCGCGGTGAATAAGTCCTTTGTAACCAAAAAAAATGCAATCAGCATCACCTTAGTCTTGATTCGTTCTTGATTTTAAGAACGAATTTTTTCCACATTTTCCCCATCCTTTGAAGTTTAAGGGCGTCCTGTCTTTGGTTCATCTTCAATGCTTTCCCGCCCACATTTAAAGCGGTCGTACCACTCATACACTTGTGTTCTTGATAACGATGCATCACTATATACTGTTCGAAGTCTAAAATTTCGGTAGCAGATTTACCTAATTTGTAACAAAATTTAATGTTACAACGTTGTTCCATTCCGAAGCAAATTTTTTTGTACAATGCCTTCTCAGTAAATGAAAATTACTACGGCGTTTTGATATGCAAACGACTAAATAACCAGTTTTAACTGGCTTTAACAAGAGTTGAGATGTCACTCATTCTAGCTAGGTGATTATTCTTTAACCTTTTTTATTTTATTGTTTTTTTAATTTGTCCGGTTACTTTTTGGCGCACCTTGTATTTTATCGTTTAATATCTTTTTTTCGACTATTGTAATTTATTAAATTTTTCTTCAAATTGTTTAAAAAAGTTAAACTGAACATTACTTATGATGCCGCCCACATGGTTTGGTGGTTAGCGTCTTGACCTTCCACGCAGTGGGCTTGGGATCAAATCCCGAATAAGGCTTGGTCGTTAACGTGTTGTCTTCTCATAGGGAGTAATGCTGGGTCTCCTAAATGGTGCTCCCACAAGAAAAAACCCAGCAAAATTTCATGGTGACTAACAAAATGACGAATGTCTAACGACAAGTGCCTCCGCATTAGTAGGAAAAAATTACTTACAATTTGCATAGTGTAGGTATGATTTTCAAATAAAATTATCAAACGTTTGCAAAAAGACTGTAGTATTATCTTATCACTTTCGGTGATAAGATAATACTATATCAATTTCTGTGATATGATTTCATTTTTTTACGCAGCAGATATTCGAACACCATATTCTTAAAAAATTGCTGATGTTTATAGTATTATGTTATCACTTTCGGTAGTAAGATAATACCATGATATCAATTTCTATGATAAGATTTCCTTTTTTTTACGTCGCATATATTAGAACACCATATTCTTAAAAATGGCTGATGTTAATAGTAGTAGTATAGTAGCAGTATCTTATAGTAGTATCTTATCACTTTCGGTGATAAGATACTACTTTAAGATACTGTTGATATCAGTTACTACTGCTCATTCAGACATTAAGATCTACTGCTATGATATCATTTTCTTTGATAAGATTTCATTTTTTTAGATATTAGAAAACCATATTCTTAAAAATGGCGGGCGTGTGTAGTATTATCTTATACTTTCTGTGATAAATTACTACTAAGATGCCAATTTCTGCCATAAGATTTTATTTTTTTACGCCCCATATGAGATAAAACACGATAGGGCATAATGCGGAAGATAAATTTGGCAAATAATTTACATATTTAATTTGTAATATAAAACACGATGTGTTGTTCTATTTTGTTAAGTCATAAGGAAATCTCGTTTAGGGGCTATTGTGTATTTTTTTCTCTCCAAATATTTGGACTTTTTACTCGAACGGTTAGTTTGTGTATTTACGCAAGAATTCGAAGAACATTCTGCGATATCTATATTAGAAATCTTTGAAAAATTAGAGAATTTTCCAAAGAATTTTATTTAGAAAATTATATTAGAAATCCTTGGAAGAGAAGAAGTCAAATGGGGACATTTAGTTTTTTTTATTTCTGTGATCAGAAAATGAAATATTTCTTCATTCGACGGGTGCCAGGAAGCCGATACTGACGCCTATTACAATTTTTTTTTACTTAAATGCGTGTATGTGACTATTAAAAGTAGAATATATCAAGAATGATGTAATGAGTTCAATATTTCATTCGTTGTTAACACTGAAAATGTATCCCAGTGCGTAGCAGCCTAAGACCTATAAGTTTCGATCTTGTTGTGAGCATAGGCTATAACTACAGTGAAGGGGAAAATAATTCTAAATGCGGAATTCCTCTAAATGTTGAGTGGTGACTGAGAAAGTTAAGTCATCCAGCTCACAGCGGAAGCAATCGTCGTCTATCACTATTTGGGGTACAAAATTCAAAGTGCTCTAAGATGGCAAAATGCATGGGAAATTTCCATGCATTGCGTTTCCGAATGTTGTATGAATTTTTTTTATATTTTTTTTCTGAAATCACTTTTATTCCTTTAGGTACTCAATAATATTCCGATTTTCGTTCTGTAGAAATTTGCCCAGCAGGTAGGAGATTAATTGTATGTTTTTATTTATTTATTTACATTTCTTTATTAATTAAATTAATATATGTATTAATTTAATTTAATTTAATTTAATTTTTTTAAATTCGGGAAATCGCCGCTCTGCTGTCATTGATCATTAATTTTGACTTTTTGGATTGTCTGTGCCCCTCTTAAATTGAATGAAACCATTGATTATTAAAGTAATTTTGACAATTCACTGAATCGATGAGAGTTTTGGACTAGTCGGGTAATCGACGTAATAATACAATTTAATAATATAATTAAATGAATATATGTATTAATTTAATTTAATTTTTTTTTAAATTCGGGAAATCGCCGCTCTGCTGTCATTGATCATTAATTTTGACTTTTTGGATTGTCTGTGCCCCTCTTAAATTGAATGAAACCATTGATTATTCAAGTAATTTTGACAATTTACTGAATCGATGAGAGTTTTAGACTAGTCGGGTAATCGACGTAATAATTGTATGTTTTTATTTATTTATTTACATTTCTTTATTAATTAAATTAATATATGTATTAATTTAATTTAATTTAATTTAATTTTTTTTAAATTCGGGAAATCGCCGCTCTGCTGTCATTGATCATTAATTTTGACTTTTTGGATTGTCTGTGCCCCTCTTAAATTGAATGAAACCATTGATTATTCAAGTAATTTTGACAATTCACTGAATCGATGAGAGTTTTGGACTAGTCGGGTAATCGACGTAATAATACAATTTAATAATATAATTAAATGAATATATGTATTAATTTAATTTAATTTTTTTTAAATTCGGGAAATCGCCGCTCTGCTGTCAGTGATCATTAATTTTGACTTTTTGGGTTGTCTGTGCCCCTCTTAAATTAAATGAAACCATTGATTATTCAAGTAATTTTGACAATTCACTGAATCGATGAGAGTTTTGGACTAGTCGGGTAATCGACGTAATAATACAATTTAATAATATAATTAAATGAATATATGTATTAATTTAATTTAATTTTTTTTAAATTCGGGAAATCGCCGCTCTGCTGTCATTGATCATTAATTTTGACTTTTTGGGTTGTCTGTGCCCCTCTTAAATTAAATGAAACCATTGATTATTCAAGTAATTTTGACAATTCACTGAATCGATGAGAGTTTTGGACTAGTCGGGTAATCGACGTAATAATACAATTTAATAATATAATTAAATGAATATATGTATTAATTTAATTTAATTTTTTTTAAATTCGGGAAATCGCCGCTCTGCTGTCATTGATCATTAATTTTGACTTTTTGGGTTGTCTGTGCCCCTCTTAAATTAAATGAAACCATTGATTATTCAAGTAATTTTGACAATTCACTGAATCGATGAGAGTTTTGGACTAGTCGGGTAATCGACGTAATACACCAACTAGACCAGAGATTCCCAACGGGGTCCAGGTGGACCCCATGGGGGTCGATGGCAGCTTAAAAAGGGTCTATAGTATACCAGGGGTCTATAATAAATTTTTCTGTATTAAAATTTAATTTAATTTTTTAGGAATGTAATTATTAGATAATAATATCCGTTTTAATATGTATAAATGCAGATTTGCATAGGGCGGAGTGAACCATGCATCTAAAGTCGAATGTTATGACACTTTTGTATATGCTTCGAATGCCGCCGTCGGCTTTTATTTGTGTACCAACACTAGGCAGAACAGGGGAAATCCACTGGAGCTTAAAAAGCACATGGGTCCTCCCGATACAACCAATCAGAAGCAGTTTCGTATTTCTCTTGACGATGTTTGTGCAATTATAATCTGTTTCTGAAATCTTGTTTAAATTTGTGGAATTAAAAATGAAAATAGTACAAAAACAATAAAACATAAACCTAATGAACCACTTTTCCTAATTTTTTGTTCATATTCTTAATCATATTGTTATCTTTAAGTGTTTTATGTGCAATTATTAGTATTATAATTATGTTGTATGCTGTATATTATAGAGAAAAATGTGAGGGGGTCCACGAAGAAAATCATTCTTTTAAAAGGGGTCTATGTAGAAAAAAGGTTGGAAACCCCTGAACTAGACGTTTCAGGTTTTTTTTTTTCTTCTCCCTACTTCAGAAATTATATCAGACGAATTGCCACCAGTCCACTCAAAACTACGGCCTTGTCAATAATACACCGCATCGGTGCTACACTCCTAGTTTGTGGGTAGACTGCATTCAAATTTTTTTTCTTTCCCCCGTCATCCGAGAAAAGGTACAAAAAGGGCCGAGAAGAGATAAAATATCCATTCTTCACAACTCGCGTTTTCTTTTTTTCTTCGACCGGGGAGGTCTGGTGCACCCGCTGCTTTCTCCCCAGCATCAAAATGGCATCTTTTCAGCCGGAAAAAGGACCTGACTCTTCCGACCGAGCGCCAACAAAAGCGGTCGTTTAGGGGAAGAAGGCGCGAAAGCTCTGCTGGGGACCGACTGTGTCAAACCAGTTTTTACGCCAGATTACCGAGTCAGAGGTCGAAGGGGCGGAAAAGAAAAGAGCGCGGGTGGAGGCCGAAAAAAGAGAAAGAAAAAGTGACCGCAGATTTTGTATTTCACTCCGTGCGGGGGTCCGGGGGTAATTTATTTATTTATTCATTTTACTTTTTACGTTTCGCCCTCTTCTTATTTTTGGCAAATTCGACCGCAGTTTGGTTGCTTCCGCCACGGTTGCAGTTTAGAATTGCCTCAGGATCCCCTTTATTATTATAATAATTTTCGTTCAAAGAACGAGGGTGTTTTAGATATGATTACTGGATGGAGGAATTAGAAAATTCCAAAATTCCCTTAAAAGAGTATTTTTTTTTCAACATACAGTGAAACTTCTCCCTCCCAATTCGACGGCCACCCCTCTAAACTGCCTAATTTTGTTCAGAACCGATTCAAAGAGTCCATGCAGAGCCAATGTTATGGAAGAAACCCCTAGGCGTGGTGGCCCAGTTGGCAAGAGCAGCGGACAAGTAATCTGAACGTCCCTGGTTCTATGCTCGTCGCTGCAAATCTACCGCCATATTCACAAATGGTGGCCGGGGCACGTAAAATAGGCAGTGGCTGCAATGTCCTCCAAGTTCTCATATTTACCTCTGGAGGTGCGGAGTCAAGTGTTCCGGTCTTGCCACTTGACTCGGTTCAAAATTACGGTACCGGTCATTTAGCCAAGTCGGACTCCGACCTTTGGGGTGCTAATTCAAAACAGGAGCCTCCCCTTTCAGCCCAATAGCCTATTGAGACCTGGTGAATGAAGCCTCCAACTAGAGGGCATTAGCAACAATGACAACAACATAAACCCCTTATCGACTGCCATCCCTCAAACCGGCCACTTTTTTTCGGAACCATGAATTGCCGCCATAGAGAAGTGTCATTGTATATAGCTTGGTGTATGATAACTGAAAAGCGACTTGCCGTAGAATTCTGCAATTTCATCCTCCCCCCAAATCCTTAGAATATATAAATAAAACCCAAGTTCTAGGATTGGGAGTTAAAATCGAAATTTTCACTCGAAAGAAGGTAGTCCCTTTTATTTTTAAGAATGTTGAACGTAAAAACTGGGAAATTTGTGTCTCAGTTGCGTGAATGTACATTCCTAAATGTAGGAGGATGAAAAATATTAATGTACTGACGTAATTATGCATATCTAATCGTAGTGAAAAATGTCCCGTCAGTTAAAAAATTTAATTATTTTCATGTGTAATAAAGTACCAGCATTGAATGTAATATTTTGGTTTTTCCCTCGCAAGAACCAAGAAAGTATATTGTAGCGAACTGAGGTTCGTAGTTTCAACCAGTAGATGAACTAAACACACCAGGTATACATCACTCATTACTTAAACAAAACAAATGCAATTTATTGAGAAAATTGATGATGATGAGATATGTACACTGCACAGATGTAAGATGAACTTCGTAATCTTAAGAAAGCACACTCGATTTAATCGGCGTGGGGCGGAGTAAGAACAAAGAAGTCCGCTAGGCTAGCAGAACTGACTCCGCTTCAATGATGAAGAAACGGCACTTCGTCCTGATGGGAAAAGGGGCTCCCCAGCAATATCAACGGTGGTGACCACTGCACGCACCCGGTAGCGATGAAAATATAAAAATAAGGAGAAGGGACTCCTCACTGGTAAATACGGTAGCAGAGGCTACTTCCACGAAGACTGGTCTCCGAACAAAATTAGCGGAGTATGTTTACTCCTGCAGGAACTTAATCGTCGCTGCAAACAGTCACAAGGGACTCTGTACCTCTAAGGGCGGCCACCCGGCTGCTCTCACACTGGATCCGCCACGATCAGGAACAAAAGACGCAAGCCACGGGCAAGAGGTCCATTCTCTTTTATAGGAGAGCCTCCACCGGATATTGCATCACTCTCCGGAAAGTTCGAACGATCTAGAACAAGTGAGCAAACGGAAATGGGTTTCCTGGGGCGATAATGAAATATTTTCCCCGGGTCTAAAGCGGCCTCCTTTTTAGTTTGTCCTCAAAACCACTTCAAAGAGCCTCAAAGGGCCGCTTCGGTAAAATGCGAAGGGCACGAGTCCTTTTGTTTAGGCACGCGGCGCCTCCAGGATGCTGCTTAACAACTGATAGTTCATGAATGAAAAGCACCTGGAGTCTCCTGTCATTTATAACTGACGTCAACCGGTGTCACCCGGTAGCGATGACTAAATCAAGAAAAATGACCGAGGCCTCCTAACGTTCTGTAGAACAAGTCTATCGGATGAACAAAGGGAATTGCCGTGAGCATTTTGCCACATGAGTGGTCGGGTTTCTTTTGATGACTCTCAGGCCGAGATAGAAGAATTTCTTTTGTTAACGGAGAGGTTGAAATGCAATACTCTACAATATATAATAACAAGAAAGTATAATAATCATCTAACCCTCTTCCCGAACTCAAAAGAATATAATGTCTCCAGACAGTTTTCTCGATTTAGCTCTGAACGCATGGCATCACCTGTCAGGTGTTGACAGCGTCCAAAATTAAGTTTTTAAGATATTAAATTAAATCTAGCCACCAGTGTTATTAATGTTCCACGCTTGTTGATTCGAAGAGGATTTCTTGTCTGGGACTAAAAATGTAGAGCCCAGAATAAAAAATCATTGTTACTGATCAGTAAAACGTTTCCTTCCCATATATATATATATATATATATATATATATATATATATATATATATATATATATATATATATACATACATATATATATACAGTGGTACCTCGACTTACGAGTTTAATTCGTTCCATGACGGAGCTCGTAACTCGAATTACTCGTATCTCGAATCAATTTTCCCCATTGAAATGAATGGAAATGCCATTAATTCGTTCCGGGCACCTCCCAAACACCGTAATTTTTTGTTACATGTTTTTAAATAAGATAAATGTGCTTTAAAATGACGAACATTGTATAAAAACGCAATACAATAGAATGTACTGCAATAAACTTGTCTTATTAAGTGTAATGTACAACATTTACCTTATGGTAGAGTAGAATAGGATTCCAGGCTACAAACCCATGAAGGTTAGGCTAACCCTCGTACTGGGCGCCAACGCGAGCGGTGACTGCAAGATTAAGCCGCTGCTCGTTTATCATTCGGAAAATCCTGCAGCCTTTAAGTATACACGCACACCTTGGTCCTGTATTTTGATAATTTCTTTTTTCAACTCAATACATATCATCCGCTTCTTCATCTCAGCACTGTCCTTCTCACTCACTTTCTTCGGACCAATGGTTGGAAAAATGAAGTTTTACAAAATAACTGCAAGCACAAATACAAACACAAAACTGATGCTTTTATTAGGAGCTAGCATCTTCAAGTGATCGAATGAGACACGGAAGATGGGCGATTGTTACGTCGTTCAATGTGGCTGTAATGTCCGGATTCCTCTTTCTCAGAATCCGTAGAAGGGGGAGGGCTTGCGATCCTAGGACCAAGGTTATCCCATCTCCTGGACCCCATGGGGAGTTCCAATGTGGGGGAGGAATTGGTGAATTGAAGCTATCTCTCTGCGAGAGAGGTTGGACGCTGTTCGGTTTCGGTTTGGTTTGGTTTGGTATAGAGCGCTACGGTTAATTTTTTGCTACACGATGGCTAATTAGATCGGGACCTATAGTTTAAAGCCGATTTCGAACGGCTATACATATCCATGCCAACAGTGGGACTCGAACCCACAGGATCTGAACCGAATGCCAACGTCCTAGCCATTCGGCCATCACCTGGCTCTGTTCGGTTTCGGAGGGCTACTCAAGTGTGGACAGAGCAAGCTTCCTCGGGTGATAATTATAATCCTTGAGTGTTAATCTCAAGGTTAACCTGCGCAAACTAGCGGTAAGGTAATTGAATCTTGCTCGTAACCCGAATATTAGCTCGTAACTCGAAGCAAAAAATCTGCCGAGAGAATGCTCGTATCTCGAAAATCTCGTAAGTCGAGGTACCACTGTAGATATATATATATATATATATATATATATATATATATATATGGGAATTTTGTTATCCCAGGCTCCGGCTATGAACTATATGTCGCCATGTACGTTATGCGACGACAGCGCTACGAGGATTCCGATAGATGAACTGGGGAGATAAGGTTTGGAGGCAATACAGAGCGGAGACTCTCGGGCGCCAGCGTTGAAGGGCTGAGTTACTAGGAGCGGACGGGAAAGAGACCCCGGAGATTTGGGCCTAGCTTGTAGCTACCGTGCCGAAGGGGAGTCGATAGTAAAGCTCCCGTGTTGAGGAAGTCTGAGTGACTTCAAGAAGTCCAAGTTGGTTGAGTGCTTGGCAAATCGTGTTGAGGAAGTCTGAGTGACTTCAAGAAGTCCAAGTTGGTTGAGTGCTTGGCAATATTGTCATTACCCTGAGAGGTCAACTGTTATATGTTAAATGTTATATGTGAATTGTGGTGTCAACTAAATAAACATCTTTTGTTATTGTTATTGAGAGACTATTCAGGAGTCATCCTGAGTCCTGTATTAAATGTGGGGGGTGCTAGATTGTTATACCAGATGACTTGTTAGGCTAATCTAAAGGTTGCACCCCACAAAGATATATATATTTGCATATATATATATATATATATATATATATATATATATATATATATATATATATATATATATATATATATATATATATATATATATTGGTGTACAAAATAAAGAGAATTTTCCCATTTTATCGAATTTCTGAAAGACTAATGGACGGATTTTAATGAAATTTGGTATGGATACGCAGTTATATAAGAGAAACATTACACCATATAACAGTCATGGCACGCATTCATGATCGTCAGTTAGTCTCATCAGCACAGGAATATCCAAAACTGACATTGCATGATTGAACATAAAATTACTTTAATAGGGGGTATGGGCGCCTTTCTCAGTGCGATGCCATACTGGAAACGAGGCAATTTGTTGAGTCCCTGTGGAAGTCCCACTCCTGCTACAACGCAGTTTTCAGCTCCTGGATTTTTCTCGGAAGGGGATGGTGAGCTGTAGTTGTCCTCCAAAGAGGGTCCCAGACATGTTCAATTGGGTTTAGGTCTGGATATGTGGCGGGCCAGTCCATCCGGCGAATATCCTCAATTTCAAGATAATCGTCGACTTGGTGAGTCTTATGTGGACAAGAGTTGTCGTCCATAAAAATGAACCGAGGGCCCATTGGGCCCCTGAAAAGTCGAACATAGGCCTGCATGATATCATCTCTATACTCCTCAACAGTGAGGTACCCTATGTCAGACACATGGAGTGGTGTGCGGACGTTTAGTCTGGTGAAGACAAAATCAGCCTTGGACCAGACTGCAGTGGGGTAATGTTCTCTTCACAGACGAGTCGCGATTCAGCCTGGACACTGATTCTCGACGTACTTCCATCTGGAGACAACCTGGGACCCGATACCTTTCCTCCAACATCCGAGAAAGGGACCGCTATGGCAGGGCAAGTGTCATGGTCTGGGCAAGCATCGTGTTGCACCCCGCACACCTCTCCATCTGTTTGACAGGGGTTCCCTGACTGGTGAGAGGTATAGGGATGAGATTTTAAAGTCCTATGTTCAACTTTTCAGGGGCGCAATTGGCCCTTGGTTATGGACGACAACTCTTGTCCACACACTGCTCACCTAGTCGACGATTATCTTGAAAGTGAGGATATTCTCCGGAAGGATTGACCAGCCATATATCCAGACCTAAACCCTGTTGAACATGTCTGGGACTCTCTTTGAAGGGCAATTGCAGCGCGCTATCCCCCTCCGAGAACCATTCAGGAGCTGAAAACTGCGTTGCTGCAGGAGTGAGACTGACTGTCATGGAGACTCATCTAACTACCTCGTTACAAGCATAGCAACACGAGCTGTATGACTGTGAGAGGTGTCCATACCCTATATTAAAGTCATATTATATTTTCGATCTTGCAAAGTGGGTTTTGAATATTTCTGCGCTGATGAGCCTAACTGATGACCATGAGTATGGACCATGACTGTTGTATGGTATAAATTTGTCTCTCATATAACTGTGTAACCATACCAAATTTCATTAAGATCGTCCCTTAGTTTTCCAGAAATAGGGTAACTCTAGGATAGATGGCCATAGTTTTTAAAGATTGAAATAAAAATTCTTAGAATGAAAGCACAAGAAATATTTATGCATATTAAAAATTCTTATACACATACTCATCATATTTTGCGCAAAAAATAATTAAACATTGAGAACATAAAGGGGTAAACATAGTTTGAAATTAAAATGGCAGATGGCCATCTCTCCTTCAAGCCGCGAGGAGAGATGGCCATCCAATACAAGAAAGAAAAAGTGAAGTTAAAATAGCAAAAATCAACACATTTCATACAGTTAATCATGAAAAACATATAGCAATTTGTAACGATACAATTATATCATGGAAAATGAGTGAATAAAATTCGAATAAACAACATTTGAAGTATAATTTCAACCCTTCACTTTTCGTAAAATTTTACCACATTTTTGGCAAAAGCCTTGATAGTTTGTACACGTTTCATGGAACCACTTCAGGCACCTTATGCATTTTATCCAGTCATCCTTTTTGGTTGTGGTATTGTATTCTTCTCCGTAACCAACACAGTGATCCTCATCAAATTCTATTCCCTCGGAATCTGTAGAATCTGATAATTTCAAATGCATTTCATCTTCTTCGCTACTGGAAGTGTCGTGTTTTTTTTTTTTGTCACTTGTATCATTAAAACGGTGCTTTATATCCAGTTTTTCTGGCAAATTCAAGATTGAGAATTCTCACATCAGCTCGAGTAAATGGGAATACTTGTTTCTACATTCGTTTAATGTGTTTTACTAATCTTTCTTCGTTTTCTTTTCCAAACATCGGACCAGGACCCATGCTGCCTTTATTGGAATTATTGGTCTTCAATCGGCGCTCCAAACTCTTGCGTGGAATGTGAAATGCTACAGATGCTTCTTTTATCGAATATGATCCCATTTGCACAGCCTACATTGCCTTAGACAAATCATTTTGACTCCAGGTCCCTCGGTTGGAATGAGGCTTTCTTATGTATTTATTCGGCATCTTGAAAAACTGGAAAAAAACATCGTTATATTATTATTATTATTATTGAAATATTTATATTAGTTAAAATTGAAACAATATTATCCATTAATATAATTATAAACATAAAAGTTATATAATTATTTTAAATATAATTATATTAAGTTAAAATCCTCACTCCGCATAATTTTGAAATATTGATTAAAGGTGGTCATCTCTCCTCGATTTTATATGGTCATCTATCCTGAAATTGAAGGACAGATGGCCACCCAATTTAAAGCGTCACTCCGCCATTGTAAGTCTTTATTTTAGGCTTAGAAGCAAAGATTGGATAATATACGTTCCTTAAAAGTAAGTAAAGTAAAAAAAAAAGGTAACGTACGTATTGCAAAGCATTCAGATACCTAACTCAACAAAAATATTCAACCACTAAATTAAATAAACATTAAAATTTCACTTACTTTTTATAATCGAAAAACACAGCTGTACCTCGCAATGAATGAACTCGTTGAACATTTCCTATGAAAAAAGTTTAAACTGCCATACATGATCAAATTTTGGAAATATTTAGACTGGCCATCTTTCCTCTATGACCATCTATCTTAGAGTTACCCTATATATATATATATATATATATATAAGAAATAGATGAAAGAGAAAACCAGCAATAGCCCTAAAGCTACTTGCAGCCAGGAACAAATAACATGAAAAGAAAAGTATGAAAGAGGTTTTAGACAGCATCTCTTCATCAGCGGTGTCAATACTGTCTAAAAACCAATGGATTGTTTCCGATGAGTATGATCTATACAATAAACACACTCAGACACCGTACAATCCATGAAAAACAGAAGAATTGATTAAAAATTTAATTAAGAGTTACTTAACCAAAGAACACCAAACCTAGCGCTAGACAGAGTGGAAGTTAAGAACATGTAACCGCAAGATGACTGACGTCACAAAACTTGCAACCATGGAGATTTTGGATACTCAGTTACTGACTTACTATGGTTACTGTATTTTAGAACTATTAAACCATTATTAATTTAGTTTTTAATTATTATTACTAAGAGTTATTTTTATTATTATTTTTATTTTATTTTTTATTTTTAGTAGTTATTTTTTCTATTTTATCTTATTGTTATGTTTAACTTATTAAATGCAACAGAACAAACTATTCATTAAAACTAAAACAACCAATTATGTTTTTGGATGGAATATATACAGTAGAATCTCGATCGATCGTTTTCGGATCCATCGTTTTTCCATATGTGTCGTTCATTTTATCCAGTCCCAACGATTATATTGTTTTGTTATGTTTTCGCATCGATTGTTTTCCCGCATTTATCGTTCATTTCAATCGGTCCCTTGAAAAACGATAGATCGAGATTCTACTGTATATATAATAGAATATATATATATATATATATATATATATATATATATATATAGGCATACACACTTGACGCTCTTTATAACGATCCCTGCGTCCCAAAGAAAAAGTTGTTATAACGAATGGTCGCTGTAATGGCAGGCCGTTATAACGAGCGTCGGCTGTGTGTGTGTGTATATGTATATATATATATATATATATATATATATATATATATATATATATATATATATATATATATATATATATATATAATTTTCTGTTGGTAAAATTTGACAATTTTCTGGGCAGAATAGAAAATTAAAACTCAACGTCCAACTTCGTCATTCCGTTTATCTAATATATTTATCCGTCTTTTTTAATGGATTATCTGGTAGCTGCATTCTTCTATTCATACCCACGACATTGTTGCCACTGGGGTAAGCGAAGGTGAAAAAAAAGCTATTGTCGGTATGTTAAAGGTCAACCTTCGTGTGAGATTACTCCCTCCCTGTGGAGACAGAAAGAATCCACAGGTGCTAAAAACGATGCGCACGAGGGTAATATTACGTCATGCATAAAAAACATAAATTCGAGCGCAAGAAACAAAGTATCACGGCGGAGGAACATCAGTGACATTTTAAGTCACCGGTCCCCCGCTCGCAACGCCCTCCCGTGGCAAGACCCCTCGCTGGGTTCGCGGGCACCCCCGGAGAAGAATTCCGCGACTAGGTGTTCCAGATTCCTCGCCGCCATCTTTCCGATTTATCTTGGGAAACAGGTGAGTGAAAAATACACCAGATAAAAGTCGCGAAGAACTATATAATAATGAAGAAAAAATGAAAACGTGAGAAAGAACTCTTTGTTGCGGAGAAACAGAACTGTCAAAGAGACAGAAAGAGAATAGATAGAGTTCGATGCGGGGGATGTTCGGAGGCCGAGCAGTCCCAAAACGGATTCTGAGCGCTCTATTGTTGTGTAGAACCCGAGTATTTTCTTCCCCTTCGAATTGCCTTCCCTCTTTGTGCGTTTCATTAATAATCAGATGGACAGGCTTCTCTATCCATGTTTCGAAAAAATCCTTGTGCCGCCTGTTACTTTGAATGCGATATAATTTATCACATCGCGGACTTTCGCGTGAACCCGTCGCCGTAGATTTTTTGGATATCTCTCCTAAGGTCGGACAACTATTAATTTTGCCGCAGAGATTACAGGAGCTTCTTGTTTTAAAGTTTTTATCACCGGTGATTTGGGGATATGGCAGATAGATTTAAAACAAAACAAAACCGAGAGCACTGTAAAATTTATGAGTGTTATATTTGGCTCTTTTTGCTTTCAAAGTTGGTAAGACCCACAAGGATGTAGCGCCATTGGCCATAATTTGATCGCTTGCGCTGAGAGTCATAGGCGTAGCTTCGGGGGGGGGGGGGGGGGAGGCGCAACTTAACTTGAAATAAATTAAAATAATTATAAAAGTTCAGTTAAAATCAGAAAATTGTAGAAAACTTTTAAGAAAGTTGGTTCTTTTCCGCCGTTTCAAACTGTGAAACTGAAAATTCCGATTATGTCTTTGGCCTTAACATAGTTTTTAACAATGATATGATTCATAACAAAAATTCGATGCTATATTTTTTTTTCTCATTTTATTTATATTATATTTATTTTTCTCATTGTATAACTTTTGAATACTACTCAAACATCAATTCTATTGTTATTCAATTTCAAAAAATCCTAATATTACATATTTTAAGGACCGTCCGGCAGTCAATGTGCTGAGGAGGGTCCTAATTGAATTCGATTCGTGCCCCCCCCCAAAAAAACAAAAACAAACAACAACTTAGAAGCCCGCTACGCTTATGCTAAGAGTACAGTTTGGGACAGTAGCATTTGAGCTGTTAGGGCTATATTGAGGACCCCAAACTGAGAGAAATGCTCTGAAAGACAATCGTGTCCAATTGTTGGGGGAAACGTGGCAACTGCCTCACTAGGAGGTCGATGAGGCACTTATGTGTATTAGGTTCCTCCACTTCTTTGAAGCAATAAAGACTGTCGAATTCTGCCACTTCTGTTTCTTGATCACATTTCTTTATATTAGTTGCTTAGTTAGGCTTCAGAGCCGTGTTGCATAGATCTAACATGTCTTTGAATCCAAATTAGGCTTCTGCAGCTAAGTTCTAAAACCCAAATGGCAGATTAAAAAGAAACAAAAAAAAAAACTATATATTAAAAAGAAAGAGTTTACCATTTTGACGATTTTATCGCAAATTCTGAGGGTATTAAACTGTAAGCCGGTAGCATCCTTTGAGCTGCTGGGGGTATTACTGAGGACACTAAAGTGCCGTTTACATGTGCCAAAAACCCGGGTAAAAGCAGGGTCGTTTCTTACTTTTTCCCTACGATAGGGAAAAATGCAGGGTGGATTTTCGACCCTGCTTCGACCCAGGATAAAACCCGCTAATTACCCATGATGCATTTCGAAGCTGGGAGTAAATAACATGGCGGATTTGAACTTGTGTGAATCCATGAAAATGCAGCTAAATGATCGATGGAAGGATCTGGAACCCCTTAACGATCGCATAATTTTCAAGAAAACAGTAGAAAAGTGCCTATTTTTTCCCGGAGGATTTCATTTATTTCTTGATCTGAACCATCCCCAATTACATTATAAATAGAATGGTACTGCCATCTGGTATGTAAAATAAGAAATAAAATTTCATTTCAATAAAATTTCAGTAGCATTTTCATTTAAAGTGTTATGGTAAAATTAATAAATTTAATAAGTATAATCAATAATTAAACGTAACATTAAAATTTATTTATAAATTAATTATTTTAGAATTCACAGATAAAAATTTATTTATATCTATTTATGATTTTTTATTTATACATGACTAAAAATTACTGAAACAAAATTGAAATCAAAATTACATTTTGATTTTATAAAAGGATTTATCAAAACAATAAGTATCTTACAATTAATCTTATAATTTAAAAAAAATGCACCTATCGATTGGAAAATTTTCTTTCCAGTCTTTATTACTTCAGGAATTTAAAATAATTTCTTCCCACCAAACAGAGCTTCGTAATTTTGCCCACATTCTTTGTTGTGGAAAAACTAAATTTAGCGATGAAGCCATAGATCGTACGATTATATCTAATATCCGCATCAATCTTCTAGTTCTTATGTTCCTTTTTTCCTATCTATTTTCTAAATTTATTTTTAAAAACAACAGTAAACAATCTTCAGAACAATCACAGAACAGTAAAACGTTCTATAATTATCAACAGCGACTGACATATACTGCATTTAAATAACAAATAGACGCAGACGTAATTGTGTTTTAGAAGAGGAGTGCATTGGTCGTGTCGACTTTATCTCCTGTAAGCAAGATATATGTAATCAAGGTGGGAGTGTTCAGTAGTTAAAATTTTAAGTAATGAATTAAAATATTAAGGTAAGAATAACGCGGGTAAAAGAAAAAAAAATTAATAGTAATGTTAAATTAAAACAAAAAAGTTAATTTTAACAGAAAAAATATAGACTTACAAGTTAAGAAAATTTAGAAGAAAAATTAGATAAGACTAATAATCCACGGAAAACAAAAAAGTAATAATATTAAGAGGCCCAGAAAAGCAGATATCATAAGAATACAAAAAATATTTTTGTAAGTTTTTCAATCTTTTTGGATTTTTAAAGTTTTATGATTTTTTTGTTGTTGTTATTTTTAAAATTTAAGAATACGAGGTCAAAAGAACAGCAATTGGGAAAAAAAGGCCTTCCCCAGGACCATACACTTCGTAACGAGATAAATGCGGAGTTCGAAGATGGAAAGCTAAAAATAGCAATACAGTGAATTTGGAAAAGTATGACACCGGCTGGGATGGAACCCATAACGTGATTTACAAGGAATGATGGTGTATGAGGATCACTCCCGCCGAATCATGTGACGGCCTTTACTTCCGGTAAGCCGGGTAAAAGCAGGGTGAAAATGTGGTCCCATGTAAACGGGCTTCGAAGGTTTTCCCTATTAGCGGGTAAATCCCGGGTATTATTGTTGTCCATGTAAACGCAGCTTAAATCTAGAGAGGTGTTGTGAAAGACAATCGTGACTGGTTACTAGGTGAAAAGTGACAACTGCGCCTCTATGGAGGTCGAGGAGGGACAGCTGTGTGCTAGGTTCCTGAAGCGATAAAGTCTGTCAAATTCTCCCAGTTTCTTGATTGTTCTCTTTTTACTAGATGTGCGGCTGGAAGCAAAGATATACTTTTGTTCAGAGCCGCGCGTGTTACGTAGATGTAATAGCGTAGATGAGACGAAATTAGGCTTCTGCAGCTAAATTGATAGATTTTTAAAACTTTTCACCCTTAAAAAAAACGAAAAAAAACTACAGTGCAAAACAAGCCGGCAACTTCTACGATTTTGTCGTTAATTATGTTGGTGAAAAAACATTAAAAACATTATAATTTTAATACTGGTTCTTTGCGCTAATACAGTGTGCGTTCAATCCTCGGTGACGTAAGTAAAACCTATTCATAGGGGTTATTTTAATAAGAAGCAACAAAATTTCTTTTGGCATATTCCAACATTTGGGCTTGTGGCGGCCCAGTGGTACAGCGCGCTGGTTTTCGGTGCTGAGGGTGCTCAGATCGAGTCCCAGCGTTGCGCCACGAAAAATGCCTCCGTTCGTGTCGTCCCTTCATAGGGGGTAATGCTGTCCGCCTATATGGTGCCCCCACAATAAAATGGACAGTAAAACTGCGGCGTAGTAAGGGCCAATGTTTGAATACAAGTGCCTCCGCATTGGATTAAAAAAAAAAAAAAATTCCAACATTTAAATGTTAATTTTTTTCGTACGGAATTCATCTTTTTAACGTTCTAGTCAGAGAGTTAAAGCGCTAAATCTCGTTGTTTCATTGCATTCGGAAAACCTCAGAGTCTCTCGTCAGACTTTCAGACCACAAGTGCTTGAAGCCATACTAAGAAAATGCAACAGAACTCTTCCGCTTTTTACGGTTTTGCGTAACACTGACTATTAAATATCTGTATTCAATTTCTGCGGTGCTTAACCATTAATTTAATGGATATTTTATCTACGTTGTCACTGCGATGCTCTTTATCGCAAACACATCTTTTTTTTTTATAACAAAACAGTATTTTTTTTTTAGGCGAAGTACTCTCACTTAAGATCATTCAAAAACAATTGGGACGTTCTCGTAGAGAATATGTTTTTTAAGTCTGGTTGGAAGATTTTTTTTCTTTCCTTTCAAACTTACTGTTAATGTTTGAGGGAGAGAAGCTTGCACATTTTCAAAATATCCACGCTACAACTGATGTTAATTTGGGCCCGAGGTAGCCCAATGGTAGCACGTTGGGCTCGGAACTAGGGGTGCTCGGTTCGAATTCCAACGAACGCCATTAAATTTTTTCATGCCTAGGTCAGAGAGAGTGGGAGAAGGTACGAGCCCCCAGATGTCATCCCTGGGGGGGGGGGGGTGCTCGAATCAAAACTGAGGTGGCACCAGGAGGCGGTGTTGTTTTACCTATACGGTACCTCCATTGAAAGCAACCATAGATTATCGTGGATTATGTGCGAAAGTCTACAGAAGTTAGAATACCTTCCATTACTCATACACTTTCCCCTTGAAAAGTCAAAGTCAAAAGAAGATCCCTAGGAAAAAAGGACAAACGTAAATTTATTTCTTTAAATTTATTTAAAGAATTTATTTCTTTGTAAGAGTTATAAGAGTTATATAAGAATTTATTTCTTTAAATTTATCCTCTTTAAGGTGACTGCGTACGTTCGGAGTCAATTTAAAAAAAAAAAAATTCTTAAAGGATTTTTCTGCTTTTTATGGTTAAATAGCACCTAAAAATAAAAAAAGGAACAAAACATTACCTGTAATTGGCATACCTTTTTTATAAATTGGACAATTTGAAGTAATTTTTAAGGAAATTCAGCTAAAACGCCTATCACTCTGCACAAAATCCTAATGCTACTATTTTAATTTCCTTCTCGCACATGATACATATGACAGTTATCTTCAAAATGACCTACAATATAAGAGAAATTTTTTGAAATCCAAAAATAATACACGTAATTTTATGTTCAAATATGAAAATTTGCCCCGATTCGTCATTCCTTTCTTTATAAAAACAGCCTCAAATAAAAAACCAATATTATACACCAATTATTGTATGTCATTTCATTAACAATAGCATCTAAAATATTTCCTGAAAATTTTATCAAATTATATGTATTATTATGTGAAATATCATAACGGTAGATGCTAAAAAACATTAGGTTTATGTGCTAAAAAGCATAATTCTGAGGAAAACGCATTTAAAGTTGTTTTTCACTTCAATTTTGTAGTTTTGTCACTTCAATTTTGATGTTTATTAAAATAGCTATAACTCTGCTTCTACTTGATGTAGAATAAAAATCAAAACAGTTATGAAAAGAGAAAAGATGAAATTACACGATTCTTGCAAAAAAAAAAAAAAAAAAAAAAAAAAAAAAAAAGGAAATTTACCAAAATAGTCAAAAAGGACATTTTTAACGTAGGTAGTCACCTTAAATTTCTTTCTTTCAAATCATTAGATTAAAAAATGATATGATTTTGTAAGGTCGCTCAAAGAACGTGATATAGTTTGTCGATATGATAGTTAGTAGGCCTATTGATGCATGATGCGGCTGGCATAAATTCTCGAGTTAGGTTACCAGGCCACTAAATTATAATATAAACATAGTTGGTACCCGTCAAAACATGACGGCTGTATAGTAAATAAATGTACTAATACACAAATTACACTCAACACATCATTGCCAAATGTTGAAAATCATAGTATCAAGAATAGTGAAATACAATTTAAAAAATTACTATTCAACCCAATTAAAGAAATAGGGTTACTCAACAGAGCAAAATAAACAAACTAGCGTGTTTATGCGGCCTCGTGCTTAGCGAGTATCTAAAGCCGGATTTAAGCATGTCACTGAGCATGCGCAGAAAGCAATTTTTAACTGTAAATTATCGCTAATTAATAGAAATTGTGGTTACAAAAACCTAATTTGACACATCTATAGATTAAAATCTTTCGTTGAAGACCAAAATAAAGTAAATAGAGGCAGTAGTTTTATCTCACGGACTGCCCAAAGAATCGGCTTAGCTACTTAAATATATAGATGAAAGACTAACAATGTTAGAAGGTCTGACAAAGTTCTGTCATCCGAACAAATTAAATGTTGACGACAAGTAGAGACTTCCTCCGTTTCTTTTGTGGTGGAGAATATGCAGTTTGCTAGTGAGGATTGCGATAGGGTTTGACTGACGGGAGCGATACTTTGATTTGGTTTGGAGCGCTACGGTCAACCTTTGCTAGGCGAGGGATAATTAGACCGGGACCTACTGCTTAAAGCCGATTCCGAACGGCTACGAACGTCCATACCAAGAGTGGGATTCGAACCCACAGACTCCGGTACCGAATGCCAGTGCCCTAGGCCAGTGATTCTCAACCACTGTGCCACGGCACTTTTGTGTGCCGCCAAATTTTAAAAATGTATATTGTAATGACTTGGTGCCTCTTTTCACACTCGGAATTCCTGAGAAGGCCTGGCGGCAAGACGGCCATTATCCACCTACCGTATTCATCGGTGACAGTCGTTTTGTCACCGAGTTGTGGCAGACGCCGCGTCGCCATCGGACAATTAGGAAGCCGTCTTCTGTAAGAAATCCCCCCCTCCTTGCAGACAAAGCCTGTCCGGAGGAAAATCGATTAGCCTTTAGCGGAAGACGCGGAATAGTTTGAAGACAGTTTACAGAAAGGAAATCAAAGAGAGCCGCTTCACCCACCCACAGGCGTTTGTGAGGGTATATAGTCGCCACCTCGACGTAAATGGGGGCAGATGACCCTTTTTTTTACAGGTGTGAACAACCTCCATCGTCGGACGTGTGCCAGAGACGGAGAGCCTGCCATACCCCTCTCGGGATATCCTGATCCCGCGCATTATCCTTAAATCATGTTTACTTTGTAATTATTGTATAGAGCCGATTTTTAATCAAGAATGCCAATAAAGCATTTTGTAAATATTAAAGGCTGTCAGTCTTAGTTTTAGGCAAAGTCCTTACAGACTGTTATTAAATGGTGTCAGAAGTGGGATAGGATATCAGTGATGAACGAAAGGATTACAGGTAGGCCGATTCTTTTTATCAGATTCTGGCTTTGATTTAAAAACTAAATAATGGTTTTGTATAAATGCAATAAGTAAAAATTATTTTATTGTTTTTTTAAATGGTATATTTATAAGTAGCCATTTAGAGTTCGCATTAAGAACTAATATTTTAGAAATTTTGATGAATTAAATCAATTTCTGTGTTTTTTTAAATGGTATATTTATAAGTAGCCATTTAGAGTTCGCATTAAGAACTAATATTTTAGAAATTTTGATGAATTAAATCAATTTCTGTGTTTTTTTAAATGGTATATGTACAAGTTAGCCATTTAGAGTTCGTATTAAGAACTGATATTTTATTTTAGAAATTTTGATGAATTAAACCAATTTCTGTGGGTTTTTTAAATGGTATATGTACAAGTTAACCATTTAGTGTTCGTATTAAGAACTGATATTTTAGAAATTTTGATGAATTAAATCAATTTCTGTGTTTTTTAGATGGTATATGTATAAATAGCCATTTAGAGTTCGTATTAAGAACTGATATTTTATATTAGAAATTTGGATGATTTAAATCAATTTCTGTGTTTTAATGGTGTATGAGTTACCATTTGAAGTTCTAAGTAGGAACTATTGTTTTAGGAATTGTGATAAGTAAAACCAATTTCTGTGTGTTTTTATGGTATATGAATGAGTAACCAGTTAGTGTTCAAGTAAAGAACCAATATTTTGTTTGTTAGGAATTGCAATAAGTTTAGCCAATTTCTGTGTTTTGTTAATTGCAAATACTGTATGTTTTTCTCTATTTTTAAAGAAAGTGAATTTTTTTCGCTTTTGATAATAACAGTGTTTATTTAGTATTTTTTTCTTTTAATAGTAACAGATATATTTAAGTTTCTTATGCTTTGATATTAACGGTGATAATTTAGTATTTGTGTATTACTGTGTTGGAAATCTATATAGGGCATTGATTAATTTGAGAATTCTGTTTATGTGTATTCTGTGTAAGAGTTCGGTATTTTGATTTGATAGGTATTGAGTAAATTGTGAATGTTTATATTGTGCGGTGCTAGTTTGGTGTTCATAAGGGCTAAAATTATAGTTCGGTCTAAAATTGATCAGTTTTGAACTTGTTAGTTCCGGTTAGGACACATACCGTCGGAAAGTATAGCTAGTAGCTGAGGGATAATTTTATTGTTTATCCTAAAGTTAGTTACCCTAAATTAGAAACCCTAAATTTGGAAAAATGTCCTTTTTAAATAAGGGTAAGAAAGGGGACCTTTTAGAACTTTTAGAAGAGTTAGGAGGACTAGCTGACGATACGCTTAAGATTTTCGAAATTAAGAAGATCATTACAGAAAACGAAAATTACGTCGAAGAAGACGCTAGACTCGCACTAGAGCGTATTATTGAAGATAGAAAGGAACGTGAAGAGAGAGAGAGAGAAAGAGAAGACAAAATTCGTCAAGACCAACTTACTCTCGAAATGAGGAGACTGGAATTAGGAATTAATGGAGACAATAGAGCCCGAAATGGGAGGGACAGAGATGCAGACGCAACTCAGAACATTCAGCTCCTTAAAACCATGCAGAAATTTGATGAGAAACGGGACGAAATGGGCCTGTATCTAATTAATTTTGAGAGAAGAGCAGAGATGGCGGGAGTCCCTAAACAAGATTGGGTGCCATATTTGTTAGGGGTACTAACCCCAGAAATTTCCAACATGATGGCCAGAGAATCGCCAGAACAGGCAAAAGATTATGACTACGTAAAAGAGATGATTCTCCAGAGATTTAGGATGAATACAGAAAAATTAAAACAACTGTTTTATCGCCATCCTAAACTCGCAGATAAGTCATGGAGGAATTATGCCCATGAGCTTAGTGGCTATTATGATGAATGGATAGCAGATTTAGAAATCACTACATTTAAGAAACTGAGAGACCTACACATAACGGAACAGATGAAGAGACGGGTACCTGCCGATATAAAAGATCATTTTTTGGAGCAGTGGATGCAGATTAATACTCCTTTAGAATTAGCGGAAAAAATAGATAAGTATGAAAGCTTGCAAGACAGTTTCCGAACAAGAGAATTCCCAAAGGATCAGAAGTCCACAGATAAAATTAATAAGCCATTTAAAAATAATCATAAATTTAAGGAAGAGAAGAAAGAAAAAAAAGATGTGGAAAAAGAAGCTTCTAGTGGACAAAACAAGGAAAGAACTTTTGAGAAAAGAAAAACAGCTCCGTTGCTACGAGTGTGGTTCGTATGACCATCTGAGACCACAGTGCCCTAAACTTAAAGAGACGGAAATTATCGCGGCAACAGAAACTAGTGGAGGAGACTCGAGTGGCGTGATGACTCCATATATCAGTCAGGGAGTCGTTAATGGAAAATCTACGTCTATTCTGAGAGACACAGGAGCGAGCATTGATCTGATTTCTAAAAATTTGGTACAACCCCATATGTACACAGGAGAGCACGTTTATGTCAGTGCACCTGTGTTAGATTCATCCGTTTGCTTACCTATAGCAGAGGTCGATTTAAAATGTGAATGGGGCCACACCAGAACTAGAGCAGCTGTCAGCAATACGGAATTCGAGCAGAAACACTATTTGTTAGGAAATAAAACGGCAGCCTTGCTTGAGAAGATCAACAGGAATGTTGAAGTTCCGGTGAAAAGTACTGTGCAAACTCGGGCCGAAAAACTAAAATTTGATAGAGAAAGACGAGACACGGGAGATGAAATAACAAGAATAGAGCAAGTGATTCCCGGATCAGAAGCGGTAGAAGAAATCACTTCGGAAGAGAGCGCGACTATCTTGCCTCTCCAGGAGAAACAAATAATTACTCCCGACTTATTAAAGACTTCACCCGAAGAATTTAGAGTTGCACAAAGTGAGGACGAAGAATTAAAAGTAATTTTTGATAGAGCGAAAAAGAAGACGCCGGAAGAAAATAAGTACGTGGTGGTAAACGAGATGTTATTTTACCAGAAAAAAAATAACGATGGAACCACTAGAAACCTGCTTATTGTGCCTCGAAAGTATCGAGAGAAATTAAAAAGACTCTGCCACGAACATACTAATGTTCATTTAGGCGTTGCTAAGATGAAAGAATCATTAACTCAGTATTTTTACTGGCCATATTGTCACTTAGATATAAATGATTACGTGTCGGCTTGTGACAAATGTCAAAATGGGAAATGCCCTAATGTTAAGAATTATAAGAAACGTCTTAACACTGTTAATTCCCGCCGAACACCAGGCTAAGCCGAAGTTTAGTCGTAAAAGTTTAAATGTATATTATAAGTATGTTGATTAATTGTAGTTTCAGTGTAAAAATGTGACCAGAAATTAATGTGTATTCGTTTGAGTAATGTTTTTTTTTATGAATTGTAACATGTAATTGTTTGTAAATTTGAACGACTCGACCATAGAAGTTGAGTTTTGCTTTAAAGGAAAATTCAGGTGAAATTCCTTTGACGTTATCATAATATAACGATTTTGTAGTGGCAAACGCCATATGACGGTTTTATGTATGCCGTGTTGGAATGCCTCAGATAGGTTTTAATTAATGTTCAATTGTAACATTTTATGTTCTGTTTTGTTTGTTGCATAAGCCAGTAGAATGCCTCAGAAAGGTATGGGCTAACTTTTAAATGCAGATGTGTATGTTTTTGTGTATACCTAAGAAGGTAGTAATTAGAGTCAAAATGCACTCCGTACGGTGTTTGAATACCGCAATTGGATGATTTATTGTGAAATCGATAAGTTTTGACTGAAGAGTTGTTACGACAACAGATAAATGTAAGTGTTGTCAAAGAATCCAAATGATTAACAGGAATGTGAAGTTTGTGAGTTTTTTTGATAAGGAATGAGCCAATGAGCTATTTTGTTATAATTTTATGTCAGTCAGTACTGAAAAAAATTAGACCCTAAATCGATTGTGAATCCTATAGTAGGATAAAATGAATATTTAAATTTAGGTCACTGATGACTGTCCACTTAAATGGAAAAGATTGGATCACAGGTAATCGTGAACGAATTAAGTTCCCTGATCCAGGATTTACGGAAAGCCGAGTATTAAATTGTTTTATGACTATAAGTGTTAAACGTATTAAAAGATAAGTAAGAAATTTAAAATTTTCATGTGTATTAGTAACCGTGATGATATGTTCTGTATGAAGTTTAGGTATCCATTTTGGATTTGTGTTTAATTTTATTTGTGTAAAGTTGTTTCATTATAACTGTGTTTAATATCAAGTTGAGAATTTATTTGTGTCATGTGATCACAATTAAGGTAAATTATGGGATCCCAGTTGAGTGATTTACTAGTTATAATGTTTTTTATGTAGTGTCATGTGTATGTACTAGTGTTCTATGAATTTAATTTTTTTGATTGACATGTATTAGTATACTGTTTTATTTAAATTTTTGCCATGACGTGTTATATTATTGTGTAATTTTATAAGTTCTTTGCTACGGCATGTTCTCTTAATAGAGATTTTAAAGTGCGTAAATTTTAAGTATAAATTCCTTTTGTTGTGCTTTTAAAAATAATACTTTGAAGTACAGTTAAAAATTTTCTTTCATGAAGGTAAAGCCAGAGTTTGATCAAAATTAAAGGTCTACTCGTAATGTCAATTGGGTGTGCATTTGCCTTCGGGAAAAGTTTTTATAATTGAAATTGTCCTGAGAAGGACCATGTTTTTGTTCTGTTTTTTGCAGGTGAAACTCTCTGCAGAAAAACATCTGGGGAGGGGAGGAATTTAGTCTGTAATGACTTGGTGCCTCTTTTCACACTCGGAATTCCTGAGAAGGCCTGGCGGCAAGACGGCCATTATCCACCTACCGTATTCATCGGTGACAGTCGTTTTGTCACCGAGTTGTGGCAGACGCCGCGTCGCCATCGGACAATTAGGAAGCCGTCTTCTGTAAGAAATCCCCCCCTCCTTGCAGACAAAGGCTGTCCGGAGGAAAATCGATTAGCCTTTAGCGGAAGACGCGGAATAGTTTGAAGACAGTTTACAGAAAGGAAATCAAAGAGAGCCGCTTCACCCACCCACAGGCGTTTGTGAGGGTATATAGTCGCCACCTCGACGTAAATGGGGGCAGATGACCCTTTTTTTTACAGGTGTGAACAACCTCCATCGTCGGACGTGTGCCAGAGACGGAGAGCCTGCCATACCCCTCTCGGGATATCCTGATCCCGCGCATTATCCTTAAATCATGTTTACTTTGTAATTATTGTATAGAGCCGATTTTTAATCAAGAATGCCAATAAAGCATTTTGTAAATATTAAAGGCTGTCAGTCTTAGTTTTAGGCAAAGTCCTTACAATATAGTAAAAATTATAATGCTTTTTTTAATTACGAGTAAAGTTTGTTTAAATTAAAGAAAAGTACACTGTAAAAGAAAACTGTTGTTTTTACAGTTAAATGCCATATTTTTAACTGTTTTTATCCGTTTTAAGTAAACAACTTTTAAACTTATCTTTTTCTTTGTGTGCCGTCAAATTTGGAAATCGTTAAAAGTGTGCCACGACGACAAAAAAAAAAAAGGTTGAGAATCACTGCCCTAGGCATTCGGCCATCGTCCAGTTACAGGAGCGATACAACACACCTATTCAGAAAAATTTAGACCTATTCAGAAAAGATTTTCCGCTATTCATGAAAGCCTAAGATGTAGAGCGAAAGGTTCAAAGTTTTGTCAACTGTATTTTAAGATAAATAACTGTAAAAGTTTGAGAATATATGACAGAGGGGGGGGGGGTGTCTTTAATACAGATCCTGTTCTTAAGTCATTCAGATCCTAAAATTTATGATTTATTGTCTGTGTCATTCATTATTTATTACTCGACCCCTGATTATTTTGCACTGTGCTAAAAACCCGCATTTTCTCTCTATAAACAATGGATTTTTGCTTTGACCAATATGCAACTATAAACACAGATACAATTGCATATTGACCTCATGTCAATATGCAACTGCATTTGTGTTTTTTCCCCATCCGCATGCCAAGAGGTGCGATAAAACTCGCCAACGTACCCCCTCTTTGGCGGCATCGCGCGACAAAGTGTCACAAATGGGAATCCGCAAGTATTTCTTCCACAATTGATGCCCGCAGAGCTTTTCAAAGCCTCGATTCAACGGGCGGCCAAAATCAACTCACCCACACCCACTCACAACACTCTTTTCTACCTGGACGATTCACTCTCTCGAATTTTCGTTGGTCGTTTCTCCTATTCCCCCTCTGCCCCCCCCCCCTCCGGCATCTTCGAATCACCGCTCTCTCGCGCCACTGGGCACCGTGATGAAATATGAAAATTAATTACAAAAGAGGGGGGAAGAGGGGGCTCCGAACGTTTCGGGGGAGACGCGCACTCTTTTCCGAGTAATGTCATTTCGAAGAAAAGCTGCCCCACAGGCATTTAAAAAAGAGAAAACAAGTTTTCGGGAGGGGAAGCCACAGTGCGGTAAAAATTCGATTTTGAAAAGTGCGTTTCATCACTTTTCCCGGGCGGTAAACGGGACGCCTCGTTAGGCCAAAAGCGTCGCCGGGGCAAGTAATTTTCTTTTCACCCTCGGACGCATTCTGGAGTCCGATTGAGTGTCGAGAAATTAAAATAATAATCATAATCGGGGGATTGAAATTTCATGCTCGCGCGCCTCGCTCTCTCTCACACGGAGCGTGAATCTCCTTGGATGCGGTTCCGGGGCGATTTTTGGCGAGCGCCATTAATTCGGATAAACGAATTAGCGCCGGAATTCGCCCGGTTTGTCTGAGACCCGTTTAAGGTCCGTTCATAATGGGTTTTCACCGCCTCGCGGGTTTAATGGCGTTTGAAAAGAGAGAGTGTGAAATGACTTGTTTCTCGCCCCGCTCGCTAACGTGGCGATGACGTCGATGTGACGTCACAATGCCTCGCTTTTATACTAGTTAGAATGCGTTACTCTGCGGCAATAACGCGAGATTACTCTGTGACTGCTTTTATCTTTTTTTTACGAATGTCACCAAATATACTTTCATTCCTTTAGTTAATTTTGAATCGATTTGTCATCTGTTTTCTTTCTTTTCAAACTTCATTTTTACCATGTTTTTATTAACCCGTTTTCTTGTTTGTTTGTTTGTTTGTGTGTTTGTGTGTTTGTCCCCGTACAAATCTTGCAATCGATTTTTAACTAACTTCCCGACTAGCTAAACATTTGAAAATTTTAGAATAGCTCAGAACACGATGACAATGCATTCTTTTAACACTTTTAGCCATCTTTAAGCAGAATTAAATTCCTTTTCAGTTAATTTTGTTATGTAGATTGGTGCAGCCATCTATCGGCCGGTATGGGAACGAAAAGTTAAACGCAAGTTAACTTCCAATTAACTTCATTTTCTTTCAAGTTAATGGGATAATTCATCAAAAAAATTTTTAAAAGTATTTATTAATGCATAGAATTGTCAAGTTTATATGATTCAACAGAAAATGTAAAAACATGGTTTATAAAAAATTCTTTTTATCTTGTGATTATTATTACGACGTTTTTAGTTACTCGCTTTCTTGTTTGTGTGTTTGTCCAGAAATCTTGCAATCGATTTTTAACTAACTTCCCGACTAACTAGACATTTGAAACTTTTAGAATAGCTTAGAACACGATGATAAAGCATTATTTTAATACTTTTAGCCATCTTTAAGCAGATTCATTTTCAGTTAATTTTGCTTTGTATTGAAAGTTAGTTCGGAAAAAATCCGCAAGGTGGTGCTTCGATCGAATTCAATACTTTCACTTTTGCGTAACGGCGTTTGACGATTTTGAAAACATACATGTGAATTTAGTTTGTTTACAAAAATATTGTGCGAAAAATTAAAAAAATATATAAAAGTTAGCAATTTATAAAGTCTATGGATAGTGGAAACGACTAAAAAGTGATTAAAATTAAATAAAAGAAAGTGAAAAAGAATAATTAAGCGAAGGTTTGTGTAATTAGTTTATATAATTCAACAGAAAATTTAAAAACGTGGTATATAAAAAGTTCTTTTTATCTTGTAATTATTCAGATTGATGTGCAAGGGTTAAAACGGAGATATGGGGGAATTTACTCCTCAGTTCTTTTTAATCACTGAGCAAATGCAAATTTTTGAATTCTGTTTTCTGCATTCGAAAATAGATCCTTGAATGCAGTACGCGTGTTTTTCAGAAACTTTTAATTTATTTTTTTGAAAGAAGAGATTTAAATTTGTAGAGATAGATGTCAACAATTTAATGAACTGTAAAAAATTGACTGCAGAAAAATTTAAATTTTTGTAAGTTGTGCTTTCTTTTATTTGAGCGTCTAGACATTCAGAGAAAAATTACCCAAAGCTTATTCGTTTGAATAAAAGATTTGCAATGCCAGCTGTCTCTTCCCGAACTAGGCAGCGAACAATGGCTAAAAGACTAAAACACCAAGTTTTCTGATTGAATGTAAGAAATAACTGTAAGTATGGGTGTTTGTATCAGTACAGTAGGCTTACAGTAAGATAATGCAGTCTGTTTAGCACTTTTGCAGCAAGAAACGACAATAGCTCACCAAAAGACAATCATTAACCAATCGTTAGAAGGATTCACAACCTCAGGTACTTGTACAATAGCATACTATAATAATAAGTTATGACATTTTCTTTTAACGTAGGACTACGTTCCTCCATAACGGTCCTCCGGAAAGCAAAATTTCAGACTCTAAAACCGTCCGTCGTCGCGAGCTATAATTTTGGCAGCGCGTCAAACCCAGTCTGTATAGCTTGGACAAGCAATAAACAGTTAAACAGAAAAGTACCAAAATAAGTCAAAATTTTGACATATATATATATATATATATATATTGATTGATACATGTATACATATATACATAACACATACATACATATATACATACAAAAGAGGTAAGGAACGATAAGTAATCCTACTTTAATAACCCGCGGTAGTTTCGTTAGAAGAAACTACCTGAATTTTTTTTTTTTTTGCTTTTATAATAGAAATCTAAAAACCATAAAAGGCAGTTTATGATTTGAGCTCATGAATCTGGAAAAATTGTTGGCTCTGTATAAATTAGAAGTCACTTGGTCAAGACGCTTCGCAAGATTCTCGGGAGCATCCCCTGCTTTTTGTTAGGTTAGTTCTAGAGTTCGGTGGGTAATAAATCCCATTCATAAAGAAGAGAAGCCCGGAATGATCCTTGGAGGAGTTCGAAATGATATGTAAAGCATTTCACACATGCGCTATAAGATTCAAATACTTGTGGGCCACTTCTTGCTCTGTGGATAATACTACCTTGAGAAAGTCCACTAGCAGCGAGAGGATCTGCATTATCACGAAATCTGTAATCTTATTCAATACTGATAAAAATTTGCCTTGTCAATTGCCTCTCTTTTCTAAAAAAAATTAGGTTCCTGGAGACTGACCGTAATTTCCCCCGCTGTTGTGCCACTGTTCAGTGTTCTAACCGTCCCGACGATGTGAGAAAACCTAATATTTAGAATTCGATTTACACCAAAGTCCACCCCTCCACTATTATTTATGCCAATGCAGGAGATATTGGCCTAAGGGTATTGGCTGCCCATATTTATTTTATTATATTTTCACATCATTTATAACGCTTCCTAATGATCCGTTGTAGATTTTTCTACCGGGAGTTGAACCCTGGAGTTCCGAGGATTTAGAAATTTACACATAACTAACTGTAAGAAGCGTGTAAATGACTTGTTTACGTGGAAGTAATTTATTCAAGTTTTTTGATAATTTGCATTTATAAGTTTTTTTAAGATTTACGATGCGCATTAATACAATTAATGTTATTTTCTTGCAGTGTGTAAATATAAAATCTACGTTTTCACTTGGTATCGAAAAATATCAACACTGTTTTCTAGTTTTTAATTTAAAGTGCTGAATGGGCGAAGATTTTGGTCCAATCGTAGTCAGTTGACAGAGTCAGTTCATTACAACATTGTTGTACTCTGCCTGTAAAACGATTTTTTCCGCCTTGCTATTGCAGTAAGCAAGAAAAAAACTTGAGGCTGCGGTGCATCGATTCACATCGCAAAACTTCAATCTCCATGTTAATCTTTGAGGAATTTTCCTCTTTTTATTTTTCTAGTCACGTATTAACAAAAGCTTATTTTTGAATTTTGATGTTTTCAAACAGATCTTTGACGCACGTATTTTTCAAAATTGTTTTTATTTTACTTTATTATTATTTGTTGACAATTTTAATTTTCAAGCTAGAAATTTTAATTTTAGGCTAGAAATCTCTATTGATTAGGCATCTACTATCTATGACTAGAAAAATGCAGAGAGGAAAATTTCCAACTACTTAACATGGGGATTGCATATCTGTAATGACAAATGGTGTCCCCCCCCCCTCCATCTTAGTTTTTGGCTGTGGTTTGTTATACTCTATACCAGTGGTTCTCAAACTTTTATTAGACGCGACTCACTTTCAAGAACAAAACTTTTCTGCTACTCACTCTGTCTGGTTCTCAAACTTTTATTAGACGCGATCCACTTTCAAGAGGAAAACTTTTCCGCGACCCACTCTGTCTGGTTCTCAAACTTTTATTAGACGCGACTCACTTTCAAGAACAAAACTTTTCTGCGACCCACTCTGCCTGGTTCTGAAACTTTTATTGGACGCAACGCACTTTCAAGAGCAAAACTTCTCCGCTGCCCACTTTGTCTCGATAAGCGAATCCCTCTTAATGAACACGTAAAGAACTTTCATAGTTTGATTTTTCTTCACGACCCACATAAAATGATCCCACAATCCACCAGTGGGTCGCGACCCACACTTTCAGAACCTCTGCTCTATACTGTCTCTCAAAAATGATTGGAAATGTGCACCTTTCAGCAATTTGTTTTATTTAAATGGCAATGAGAGATAAAATAAAATGAAATAAAATAAAATTTTCTTGCATCTAACATTTCATTTTGTACCTTATTCTGAGTTTTATGTACTTTTCATAAAAATAATAATGCATAAATTGATAATAAATTGTATGGTACAAATTGGATATAATACTGTTGTCACAGAAGTGGTTGGACACTTACTATTAAAAAATAAACATAGTTCTTAGAATTTTTGTATTGGTGGCTGTATTTCCGTTTCCTTTAAAAACATGGTTTAATCTTTTCGGCACTGATTCAACTAGCATTTCTATTTTCCTTACTTTTATCTCGATTTTGTTGAGAGAAAACTTGATGGAAAAATTCTAAAAGTCTAATTTTTTAAATGTTGCTCATTACTATTTATCGAGAATTATGCCATAAATTCCACGAAAATCTATAGTCGCAGTCTCAGATGTGTCCGAAGACATTTGCGTGATTATTTTTTCTCCTTAAACAGAAGATATTAATTAGTTCAATACAGTCGACGCTCATTATAGCGACCAGCCATTATAGCGATCATTCTAATACAACGACCGGTTCAAAAAGTTCCAAATGGAATCCCCTTTAATGATATGTTATTTTTAAGTTTTCGATACAACGACCACTCGTCATAACGACCTTTTTCTTTAAAACGCAAGGGATCGTTATGACGAGCAACGACTGTATTTTATATTAGGAAAAATAATGGATATGAAAAGGAGATTAAGTACGCGCAGACTTTGATTAAAAACGTATCCTTCTGTTATGGTTCAATCCATTTTTAATTTTCTCGTGATTTTCAAGGACTTCACGTGCCTGAATTTTATGAGAATTACAAATGTTTCATTTTCTTTTGGTATGACAATTGCTAATGTCTTATCAATTTTTTTTTTGTGTATGAATCTCACAACTAAATAGCCAATGAAATTTATTTTTTTCGAAATTGGTGAATCTATTGGGATTCTATAAAGATATTTTGAAGTCTGCAAAAATCTGATAGATGTTTTTTTTTGCCTATACCATGCTTCCTCTCGCTATTTTTACAGTATTTGTGATCTTTATCTTTAATAATAAAATTAAATGACTCGGGAATGAATACTTTGACTGTCCCTGAGATCATGAAAAAATGAGCCCGTTCTTGTACACATTAAGGCTTTGTTCACGTTGGGTCCGTCAGCGTCAATGTTACTCGCATCGAAATGTTTTTAACCAATCTGTCCTGACTGTCTGGTTAAGTAGCTCGTTCATGGTTTCCATGGACACATAAACTATTCTTTCCTTACATATATACATATATCTTGTTTATTCATATATTATTTACAGCATCTATGATACAACATTTCCATTATCAATTGATTATTATCAATCCTCACACAGAACAATCATCAATCGAAAATCAGCGAAAGAGAGTCTAAAGTCCAGCTTAGAGACGGGAAGCACGTCTCACAGTTCTCTCTCCATAGTTATCTCCCCTTTTCCTCCTTTCTTCCCTTTATATACCCCTCATTCTGAAAATTCCAGATCATTCTAGAAGGCTTCGTCACCACGTGGGAAAAAGCCCGCGGCCTCCAGTCAGCCCGTGCTCATTAAATTTATTGTACATTTCTAAGTAAAAGAGCACAAATATTAAATCATGTGAACGGTAAATACATTGAACAATAAATGAAAACAGTCAGAATTATATCAACATTGTAAAGGTTTAAAAGTAAATAGCATAATACAGAAGTAAGTAAATACGTAAGTACAGATGCTAAATGGAGAAATAATTTATAATTTATATTTAATTTGTCGACCCATTCTCTCTAAATCATTGGCTTCAAAATCATCAGTTATTGTAATTTCATTGACTGAGTTGGCTTGAATTGTGGCTGGCCCCTGTCATCTTCCTCTGTTTCCTCAAGCTCATCCGTATCTTCTTACCCGTACCTACTCCTCCGTACTTATCTCCCCTCTGACCTTGAAGAACACACAATATTTTATTGCCACGCCGTGCAGCTATACGAATTAGACGTACTCGTGTTTCTTTCTTGAAACTTCCGGAGAGTTTCGTATATAATTTTGATCTGTCAGTGTTAGACGACATTTTCTGCTACACAAAATACAATCTTAAGCAAAAGCCTCTAAATAAAGACATGATTCTACTGAAGAATGTGAACAAAACACAGCACTCTCTTCTTACGATCACTGAAAACAAAACAACTCCTTTTCTGTACTGGATGGTAGGGGAGTTGCTATGGTCAATAGCACATCGCAGGGCACTCTCATGCGTGCATGTCTGCGTGCGTGTTTACGTATTCATTGCTCTGATCCCCCCGTGCCCCTTGTCAGCAAAAATAAGCAAAGTTTGAACATCCCCCCCACCCCAACCACACACGCACTTGAATACTTGAACCACCCCTAATATGACATTCAAAATAATAAAGAAGGCAATTTTTACTCAGTACCTTTATTCTAATGGGGCTTGAAATAGTAATTAAGAGCTAAATATACTTAGAGTTAAAAAAAAATGAGCAAAACCTGCTAAGGCAAAAGCCATTTAATTTTCCTTCCAGGTCGAAATCCCTTCGCATCGCAATATTATCTTATTTACTATTTCTGAAAGCATATTTTCATCCATCCATTGAATATATTTCGAGAGCATTCCTCTTTCTTGTTTGCTATTGTGACTGTTACTTGAAATGAAAAAAAAAAATATTTTAAGGAAAAAGCTTTTTGTTGTCTGAAAATAAAGGGGTCTATACCAGGTCTATCCAATGCAAGAAAACTGGAGAGTAAAATCTTAAAGCACGTGTAAATGCATCATAGGATCGTGAATTCTAAAAATTTCTAATTTTACAGGGACAATTTTAAAAGAACCTATTATAAATTGAAAGACATCCTAGACTTTTCGATTAAACAGGAAATGCTCATAGATTGAGCTATATCATGAACGAAGATTTAAAGACCTACAATTTCTCTGATTTTAAATACTTACATTAACAGCCAGTGAAACTCATTATTTGATATGTATAATGAATGGTATGATTATAATTTTGAAATCGTTAAATTAGATGACATCAGCAGCTGTAATCTCAAATCAATATTTAAACAAATATTTATGCTGTTAATCAGCTCAATGGACTAAATATTCATACTTTGAAGAAAAAAAAATTGTAAAATTACAAGTGCTTTTAAAAAATAACTACCTTGAATGTTTTATCAACCACGTAACTGATTGCACTAGATTTACTATTATTAACACTTAACTGTAATGTTCAGCATGTCTCTTATCCAGTTATATTAATTTCCAATGCAACGGATAAGTATATCATTTTATTCAAAAGTTCGTGGAGGCATTAGTCTGTTTAAGTAATTAATATTTATTGGTTAATTTTTGAAACTTGATTTTGTCTTTCACCAATAAGTTGATTATATTAAATCAATTTTAAGTTAACCAGATTAAACCAGTTTTTAGGGTTATATTTGATAATGTTTTGCAGTTTGTTAAAATTTACGTCTTTTACTTTGAACTTACAGAGGTTTATAGTCATTTGACTTTTGAATTAATTTATCATTTTTATGCGTTGATTAAAATCAACTAATACTTATCTTTGTTTTAAAGTCTTTCGGTTATTCGCTTAGCTTTAAGTTAGATTAAGTGTGTACTGTATTTTCACCTGCTTTTTTACTACGTATTTGTGTTTTTCCATTCAGAACAATTTTGCTTTACTTTGGTTTTCGCGTCCATAAAAAGTGATTTAAAAGCTTTTCTTCGCGTCACTCGCGTTTGTGGATTTCTTGTTCACTCTTGCTTTTTTATGTTTGTAGTTTTTTCATTTTAAAGAGTGTGGCGAAGTGTTGTGATCTCCAAAATCGAAACTTTCAGAACAAATCTGCTTCCGTTGAAATGGCTCTTTTGGAGCAAAATTTTGGAATTTCTTTTATAGCTCTGTTTCAAAGGCCAATCTTTTAGGATTCTAAAACTGCTTTACTTTTATTCGTGCGATCACTGATTGAGAATTTAATAAACCGGAAGCGATATTAACAGACCGGAAGTAGCATCTTTAAATTCATTTTTTAGGATATTAATTTTTCAGTTACTTTTGTAAACAAGAAAGCTAATATATTTTAATGAAATTTCGCAGTAGTGTTTTACATATTACTAACTATGTTTTGACCTAAAAGCAAAACTATGTGTTAACTCAATCATTCTACAGGTACAGTAAAACCTCGTTTATCCGGACTAACTGAGACCATAGGCAATCCGGATAATAGAAAATCCAGATAATCCGGGTAATATGGGTAACAAGCAAAATAAAATCCTCAACTAAGCAGACTTACCGTTTACTACGATAAAAAACTATGTTTTCTAACAAAATTACATAGTATTGTTTACAAGTCATTAAAAATTATAAAAATAACTTTTCACATCAATTCTTAACAAAGTATTGGTAAGTCTAGTAAAGCTTTCTTAAACTCAAGAAAAAGTATTTTATTATCGTAATTTATTGTACAATCAGTCTATGCAGGAACTGTACATTGAATCAAACCAAAAAGCGAATATTTGGCGTACTTGTAGATACGTTCTTGCCATCATAGTTAAAAATTATTATCTAACGTGAACATTAAATAAAAATAATGTCTACAAATCTGATCTGGATTATCTGGAGATCCGGATCAACGAAGGCCAGATAAACGAGGTTTTACTGTACCTGCACTGAAAAAAAGATAATTAAAAAACATTCAGGGTTTTTTCACTTTTTTTGTATCATTCAGTGATTTTTGGAAATATAGTAAAACTTTTACTTGAGAACACTGGTCAGAGTGTCCCAGTAGTATAATGTATAAAGGAAATTAAAATATATTTTGTTGAATGGAGCGCAGGGTCTCTGGCGTAAGCACTCAATTGTACTAAAAGTTTATAAAATATTTCCTCTATATTGAGCTGCTATGAGATTTTTACCAAAATTATAGTTGTTTTCGTGATTTGATATCCCATTTCAGCTAAAAATATCGTTATATGTACAGTCGAACCCCGTTATAGCGAACCCGGTATATAACGAACTCACGGATATAACGAAAGAAAATTTTGGTCCCGCCGTTTTCTTATTGTACGTAATATAATTATTATTGTGTCAGTTTAATGTAATCGATTTTAGTCGATTTAATTCATTAATGATAATTTTTAATAGATTTTATCCTTTTTTTAATACTTCATTATTGAATACACATCGCGACTAATGAGTTATAGATTTTGTGAACTCTAGCATTTTTCTTAATGGTTCGGATATAGCGAACCACTGGATAAAGCGAACAAAACCTTTGGTACCTTGAAGTTCGTTATAACGGGGTTCGACTGTATATATCACTGTGCGTATGAATATATCCTTGAATGATTATCCTTCACAATCAAGTAAATAAAACGAGGTACGAAAATATTTAAATTTGAAAGCTATTTAAATATTATTTTAAATGTTTATACCATTTATTTTATTTGTTTTAATAATTATTTATAGTTTAATATTTGTTGTTGAGTTATGCATTTTGTGAACTCTAGCGTTTTTCTTAATGGTTCGGATATAGCGAACCACCGGATAAAGCGAACAAAACCTTTGGTACCTTGAAGTTCGTTATAACGGGGTTCGACTGTATTTAATCAATACTGTATATTTTTGAAAAAAAGTGCTCCGAACGTAGTTATCATATTTACCTCTTTAAGGAAGAGTCATTGTCTCTATTTTTTTTAGTATAAATTTCAACTTATTTACACTTATCTCCTTTCATAAAAAAGAGCTTTCAGTGCACTCTTACTAATCTATATATGAGGCGGTGAAAGGCAAAGTGGTGTAAGTCAATGAGTCAAGTGGTGTAAGTCAAAAGAGTTTTACTGCAAAAACTACCAAATTTTCACTAGAAATTGAACAAATTATAATTCATAATAATCATTATAATATCTCAAATCATAATTACTTGCAATTCCACTATAAATTTAACATGGAGATTACATTTTTGCCCTCAAATAAAAAAAGTTGAAAATGTGACTTACACCACTTTGCCTTTCAACGCCTCATATATAAAACAGTTCCGTGACTGACTGACTGACACACAACGCACAGACCAAACCGCTGGACATAAAGGGCTGAAATTTTGAATGGCGATTCTTCTTATAGTGTAGGTATAGTGTAGGGGTGCATTAAGAGAGATTTTTGAAAAATTCTTAGATTTTTTAAAAATAAATTTTTAAGCAGTTTTTGTAATATTCTTTAAAATAATAATCTGAGGGTTATAAAATTTATATCACGAGAAAGATCCTAAAAATTCCTTTAAAATGAAATCTTTTTCGAATCTTCACCACAATTTTCTGATTTTTAGTGAATTTTTAAAGAATAATTTTTAGAATTTAATTTATTAAATGCTGATCACGTGGTATCATTTCTTTTTGTGATACTTTAAACTAATTTGCGTCCGTGCATGACAACGAAATAGACAAGAATCTTTTTTCCTTGCTAATGCGGCAGACGATTGGACATTATCCAAAAAAATATTAAAATACTGTAAAAGAAATGTTTCTCAAACTGTACTATATTCTTTAGTATGTTCTATCAGATTTAATTTGAATATTTTCTTCTTCATTATTTTGTCTATAAAAATATCCGTTACGATATTTTTATAAATATACTTTTTTTGGTATTAATTGCGTAAATTGACCGTTCTATTTATTATATATATATATATATATATATATATATATATATATTTGGCATTAATTGCATACATTGACCGCTGTATTTAATTTGAATGCACTTCGTAGCGAAGTACGGGTTTTTAGCTAGTGAATCATAAGTCTGTGACTGCCTGTATTTCAGTTTGTATTTTCGGTTGTTGTTTACTGCTCGGATTTCTCCATTCCCCCACCTCTGCAATGTACGCCGCCGTCGCTGATGTCTCTCCTGGAATTCGCAGGTGTCCTCTTCTGTTTGGCGAACTCTTAAAAATTTCCGGCAACCCCTCCCCCTTCTCGCTTTTCCGCCCTCTTGAACGCGAGATTTTAATGGCCTAATGGACCGCAAAATGACGGAATGTACTGGATTTCCAGTGGGCAGCACATCCATTTTGTTGCGCTACGCATTGCCGACCGCGCTCCCGGCCCGCCAAATGGTCGCACGCGCTTGTGGGAAGCGATAGAAAACTGATGGACGCCGCGCTTGGGATTTCGAGAGTGGGAAGCCCGTCATTGAAATGACGTTTTTTTTGAGCCGGGCTTTGAGGTGCCACTGTTCATGGAATGTTTGACTGATAGGCATGTTTCCCAGTCAGGGATCGGCGTTCGACAAACTTCGGCAATGAACCTGCATAAACTTCCTCCGAGGACAGGAGTGGGATGCAGAGAGGTTGATCTCTAGAGCAGTGGTTCCTTAACCTTTTGTGTTGATCAAGGACCAATTGTCGGAAAAAAATTGTCAGGGATCATTTCCAAACCACCCCTTTAAGGGTCAAAAATGGGTTTCGTTTTCTGAATAAAGAATCTATTTGGGATAAACAACTTTAATAAAATATTACAAATAAACTTATTAATATCAAATTTCACAGAAGAGAAAACTTGAGAGCAAAAAACATAAAAGCCTATTAAAACTAAAAAATTATAGAGATATTTGAGTTTGCATTTGCTTTTTACTAGATGCAAAATGGCTGTGTCGTTGCGACTGTACGTCACAGAATAGATATTAAGGGTTTTTAAGTAGAACAGGGATTTTTACGTACTCGAAACGTCAGGAATGGGAAGAAATACAGGAATTTCCAGAATTTGAACGATAAATTTGGAATATAAAAGAATATTTTTTTGTTCCCATTTTTATAAAACTGTTAAATCTGCAGTCGTTTTGAAACGATGAAACTTTTTCCCCCCTATTTTTAAACATTGCTAACTTCTTCGCGGCCTACTTCATGCGTTCGCGCTTGTGGTAGCACTGTGGTACAGCGCGCTGGCATTCGGTGCTGAGGGTGGTCGGATCGAATGCAGCATCGCGCTACCAAAATACCCCCGTCGTCCCTTCATAAGGGGTAATGCTAGTTCGCCTATATGGTGCCCCCACAATAAAATGGCCTGCAAACTGCGGTGAATTATAGGCAAACGTCTACATGACAAGTGCCTCCGCTTAATAATAAATAAATAAATGAATAAATAAATCTTGCGTTCTCCTGAACCACCGGTTAAGGACCACTGATCTAGAGGATGTTGGGACGCGAGAACAGCAGAATAGGACATGGAAATTTAAAAATACATTTTTAAAGTATTCTATTTACTTGTGCCTCGCTCGTAACTTCCCAAAGCGATCGTGGCCCAATTTTGTCCTCGTTTTGAGGTTCTGCAAACGGATAGGTAAATGTCTACTAGTATACTTAGAAAACAATCTTTTCTCCGCATACAAACTGGTTTTTCTTTTTCAATTTTAATTTATTTTACATAAAATGACCTTTTTGATATTATCTGTCTAAGTTCCGTTTTGTGACGCTCTGTTTCTTGTTTTCTGATTTTGGTAAAACATCGAAATTTTTTAAACAATGCAGGTGGGGAGAAATTTTATGAAAGATTATAGGAATATGTGAGTTATAGGAAAAATTATAGGAATATGTAAAAATTATAAGAATATGTTGTTGTTCCTAATGCCCTGAAGTTCCAGACCAGGTCCATATAGGCTTCGGGCTGAGTAGTGCAGCTCCGGTTTATAATAGCAACACAAGGGTCGGAGTTCGACTTGGCTAGTTGCCACCACAATTTTGACCGAGCACCTCCAGGGATGACATCTGGGGGGACCATACCTTCCTCATCCACTAACTTCATAGTAGGACTTTCCGGTGTACGGGTTTAATGGGTCCATATTCGGCCTAGACATGAAAGTATTTAATGGCGCTTGTCGGGATTCGATCCGAGCACCCTCAGTACCGAAAGCCGGGGCGTTACCAATAGGCTACCTCGGGCCCATATATAAACAGGGTGATTTTTATTAAACTGACACTACTCAGAGCCATCTGTAGCACGATCTATCAACCGGAATTCCACCAAAATTGATAGAGGTACCAAGGACGACATGGGAAAAGAGTTTCCGGGAAAAAAAAGTTCCTAAAGTCACCCATAGGGGAACATATGGCGCTGTTGTTGTCGGCGCACCCGAGAATTTGCACAAACGTAAGTAAAACATCAAAATGCAAATTCACGACTACGTAGTCGACAGCAGCGCCAGTATTTCGGGCTACAAAGATAAGGGGTGAATTCCAAAAAAGTTGTAATAAGCAGACAAATGAATAACAAAAAAATTTCACTGCAACACCGCTTTATGCAGCAAATTCACTCCCCCCCCCTTCAATGTGACCACCGTCGTGGCGAACGACACATTGCATCCTGAACACTACGTTCTCGACGGCCGAGCGTAACATGTCACCAGGAATGTTAATCACAATGCGGGATATGTTGGCCTTTACGGCCGCCAAGTTAGAGACTCCACCAAGATACACCTTGGACTTGGGTTAAGTCCGGGTAGCGACGTGGAAATGCAAGTGGAAAAAAGCGACTGATGACACTTTCTTCTGTAAAGTGATGGTGCAACAGATTCCCCACCGATCTTTATAGCCCAAAATACTGGCGCTACTGTCGACTACGTAGTCATGAATTTACGTTTTGATGTTTTACTTTCGTTTTATGCAAACTCCCGGGTGCGCCAACAACAGCGCCATATCATCCCTTATCGGCGACTTTTGGAACTAATTTATTTTTTCGGGGAAACTCTTTCCCATGTCGTCCTTAATCCCTTTATCAATTTAGGTGGAATTTCGGAAGATAGATCACGCCACAGGGGGCTCTGGGTAGTGTCAGTTTAATAAAAATCATCCTGTATATATATATATATATATATATATATATATATATATAGTGGAATCTCGATCGTTCTCCGAATCATCGTTTTCCCGTATGTGTCGTTTGTTTATTTCACCCAGACCCAGTGATCATATTGCCTGGTTATGTTCCCGCATCTATCCTTTTTTCCGCATTTATCGTTTAGTTCAGTCGGTCCCTTGAAATACGATAGATCGAGATTCCACTATATAATATATACAAGTATGTGTAATTCAAGCGAATTAAAGAAAAAACGACATGGTATATAAATTAAAATGAAGCCAAAATGATTCCATGTTGATTCAACAATCGGCTCGATACCCCCCCCCCCCTGAAGAAAAAAGAAGAAAAGGAAGCTTAAAAATCGTTGAAAGATTTAGAGTAAACAGATGTCGAAACTAATACTGGGGGCCAAGATATATATCTCTTGAACGTGAAACAAACTCCCGAAAGCGATGAAGCGGATAGGATTCTAATTATTCGGCAGGACTTACTGAGCAACTGCTCTCGGACGAATCTCATCCTTTCCCCCAAAAAGGCCAAAATCGGGATTTCGAAACTGTTCAGACATCGAATCCCTCCCTATCCCAAGTTCTCTCACAAAGCAATTCAATCCACTTGGAGCATTTACACTCCGCCTAGTCTTCCGTTTCCGCGCTTAATTAGCATTTCTAATCTCCGCTTCTTTATATCTTCCTTCCATTTTTTAGCAGATTTGGGATGGGGGAGGGGGGGGGAGAGACAGAAGAGTGCATTGAAAGTCATTCATCCGTTTCCCATCCCTCTATCCATGTGTGTGTATATGTTCCCGGGACCCTGCAGTATACCTCCCCTTCCACTGCCGGGATTTGTCCTTCTGTCTGCCTGTGTGATTGTGAACGAGACACGAAGTGGTGAAGATGAGTCAAGGGGAGGAATGGGGGGAGATGTTCGTCAGAGAACAGATGGTTTATGGTGGAAGAAGGGATGTTAAAGCTTGGAGTGCATGTCGTTCCCGCGCGGCCAACACTCGAAATGGAAAGCGGGTTCGAAGGCTGAAATGTCTGTCAGAGCGACGGATTCGTTGAAATTCTTGGTCGGTGCCTGAGAACTTCCCTTTCGATTCCGGGATTCGTTTTCCGGCATTTGTTTGTTTACATAAAGCACTCTATCCAGATGTTACACGTGTTCGTAAATGCGAAATATAATTCCGATTTGCCACCATCATTCTTGAACTGACTTAAGAAATGACCGTGCATGGACCGTACTGGATCGCTATTCCCTTCCAGTAGGATTCATCACAATACATCCCATCGTAATAGGATCCAGTGTAATGTTATCTGTCGCCGAGAGTTGACAACGGGTCCCAAAAGCTCACGGACTTTGGGAATCTTACCTCCCCCCTCCCCCCAACTTTACCATCTCTTTGGGCTCCGAGTTTGATTTTTGCGTTTGCCAGTTGCATTTTAAGGTGAGAAAAAATTATAAATATGAAAATATGTGGTAGACAGGTTTTTACAGCCAACCACTTCAACCAGGACTTAAGCAGGGGTAAGGCCAGAGGGTACTGTCTCGTCCCTGTAAGATATTTTGGCGCTTAATATTGCTGCCCCCAAACTGGCCTTAATTATGTTTTAGCCTGACATGGTTGACAGTTTGACCGTTTTTCATAGTTCCGCTTTTGATTCCCACGTTTGCTAGTTGTATTTTAAGAGGGAATTTTTTTTTCTTTTTTTTAATGCGGCAGGCACTTAGACAAGTGCCTACTTTCAATTTTATCAAGAAGTGACGGTAGGTACTTCTTGATAAAATTGAAAGATATAAAAATGTAAAGAGATCTTTATACCCATTTTTAAAAAATCTTCAGGAGGTACAAAACGAAAACGAGACATAGGGATGTTGGGGGGGGGGGGGGGGACACTTCCGCCACATTCAGAATGTTAGGTCCTTAACATATTGCTCGCCAAAAAGCGGCCCTTAATTATGTTTCCGTCTGCTATTGTGAATACAACCAACAATTTTTCTGTATTCGTTATAACTGGATTTACGTCCCGATTACCCGTCTAGCGGATTATCAGTGCATCACAAAAGAAAAATATCTAGGTAAGAAATATATAAATCGCCTCCAAAAGAATGCCAACATAGTTCAAAAATATCGAAATGTGAAACACTTACTTTAGAAGAAACACTGTAAATCTGGAAGTTTAATTTCTACTTTAATTACAATCTATTTGAATTGCTACATGTGTAGTGTGTTTATGACCTGGGAGTAGCTCCCATTCACGGTACAGAGGGTCATTTTTTAGTTATCTGTGCTCGCACGTGCCCTGATTATCAAGAATAACCGGGAGTTCAAAGCGTAAGATACTTTGCTACTGTTAAATTTGGAAGAGAGCAGGTATTCTGGCCCATTTATGTAAGTTTTGTTGCACGCGAGGGTCTTACCGTATTGAGTCTAACGTTCATTTTTTTTTACCCAGGAAGCTTAAAATATTTAGCGTAAAATCTGAATGAAAAGAAACAACCACGGATAATCCGTATAGGAAGCATGACAAAACTCGGAATAAGCTATTTATAGGAAGAAACGGGGAACAAAAATGAATTCTTTGAATCGCTCAGCAGCGCAGACCCACCAGGTTGAAGAAGCTGATCACGCAGAACAGATCTAACGAATTACAGCCAAATGAATTGTATGGAAATTATTTTATTTAGGAGAATTAGTGGCACGTTGTGTAGAAATTAGCTATTGGTAGATAGGACTTATAGCAAAAAATTCTGAATTTACACGAGGTAACTGAATGTTTGGAGCTACGAGTTGGAGCTGTGAAGAAATAGCACAGCTATTCTTCACGAAGAAATTTTTTTAAAAATTCACATTGAAACGACAAGGGACAACACTTAAACAGCACAGACGTCTATCACAACAGAACGTTTTCGTGAAAGTAGGTCATCTCTCGGACGAATATTCACCAGCACGAAATAATCACTAGGACAAAAAATCACTTGCACATATAAAAACAAAAAAAAATTAAACACTTGGACGGCTGTGAGTCGGGGATCCCGTACACTCGACCGAAATATTCACTTGGCTGCCAATTGTTTTACTCGTTCGATACCTACTGATCTCCCCTCACTTCAGTTCAGTTCCTTCGTCAAAACTCCTATCGTTCCTCACTTCACTTCCGTTCGTCAGAATCGGAGATCCTTTCAGTTCATCGCCTCATTCCGGTCTAGTCAATAGGGAGGTCATCACAGAGCATTTTTTTTTTTTAATTCCAGATATTCTTCGATAGTTTTTTTCTCATATTTAGCTGTCCGTGCGAGTTGATTGAAAATGAATTTTGGTTTGTCATATTTTGTCCGAGAGTTATACTTCAACTTTTTTACTACACTGGACCATGACGACACCAGCATAGTTTGTTTAGATTTAGCTATTGGTTTACATTGTGTAACAAAATACAGTATCTTACGGTAAAGTTCAAAGACGCTTTAGCTGTCTTGAGTATTGTCGTCCATTAAAAATCCTTGGTTATTCTTTCCATGCGTCAAATAAATAATATTAGAACGCTTCCTCCTGTAGTAATCTCCTTTTGCGATTGTCCTATACTACAAGGAACAAAACAGAGAAAAAAAAGAAGCGATAAAAGAAAAAAATCCACCATGATTGAAACGGGACTAACAACCGAAAGCCTCTAAGTGAATAATTCATCTCTCTTAAAAACAATACCTTAAATGAACGGAAGAAACAAACAATCTACATCATTTTTAAGACATTGTGTTCGGAGAGAAACGACAGAAATCATTTCATTCAATTATACCATCGCGTATTAAATTAAAACCAATGGACTTTATCCGCGGTGCTCCAAATTATACAGCGCCTTTTTTCTTCAAAATGAGATTGCACAAGTTAAAATTATAAGGAGAGGCCTTTTTCTTGTTTTCCATTGTACAGTAATTATTTTCATGCAAAGAGTCCGACGGAGACCGAAAGAAACGCTGATTGAAAACAAAACAAACGCGCGCGCGCACCAGCACCAGACAAGATTCACATCTGATTAAACGTAATTGAAGGCGTCGGGATAAATTTACAAACAAAAGCCTTGTTGACTGATTTTTTCCCCCCTTTATTATTGTTACTACTCAGCTGCATTCTGTCGGGTAGCAGTTAAAGAACACGAAGGCTTTCTCTCTCTGATGTCGCCGAGATCTATTTGACGGAGGTATGAAAATTTGAAAGAGCGGCGATTGCAAGACAAACAGCCGCTTTCTTTTGATTTCACCGGCTTAATGCAAGAGAATTTTTCTGGCTGGGAGGGAGAGGATAAGGCTGGGTGTTTAGACGGGTGTTTTCAGTGAACAGTGGTATGGTGTCCAAAATGCGTACCAAATTGCCGTCTACAATTTTTACTTTAATTTCTTTACAATGTATTCGTAATCATTTCCCGTTTTTGTCTTGTCGCATCAGGGAGGTGACAGAAAGAAGCAGGGGCTGCTCCAGTCCAGGTTTTTTTTTTTTTTTTTTTTTTTTTTTGGGGGGGGGGGGCAACATCGGCTCTTAGGGATATATATATATATATATATATATATATATATATATATACAGTCAAACCTCGCTAACTCGAACCTCGATTTCACGAATTTTTCGATATCTCGAAGAAATAAAAATTCCCTTCAAATTTCCTATGCACTCAATGTTAAAAAAACCTTGATTTGGAGAATTTTTTTTGGCTCATCCCTCGATAACTTGAATTTTTTTCCATAAATGGAGAAGAAAAAATTATCTAAAAACAAAAAAATAATATCCAAAAAATAGAAATTTCAAAAAAATAGAAAAGCTATTTAAACATTACAGTGGTAAAACCCTGCATAAACTTTAAAAAGAAGGGATAGAAAGATGGAAAATAACACAATGAAATGATAACTTCTCTTGACCCTCCAAGATGGGAGTTGAAATTCTTGTTTATTGTTTTCTTATCTCGTTTAAGTTAGTTCCCATGCATAGGCAGTGACCATCGATCCTTTATTTTATTTTTTCTCCTTTTATTCTCCAAGGTTACTTTCTAGAGGGGTTGGGGTGGTTTTAACAAAACAAAATGAAGGCATGAACAAAAATCAAGAGGTGGTGGGTTCTAAGAAGATTGTAGATTTTCTTATCATTGCAACAAGGAGTGAAAGAAAAAAACTACAGGTGTGAATGCATGCCTGTGCTGTCTTGCATTCAAGCTAGTGCCTCGATGCTCATGCACCTCGATAACATGGAATTTAATGACTTTGTCATCGTAGATGATACGGCAATAGTGTGTGGTCAGTGGGAGGACAATGACATCATCGGTCAGACGAAAGCTTCTTGTGTATTATCAGAAGAAGAGGAGGACGAAATCCACCATTTGCCACCAAATGTGACAAACAAAGTACTATTTGCAGTGGACGCTTTGAGGAGATATGTTAAGTCAACCAAATAGGTAAGAGACATTTAAAGCCGCTGTCCACTTAAAAAGTGTATTAGATAAAATTTCAGACTCTTCTCTGAAGCAAACAACAATTGAATCGTTTTTCAAAGAATTTGGTAAATAGTGTTTATTAAAATAAAAGTATGGATTACTTTTTAAAAAGGTATGTAAAAAAGCTGTTTTTCCTCTATTAATATTGATAACATGTGATTTTCGATAATTCGAATTTTCGTTATTTCGAATTTTTTTCTCTCTCCCTTCAAGTTCGAGATATCGAGGTTTGACTGTATATATTATATTAATATATACATATGTAATAATAACGGCCCACTAATATTAATTGTCCTATATCTAACGCGTATCTTAATTTTTCCTCAATAAAGCCCAGCCCTATTTCAAAAGAGAAATCGAAAATCAAAATAATCTAATATTCTCTTTAACGCATGAGCGGGAAAGTTATTTTTAGACTTCCGTGATCTCGATCCCCCTTCAAAGAAATACCACGTGATCGGGGTCAACAAATCAAAAGAATTCTAAGCCTAGCGGCAAAATCAGAAGTTACTCAACATAAAAAGGCGAGACGGATCATTTTCGCGCTCTCTACTTCTTTTGGCGCTGTTTCATTACTTCCTTGCTATCCGCGTACTGTTCCAAAATATATTAGGATGTAATGGTATTCGATAATGGTATTCGATACTTGTAGCCTGGGCAGCTATGGGCTGTCCGTTGACGTTATTGTCAAACATCATGTCGTCAGCTTGTGCCAATTCGTTCAACTATGTATAGCTGTGTATCTTCTCTGATGTCTTGAAGTTTGGTTCCATGGAATAAAATATTTTAAGTGTTCGTCGTGTTCCTGTTCTTTCCCCAAGTATTTATGTGTGAATCCATCTCCTGTACCGGTCTATTAGAAGTATTACCACTCTGGCTACGTCTACATTGTCGTGTTTCGTGTACTCTACAAAGTTAAAGTTATTCGTACGTAGAGTACCAGAATTTCGCTATATGATAATATTAATGTAAACTTTTTAGATATTAACATTAAATTAAATTCTAATAGCAAATTTACTTTTGACTTATACGACAAAAGATCTGACTATGATTTTAATATTGTTAAATTTAAAAATTACCTAACCTGTTTACATAAATCTGTTTTGAATAACATTATTGTAAATCAGTTAGTTCGTATAAATAGGCTATGTTCTAAAGACAATAGGAGTAAGCATATTTTAGACTTGATAGCTGTGCTAACACGTAATTATTATCCCGAAAGTCTATCCAAGCACATAATTGGTTGTTTTAGTTTTAATGAATAGTTTGTTCTGTTGCAATTAATAAGTAAATCAAAATAATAAGTAAAATTAGAAAAAATAACTTCTAAAAATAAAAAATTAAAAAATTAAATTAAAATCTTAAGTAAAAATAAAAATAAGATAAAAAATTACTCTAAGTAATAATAATAAAAAACTATATTAATATAGGTTTAAAAGTCCTAAAACACAGTATCCATAGAAGGTCAGTTTCTGTGTTTCTATAATCTCCATGGTTGCAAGTTTTGTGACGTCAGTCATCTTGCGGTTACTTATTCTTAACTTCCACTCTGTCTAGCGCCAGGCTTGGTGTTCTATGGTTAAGTAACTCTTTAATCAATTCTACAGTTATTCATGGATTGTACGGTGTCTGAGTATGTTTATTGTATAGATCATACTTATCTGAAACAATCCATTGGCTTTTAGACATTATTGACACCGCTGATGATGAGATATTGTCTTAAACCTCTCAATCTTTTCATGTTTTTGGTTCCTGGCTGTAGTAGCTTTAGTGCTCATACTGGTTTTTCTCTTTCAACTTTATCTTATATATATATATATATATATATATATATATATATATATATATATATATATATATATATATATATATATGACATGCGTAGGGCTACGCCCGTCATCTTACAAATTATGGCAGTCATGGTATATCCGGTGGTGTAGCAAAAGTAATCCAATCAATAATTGAGCAGGCATCAGTTCAATTTAATCCAGTTTTATTCTTTGTCATAATACCACCTCTCCAGATCTACGCATTTCATTATTCACCATTTCTTTTTTAGAGCCGCGGCGAAACACATCTGATAGCATCGACTTCTATTCCGCGCTCTCACCAAATTCGCGGGCATCTCTGCGCGCCAACTCTCCCTGCACATGCGCAGAGCCCGAACCAGACATCTTTCAAGGCTAAAATGTAAATGCTCCTCCTCGACCGCAAAACTCAGAGGCGCGCGAAGATTATATAATAAAAAGGGAATTTCCCTTTCCCAATTCGCGTCTTTGAATACGAACAATTAGAGGCGAATTACGCCACGAATATAGTTTAATTCCCAAGCCCCCTTTAAATTTAGAATAATCATTCTTTTCCCACTAAATCCTTTACAACTTCCCCCCCCCGTCCCCCTGAAGGCGCGCACACAAGGAGTAGCTAATTCCATGTGGCAACGCCTCAGAAGAGCAAAATCATCAAATCAGCCAACTGGAAAACATGCTAAGTAGGGACGTCTCCCCAAACAACAAAGATCCCAATGAACCCCATTATTAAAACCAAATGCCCCCGTTATAACACCTGGATAATCTCTTTCTGAGCTGTGAGACCTGGAGCAGTGGTTTTAAAAAAAAAACACAGTTTACAATACTTTACAAGTTACATTAAAAGATTCTTGAGTTGTACAGTATATTATATTATCACTGATGACTTGAAACAAAATAGGAAGATATTACAACATTATATCAAAATATATCACCATAAATATTCAAAATATCACCTTAATTATACCAAAATATCATCTCAATAAGACATCACCTGAAAATAATGTCACTTCAAAATCTCATTTAGGGATCTTTTATTATTATTATTATTATTGTTACCATTATTATTAAATTAAATTAATAGAGTTAAAATGTTGACCATTAACGTGGACTGTCAGTAGTATTTTACAATTTAAAGTCCATGCTTTAAGATTTTCATCAAATTCTTTGAGTGGTAATGTAATCGACAGTCCTGTAAGCTGTCCACTCGCCTTCTATTTTACAACAGTTCCAGTTTACATTGCTACAAATATTGAATTTATTTACACAGATTATGGTAATATGAAAATGGACGTAAAATGAAAAGATCAATTAACTATGAAAAACAAAAGAAACTGCGGTCGACGGTCTTGCTTGGAGGCCTCCTGGAACCATATATCCCTGTAAGACTCAAAGACAAAAACATTTTAGTGATTGAAAAAGAATATAAACATTTTATCCTTTTTTCAAATGGGAATTTTCTCATTTACCTCTATTTATTGAATATCACAAAATTTTTACATCGATTCAACTAACTTATTTTTCATTTAGAGCTCTTTTACCTTCGATTTACTTATGAAATACAAACATATGAAATTACACATGAAATTCAAAATACTCTACATATTATTTATACTTCAAAATTTTTCCATAACACAAAACTCTGATTCAAATTTATCACAATTCAAAGTTATCAAACATTTTATAATTTACACTTCATTCACCTTAATATTTCACAATGATAGATTCATTATGTAAAACAATTCACTTCTGGTACTGGTGTACCACTCCTTCATCTGTGTACATTCTGTTTAATTCAAGGTGTATGTTTTTGTTTGTGTGTGTTTGTGTAGTTGAGTGAACAAGTGCATAGTTGGGTCAGAGGAGAGCAGGTTCAACAATTTCCCACCGTCTTAACCACAACCGACAACTCTAAACAAAATTCAGAGTGAAAAATTGGTGCGTATAGTGCACGACACTGAAAAACTTCAAAACATTATAAATTAGTGATAAACATTTCAACATACTCAGATTTTGTAGATTTAGAAAAAGTTCTTTCAACAGTTATTTAAATTTTAACTCATATCATACAATTGTTAAAGTAAAAAAAAAAATCAATACAATCATATTATAGCTTTTCCTTAATTTCAGAAATACAATTTAATTTTCATAGTTTTATTATTAACATTCAAAATTCACAATTTCAATTTTATTTGCAATTAGTACAAAACTTTCCTTATTTTCCCCCCTCCTCCCAAGAAATGCTGCAGGAACTGAAATTTATTTTAATTTAAACTCATTTTGTGGAAGAAAATGTCTTAATCTTGTTGAATGTACAATGTCGGTGGGTTTTCCAGTATATTGATTTGGTCTGTTAATTTCAAAATTTACATTAGATAGTTGATTTAAAATTGTGTAGGGGCCTGAATAAGGTGGATCTAGTTTTCTTGAATTTGGGTATTTAAATTCTTCGTACATCACTAAGTCACCAATTTTAAAATTTGACTGAACAAAATGTTTATCATATCTTTGTTTATTAATTTTATGGTGTTGAATAGTTCTTTGCACTGCAATTTTCCTAGCTTCCTCAACAGGTGGGTAATTTAATGAAGTTGTATTGGGCAAAGGTGAATCATATGGTAGTATTCCAAATAAAAGGTAGTTTGGGGAAAAACCAGTCACAGAATGGGGTTGATTATTGTATTCAGAAGTTACCTGTTCTAAAATTTTTGTCCAGGGAATTTTTTTCGAAGAAGAATTTACTTTACATCTTAATTTTGCTACTATTGTTTGATTACATCTTTCATTCTTGCCGTTTGTCTGAGGTCTATGCGAACTGGTTAATAATTGTCGTACATTGTGATGCTTTAAAAATTTCTTAAATCTGGAAGAAGTGAATGCAGCATTTCTGTCACTGAGTATTTGTTTTGGAACCTTTATATTGAAAACTTGTCTCAAGCAGTTTGTGTAAGTTTCACTGGTTACACTCTTTGAGGGGAATGTCCATATGTACCTGGTTGCATGATCAATTACAAGATGGAGATATTTTTTTGTTGAATTGTAATAATTGAAACCCCCAACAGTCTCGACTGAAATTAAGTCAAATGGTTCATTCACCACAGGCACTTGCTCCATCAGTCCAAATTTTTTCTAAAAGAAAATTTAATGCGCTACGTAAGTCAAGATATTCAAGAAGTAATAATATCAACGGAATTATATAAAGAAGATTATATAATAAAAAGGGAATTTCCCTTTACCAATTCGCGTCTTTGAATACGAACAATTAGAGGCGAATTACGCCACGAATATAATTTAATTCCCAAGCCCCCTTTAAATTTAGAATAATCATTCTTTTCCCACTAAATCCTTTACACACACATATATATATATATATATATATACACACACACACACACACAAAACTTGAACCTTCCCGGCGTTAGCCATACGGAGTTTTTTCGCCCCGATACAATCGCTCATTCCAAAAGACCCGCAGGATCAAAAACTTGGACCCCAATCAGAACAAGAAAAAGCCAAACAGCAAACCAGAAAAAAGAAAGCGAAAAATAAAACCAAACTGTGGGCCTCAAAACAAAAATAAAACACTACGCTAAACAATAACCTTAATTAGGATTTTCAATTCTGAATTTACAAATACTAGTTGCAGTTCCTGCGCTCCGTTCAAGATACGTCCTTATTTAATTACTAAATAGTTCTCTATTAGAACTTTTACATTACAGCTACATATATTTTACACAAGCATACATACAACTGCAACTGCATATACTTAAAATTGCAGTAGTTATTTAATTTATAATTCATTAAACAATGTTAATTCACATATAGCGCCCCTATATGATGCCCAAATAAATATATGCCAAATACACTTATATAGACAATATTAATATACCGTATTAATACGCATAGATAAATATTACACATACAAACATAAACAGATACTAAACATTTACAATTCAAGCATTTCACATTCTAATCAAATACTAATTTATAATAAATTTTCTTTTTTTTTATCATCACCTACTTTCATAAACACTCCTGAGCTGGTTCAGAACCTTGGGCACGCCAGTCGAGTGCGATAGTGCCGCGCCACCGTTCTTCACATCAATACACATTATTTCAACTGTATATTCATAAAATTAACTTCATTTAGTCAACCGTACTCATTACGTATTCAGCAAAAAATATTTTATTCTATTTATAAACACTATTATTCACCATATTAAAACTGATATAATTTCATCAAACAGTCATACAGTTTTAGCCACTAATGTTATAGATTGTAAACTTCTACTTTAATATTTTACTTTACCCTCAAACCAGCGCCGCACACTACAACAAACTCCTGGCTGCTCATTGAAGGTCAAGCAGTCATGCACGCACGACTTGTAATACGAATATAATTTCGGCTCACAGAGCCTACAACTATATTCGGATTGTATTAGCCAACTCTAAGGGTTAAAAGTTCGTTTATATATATATATATATATATATATATATATATATACATTGGCGCACCCAGGGGGTGCGCCAAGGCCCCCCCCCCAAAGAAATAGATATTGCATTATGAATAATGAATTTGCATTACAAATATTTGTATCCTTTCAACTCAGCCCCCTCCAAGATTTATCATGGGTGCACCACTGTATATATATATAAGAAATAAACATCGTCTCATTTTAAATCTAAACTCATTTAGTATTAGGTCTATGGTTATATAATTTTAGGCTATGAAAAAAAATACGCCGGGCTTTTTTTTGGGGGGGGGGATTGCTCCAATCCCCCCCCTGGAGCCACCATTGGAAAGAAGCAGGAAGAACTAGACAGAAATGCAAATCTTTCCGCACAATCCTCCCCCCTTTTTTAATGATTGCCTTTTGCTGAATAAGGGTGATCTGCTTTGTTGTTTCACGGGTTGTGAGCGTTTCGTCATCATGTAGGTACACGAAGGCTAATCTGGGCTTACTATCCAAACCGCTGCACGTATATACTGAGAGCGATATTCGAGCCTGCCGACCCTGATACCAAAGGCCAGTATCAGGGCTTGGAATAAACTTGTTTTAGAGTCTACTGTTGCTACAAATTGAGATGGGGGGCCATCGCATAAAGCAACTATATTTGTGTACAAGGGAAAATAAGCTTTGACCTTGATATAAGCATAAAAAGGAACATACTAAGAGGAACTGTGAGAAGCAAGAGAATATAATGGAAAAAATCTGCTATGATGTTCCCCTTCAAAATGATTCATCATTTATTTATTTATTTATTTATTGGGGGGGGGGAGGAGGGAATACTAAGCATGATTTACTAAAATACCTTGCTTTTTACTCCTTATCGATTACGAGTATTAAGATGATTGAAAAAATGAAAGTTGAAAATTTTCACTGGGATGATTAGATGGCCGAAACTGAACAGTTATTGCGCACTCATGGAAACCAGGAGCAGAGGGGATACATACAGATCCGGGCAAAGTGTAATAGCGCCTGAATAAACTGGATGCCTAACAGGGTAAACACTAATTGAGTGTATAATTGCCAGCACGTGGAAATCATATTAACATGGGTTGTAACTAGAATAAATTTGTTAGAATTTAGAGAAGAAGTACAGAAAATTTTATTTTCTTATTTACACATATTTTGTACATTTTTTTTTTTCGTCAAATGTGTCATTAAAGACCATCGCACTTGAGCAATTTGAAATTTTGTTTTAGAAAAATTTAAAATTCAAAACTGAAAGTTGTCTAGTTTTTTATATATCTACCGAACCAATAACGCTATATGGATATTTTTTATCAGTTTAGAAGTAAAATATTTTAAATCTCCGTGACCGCCTTTAAACAGTTCTCGTCCTGAGTCATGCACCAGGCAGCACTATCGCCACTGAAAGGAACCATCAACAGGTCTGAGCATAATCCGAAACGCTGCTGGACAATTTGCACTATGATACCTCCGCTGGCATGACAACACTATGTCGTTAATTTGTTTAGCGAGTAATTTATTTCTCAGCTGTTGCCCATAACAAGCTCTGTGACGAAAATTAAAAATGGAATCTATCAGAAGCATTTTTTTTTAAACTACGAAAACTGATACACTCGTAAAGAAATAGTAAATGATTAAACTTTCAAGGCTTGAACATTTATGTGGCAACACTACGAGAAAAAAAAATATTACAAAGCTGTCTCTGGCCCAGTATTCAAGGCGGCATCGAGTTAATCATTCCTCGGACATCACCTTGTGCTGGATTTGACAAACGAGGCCTGTGGCGGCCTTGTGGTATAGCCCGCTGGCTTTCGGTGCTGAGGGTGTTCAGATCGAATCTCGGTGTCGCGCCACTAAAATGCCTCCGTTTGTGTCGTCCCTTCATAGGGGGTAATGCTGGTCCGCCTATATGGTGCTCCCATAATAAAATAGCCAGTAAAAACTGCGGTGAATAAAGGCGAATGTCTACGGGACAGATGTTTCCGCATTGGAAAAGATTTGACAAACGCATTGACAAGGTTTCTCCATATTCTGCAAAACATAAATCTATAAAAGAGTTGATAATCGAATGCTATGCTTATAGAAGGAAAAAGCCCTGTTATATATATATAATATATATATATATATATATATATATATATATATATATAATGGTGTAGGTGGTAAGGCACTTACCTTAAGGACACTCGGCCGCATACACAACGAAACTTGTTGGCATCTTTATTGTGGGAACAGCCAATGGGTGTACCAGACTTGATAGTTGTGAGGGGAAGATCAGAGGCATCCAAGCCTTTACTTGGCCAGTACTCGAAACCAGGCTCCCGCTGTCTCAGCTTGTGTCACTAACATCTCCACAAGGCGGGCGGCCTATGTCATACATTTGAGATTATTCCTGCCTTCTATTATTACGATATCTGTTCTTTCCTTCACTAGGACACAAGAGAATGACTAAAAATTCTTAAATGCCGTTATTTTTCCGACAGAACTGTTCCGTCTAAAATAAGTTGGGTAAGTAAATCCCTTTTTAAAAGGGTAGATAAGCGTAAGTACACTTATTTCAATAGAATATTATGGTGTGGTGCTCTTCCTTGCAAAGTAAATCAACTCTATTGTCATCGTATTTGTGCATTAGAGTAAAAAGATTGGCATTTTTTCAAAGATATAAAGTCAGATTTGCCTCATTTCTTGTAAATCGATTAATTTGAATTTTTAGTAGTGTGATGCCATTTTGCAATGAGTTTGTTTTCTGTATTAATGTTTACTTTTTTACTCTCACTAGTGTATTCAGCGATGCTGCTATAAAATATTCTTGGATTTCATATGCCAGCTATGAATCCGTTCTTCTTCCTGTTATCCGACATTACTGTTCACGAAACACCTAGGAATTACATTACAGGAATTTTGCATCCAAATTTGTCATAAATAAGGTAACTGATTTTTGCCATGAGACAGTCTTTTTCAATATTTTTAAGAAATATTTTCCGTAAAGATCGTTGATACACAGCTATTATTTCTGACATTTACGGTTGCTCATGTATGTGATTTTTAACCGATACTATCTTCCGTTTACTTGCCCGATCGGCATCTTCCCGGAATGACTCATACCCGTCTCCTCCTGAGTCGCGGCTCCTACAGTTACCAATTCGAACCAAAGATAGATGATTGGGAATGCGTGGAAAGGGGTGGGGTGGGGTGGCACACACACACACACAAGGGCTTATTTACCTTCCATTCATCTCTGAATGGCCTCCCTGAATGGGGAGAAAAGCGGGCCCTGTGTTAGCCGGTGCGCTTCCCGGCTCCCGTTGAATGGTTTTCAATTTGGGGCCAGACAATGGACCGAAATCAAGGGCTGAAAGGAGCGCGACTTGATCTCGTTACACCTCGTCATAATAAGGCGTCGATTTCCACTCAATGGACCCAGCTATTTGTCCGGGTGTCCTTTCATTATGTGCGGGCACAAAGCCGGGAGAAATTGCCACACTCTCTCTCTCTGTGTAGGCACTCCCCCACCCCTTTCTTCGCACTCTCTTTCGCTATTCATCGAGGGTCGGTTTGGGTTGTGTGCGTCTGGTTTGGGCGTGCGTGCGTTCGTATCGTCAGGAGGGAGAGTGAGGAAAAAACTGTTGAGGTTATGTCGTCGGCGATTATCTGTTTCGTTAGTTTCCAGTGAATAGGCTTCGAGGTGTCTGTGTGTGTGTCGATCCTCTTATGTTCGCGATGATTGTTTTTATTTCTGTGGGATATGAAAGGAACTTTTATTTGAACAAGCCCTCGTAGAGCGGAGTTTTCGAAATTGTCTCGGGTACTTCTATCCCCCCCCCTCCCCACCCACCGTGGACCAGAAGATACTGATTCGTTGAACACTGTTTGGACGATAGGGTCTAATGATTCATTCATACGTGTTCGAGGGATTATGAGTGGTAACAAATACCCATTGAGTCTGGGAAAGAAAACAAGCGTGATCAGAACAATATTAAGAATGAAAAGTTACTCATTATGTACAAATTTCATTAAAGAGACGAGGTATTCCGAGGTAACCCCGATGTCGTTAGACAAAGAGTGTCATTTCTTTCTCTAACTGGTGAATATGATAATGTCCGAAAAGAAAAGAAATGAGGAAGCCTTCCGATGTCAGTGATTTTTTTTAACCATCAGCAACTTAAACAAAGAAGCGCTCAAAGATACAACAGATAAAACTTTCAAAGCTAGAGCATTTTTTATGGGAATGAAATGGCAACTTGAAGAGAAATAAAAAGTAAAATTACCCAGTTTGAGACATCAGTCTGACTCTGAGTGTTAGTGTGTCTCAGTTTTGCAGCTCTAGTTCCAGTTTAAGATGTCTTACACTTGTTGCATCGTAAAACTATTGAAAAAAAGCAGCAACGACTCGAAAACAGCTCTTAAAAAACGTGTGGTATGATCTATAGAACAGTTGCATGGAGCATATTACATGTACACTCTTGCAAAAGCGAAAGGTAAAACGTGTGTTATAAAACTCAGATTACTCATTCCAGATATGCGTGCCTAAACAATTGCGCAATTGCAATTATAAGACAGCAGAGTTCCGTGTAAAACGATTGGCATATGGTGTTTATTATCGCTCCTTCGAATTTCATGCGGATAGTCTAGTGACATTACACCAAACTGTCTTATAATATTATTCTGCTGAAAAATGGTCCTTGTTAATCGCAACGGTTATTGCAATCAGAAAGGTTCTGAGGTCGTATGAAGTAGAATCAGTAAACGAGACTGCCCCGCCCAAAAGCATACACCAATTCCAATGACCAGTCACACAACAGCGACCCCACTCTGTCGGAAGTAAGCGAGAGCAACGCCGATACCGTGTTCAGAGCATCCAGGAGATAAATTTAGATAAGATAGGAATTACTGAAAAAGATAATTAGTTAGGAAAGGCCACTAAGGCGAACTGCAGTTTAGAGCAGAAGGAACCACACCATACAGATACTAAACACCCGCCCAAGACAGTTGGGTTTTGGACATTGAATGTCCATCCTGTCCATCTTTATTGAAAAAAAACAAAAGTACATGTTATACAGAGTTATACAGAGAATACAAAGATATATGCATATATATACAAAGTAACTCATGCGTCACTCGGCCCGATTTGGTTGAAAGGGACACGCAGGTCCAGTAGATCTTGGACGATCTTCTTCACGACTCAGCAGTAGTCGCTGTAGAATCCTTTGAGTCCCCATCCTCTTATGTCCGTTGGTAGATTCTTTCTTGCTTCCTCCCATTGGCTGCATCCAAAGGTGCAGTGATCCACTGTCTGGACAGCCCCACAGCTGTACTTATCGTCCTGGTTGTGGAACCTCAGTTGGTAGGTTCCGAAGCACCCGTGACCTGTGATAGCCTGGTTTAGTAGGAAGTCGCACAGTCTCTTGAACGAGACCAGCGGAAACGTTTTATACATCATTCTCCTTTTCTCGGAGTTCCAACTTTCTTGCCATTCGTTGATGGCTTCTTTCAAGAGCAGGGCTTTTACCTGTCTCTTCGAATATTTGAATGTGGTATTGACCACATTCAGATCTATAGCCTCCTTGGCTAGTCTGTCCACTTCCTCGTTCTCCGCATGACTCACGAGGGCTTTCACCCAGTGGAGATGGACTTCGATGTAATTATTCTCGGAGAGCTTTCTTGAGCTCGTCGATGCCTTCCCCTTTGGAGTCCAAGGCGCTTAGAGCTTGGAGAGTGCTTCTTGAATCAGTAAATATATCTATTTCCTTGAGTTGATTGGTCCGTGCTGATTCTATTGCCATCCTAATGGCCCTCACCTCTACTAGGAAGGAGGTTGCATTATCAGAGAAGTCTTTCCATTCCTTCTGATATTTTTGAGCCTTTAAAGTAGTGGATGTTGGAGCCTACTTTATTGTTGATCTTAGAAAAGTCAGTGAAGAATGAGTGCAGTGTTCTTGCACTCGGGTGGAAAGTCCAACTGAAGCTGGACGTGTTTCGTGTTTTGAACTCGCAGTTGCCACCGTTGTAGGTGCCGAGGATTTCGATATTCAAGCCATAATTTAGAAGTTTAAACTTCTTGCTTTCCATTTTGACTTTGGGTTTTAATGGTAGACACCCAGCGAGCACATTTAGTGAATCCGTGGCTACTGTGCGGTAGCATTTGGTAATCGCCATTAGGAATGGTCTCTGTATTTTTCTAAGCTTGTTGTTCATCCGTTGGAAATCGGTATACCAGACCTGTGCTCCGTAAAGGAATACCTTCTCTGCAACCACTAGCTATATCTCTTTAATGACTTCGGGCTTGAGTCCCCAGGTTTTCATGGAGATTCTGGCTATCTTTTGCAACAGTCGCAATGCTCTCTCCTTGACTTGATCTAGGTGGTTCATAATGGCCAAGTTCTTATCTAGGGTCACCCCTAGATATTTAATGGATTGATTGTATCAAGTAGTATCATTGTCAACTTTAATAGTGAGTATTCTGGTTATGTTATCTTTCCATATAAATATGGTGTATAGACATTTGTCTATACTGAAATGTCAGTAAACTTGTATATCCGGGGATTTCAGATAAGGATGAGCAGGTCGTCTGCAAACGCCTGTATCTGGTACTTGCTGTCCGTGTTACCGTCTCTGAGAAGCTCATCTATTATTATGAGCCACATTATAGTCCTAACAAGGAGCCCTGAGGGATTCCCACGTTGAAGAGCCAAAGCGAAATTTTCATACGAATTGTCCATTCGCTTAAGAAACTTTTAATTATGTAGCTGAGTTCCTTGGGAACATCCAGACGTTCAAGTTCCTCGATTATTCTACTCTTATGAACCGAGTTGAACGCATTTTTAATATCAAGTGTGATGGCATACGTAAACCCTTGATTGAGTTTGTTGCGTTCAATGACGCTCATAGCGTTCTGTAGGGCGTCATTGGTACTTAACTGCCTACTGAACTCGAATTGGAGTTCAAATAGCTTGTTACCCAGCTTGAGATGTTCTGTGAGTCGATTGGTTATGATCCTGTCGAGAACTTTCCCCATTACTGGGAGGACGCAGATTGGCCTGTAAGAGGCCACCAATGTTATTTCTTTGCCCTCTTTGGGGAAGTATACGACGTTAGCCTTCGTGTTTCCGGGCATGTTGAAGTCTTCCAACATTAATTGTATAAGTCCAAGATGAATTGCCTTCTGATCCTGAATAATTCTTCTAAGATGCTGAGCATGATTCCGTTAAACCCTAGGGTTTTATTTTTAGCCATCTCATCAAGGGTTTTTCTTACTTCAAGTATAGAGAGCTCTAATGTTACTTCAGTTTGATCGTCGACTTGAGCCATGTAGTCTACGCTTTTGAAGTGTTGATTCGCCAAGAGTTTGAGAATATTATTTTCCTACCTGCAGATGTTACCGTGTTCATTTTTATGTCTTTCTTTAACTTCATTTAGATTGAAGTTGTTATTCTTGTTTTTAATTGTACTTTTGTACATTGCTCCGAAGGTATGCTTCGTAGTGATATTCTCTATGAACTCTTTGAATCTAGTCCTCTTGGTTCAGAAGATCTGTTTCTTATACTTGGCTCTCTCTCTCTCTTGAATATTAGTTTAATTCTGTCTCGTTCGGTTGTTCGACTTTGGAACCTTCTTCGAAGAGCCCTTACTTTACTACGAATTATGGCTAGTGAGGGAGTCCACCAATAGGCACATGTTTTGACTTTTTGGTACTTTTTCTAATTTTTTTTGCCCAACGTTTCAATTTCTTTCTGGACTTCGTATAGGACTGTGTTAATGTCCCTGTCCAGGAATTCTGCGCTCCAGTTGTTGATCCGATTACTTAGATTTATTCTAAAGTCTATGTTGAGATCTTTAGGTTCCCACCTAGGTGTTGTGCTCCTGTATTTACTCCTTTCTAGATTGATATTGAAACAAACACCGTTGTGGTCCATTAGTGTGCACCGATCGCTCACATAACAATCAGTGATATCTTCCTCGTTCAACCCAAATGCGATGGTGAGATCCACCCAGTTCTGTTGGCCCATTAAATGTGGACTGGCTAATGGGGTCGTTGACTATGGTTCCCCCTAATAGGGGCACCAGTTCCACCACAGCGGATCCTCTTTCGTCCGTGCTCCCTTGTCCCCACAGTGAGGACTTGGCGTTTAAGTCCCCTGAGAGGATAATCTTGTGGTTTTCGTGTTAAGAGACGGGTGTCCTTAATTGACTCCAGTGCAATTCAATTCTTGCTAGGTCACCCGCAGGTGACGGTGGCAGATAAACCGAAATTAGTAAGTATTTCTGGTTTCCACAACTTATTGTTACCGCCACTACGTAGTTGGTAACTAGGACTCTGATACAGTTAAGTGACTTGGATATCACTAGAGCCACCCTTATCTTGGTATCACAATGTATGATAGTGTATGTTTCGGGGAAACAGACTATGGAGTGTCTGTCCCCGTCTATGAATACATATGGTTCGTTGATTGATATGACATTATAGCCGAAGGCTATGATATCTTCCGAGAATTGGGCATCTGCCGCTTGAGAGTTGCGCAGATTAAGATGTGCACATTCAATGACTCGAGCGATATTAGCGGTAGTCAATTCTAGAACGAATAAGCTCCACCTACGTGCAATATATAGTGCACGTATTATCGGTGGGCAGATGTGCTATATTCAATTTTTCCCATGGGCGTTAGCCCTTTTGCAGTTCGCGCAACATTTCTCGTTCTCACATTTGGGTTTTTTCAGCTCGTGGCCCGTCTCATAACATTTCTTGGAAGTTTTTTCTGAGCGGCTGTATTTGGCTGGATGGCCATGCCGCCAACATTTAAAGCAAATTCTTGGCTTTAAGTATTCTCTGAACGGGAAACATTCCCCATCCAGTTCACTTCTTGATTTTTTCTTTAGTAAGGCTAGAGTGCTCCCATTAATGTTGAGGATCCTCGTATGAAGTAGAAGTCTAAGCTTAACACCGGCCCACCGTGAAGGCATCCAACTGGTTTTATGATAACTGGTCGTCGCTGTGGAGCACATCCCTAGCTCCGACACTTGGCTACGTTACTAACTGGTGTTCTGAATAGTGCCTCTCTCGCAATTTGACTAAGCCACCAACCCAGGCCTTGGTCCTGGTGAGTTCGTCTGCAACTATATCGAGTCGCCCCATAGAGCCAATCCCTAACAATCCCTAACAATAAACATTACAACATAAATTACAGCCATACTCGCTATTAACAAGACATCTTTATTGAATAATATAATACATTTAACTTATATACAGAGCCATTACATCTAGATAGATATTACACATAATTATAACATATTAAATGAGAGACAATTTTACATAGTACTTAAAGTGTAAATAAATATGAATAAAAGTTACCCAGAAAAATATATACAGTATTGACAAGCATTGACTTAATAGACGTGCATGTCCATCAGCCCTTTAACGATTTTGTTCACTACTCGGCTGCAGTAGTGATCGTTAAAGAATTTATGTTTAGTCCAATTTCGGGTGTCCCTTGGCAGGCCATAGCGATGTTCATCGAAATGTCTGCAATCGAACAGACAGTGCTCGACCGTCTGTTCCTCCCCACAATTGTAGCTGTCCATCTTCCCAAAGAATCTGGCTTGATACTGTCCAAAGCAGCCGTGTCCAGTTATCGCCTGGTTCTTCAGGAAGTCCCCTTGGACTCTGTCCAGACGAACTGTCTGGAAGATCTCGTATGTGCGTCTGCCTCTGGTGGACTCATTCCACCTATCTTGCCATTTTTTCATGGCTTCTTTCAATAGAATGCCCTTTAGTTGGTTCTTGGTCCGTTTGTAATGGTTATTTATGGTGGGAAGTTGTGTCGCTTTCTTGGCGACTTCGTCCACCTCTTCATTTCTGCTGTTACCTGCATGGGCTTTCACCCAATGCCATGTTATATCTAAATCATGATTTTTAATACTCTTTTTTAGATTATCTACCATCTGGCATTTAATGTTTTTCACTTTGAGTGCTTGTAGAGCACCCATGGAGTCGGTGTATACATCGAACTCTGTGGTTCGTGTCCTAATTGCGTCTTCAATTACCATCTCTATTGCTCTGAGTTCTGCTTGATACGAGGAACTATGATCTGAGTTCCTCTCCATATGTTCGTACAGTTTAATATCATTATTATACTTTACTAGCCCTCAGCCGACTTTATCTTCCATCTTCGAGCCGTCCGTATAGTACTGGGTACTATACTTCGGGTCAAGTTTGGTTGACCAATCTATGCTACTAATTTCCTTTACTAGGTTAATCTTGAAGCTTCTTACTTCACAGCTATTGCTGTCAAGGGCTGTTCCGTCTATTGTATACGAGCCATTTTCCTTAATTACTGAATGGAGAGTTTTTCCATTTGAGCTTTAATATCTAGTGGCAGACATCCCGCCAGGACGGCGAGAGTGTCTGTAGCTACCGTTTTGTAGCATTTAGTTAGGAGCAACAGAAATGGTCTTTGAGTCTGCAGTAGTTTTTCATTCATGCCCCGTGTGGCATTATACCATGATGGGACTCCATAAAGTAGTATCTTTTCAACTACCAGTTGGTAGATTTCCTTGGCGACAAGTGGTTTGATACCCCAGGTTATCTTGGAGTACCTTAGTAGCTTGTGCATTACTGCTAAGGATTTTTCTCTTACATTATCTAGGTGGGCGTTGAAGTTGAGCTTATTGTCAAGGATAACACCCAGGTATTTTAGCTCCTTTTCGTATTTTATATTCTGTCCACATAGCTTAATAGTTGGTTTCCTTAGGTTCTTGGTTTTGGGTCCCACTATAGTATAGCTGCACTTATCTATATTGAACTTTAGTTCGTTGTAACTTGCCCAATTTTCGCACTTGGTTAGTGCGTTGTTGGCTAGCTGGGAGAACTTATAGACTACTTTACTCTTAATTAGGATGACTAGGTCATCCGCGAAGGCTTGGATGTGGAATTCCACATTGTCTTCCTCTGCTTTTAATAGGCTATTGATCACCAATAACCATAGAATGGGTCCCAATGAGGAACCTTGGGGTACTCCCACGTTATAATTCCAGTCTCCCTGAAGGAGTTGGATGCTTCTATTTCGGAGATAGTCAATTATCAGGTACTTGAGATTATTGTCTATATTGAGATCTATAATCGCCTCTATTACCCTTTTTGGGTTGATCGAGTTAAAGGCGTTTTGTATGTCTAGTGTGATCATACAAGTATGTAGCTTTTCCTGCTTATTACTGCCAATGATCCCAAGTACCTTCTGTAGGGCATCATTCATGCTCCTATTTCTCCTGAAGCCATATTGGGCTTTCGAGAGTACCTCATTTGACTCGAGATGTTCGACGAGTCTATTGGTGACCAGCTTATCCAGCACTTTCCCCATCATGGGGAGAAGACATATAGGTCGATATGCATTGGGCTTAGTAGGGTCTTTTCCCGCTTTGAGTAAATAGACCACCTTCGCTTTTTTCCAGATGTTCGGAAATTTCATGGTAGTCAAGCACTTTTAAATAGTTTTCCCAGTAATTGGGCATCTATAGATGCAATTCTTCTACTATAGTGAGCGTGAACCCCTCGAAACCTGGGGCTTTCCCTTTAGCCATGTTTTCCAGAATATACTCAACTTCCATGTTAGTTATTGAATTAGGAGCCTCTTGTTTTGAGGCTCCAGGGTACTGAATTTCTTCAATATTTTTGAAGTGGTGTTTCGTCAATATCAACTGCACTTCTTGCTCGTTATCCGCTAAGTCATCGTCATCGTTTTTTATTTGTTTTGCGCAGTCACTTCTAGCGTTTATAGGAATAGTAAAAGTAATGTTCCCGAAGATGTCCTTTGAGGTGATCCGTTCGATGTATTCTCTGAACGATTTTCTTTTTGCGGCCAATTTTGCCTTCTTATACGCCGCTCTTTCGCGTTTGAATATTGCCATGTTAGTTACCCTGTTCTGGGGATCACTGGTTTTTTGTGCCTGATAGCCCTGGTCCCGATTGGTGATAGCCCTGGTCCTTTATAAGTGGGAGGGCTATCGGGGTTGATGAGGATGTGCCGTATTGCGCAACCAGGTTAAGTACTGTGATCCCCCTTTCATTAGTGGGCCAAGGGCTCCAGACTGTGGACTTCGCATTGAAGTCTCCCAATATAATCGCTTTTGTGTTAGCGTTGCTATCGAGAATCGCTCTGAGAATACTCAAATGGGGCTCAGTTCTATCGTCGTCCCCTCTGTGTGATGGGGGGGGGGGAGATAGATCGAGATTACTATATACCATTCGCTAAATAGCTGTAGCTTAACTGCCACCACGTGCTCAGTTACTATTAACTTGAGCATTTTGATCTTTCTCTTCGTTGCTAGGGCAGTTTTCGGGCTATTGTTGTGAGCTACAACTGCGTATGAATTTGGTATGCCGGTGATATGTGTATCACCGCTGATGTAACAAGGCTCGTTTATTGAAAGTATGTCAAGGTCCTGGGCGATGGCGTCTTCACCCAGTTCCTTCGATGCCAGATATGTTTTATTTACATTCAGGTGCACTAGCTTACAACATGGAGGATTATCCTCCACAGTTGGTGCGCTGTGCTATACGCCCCACCTCTGCTTTATAGAGAGTGCATGAGTTAGCGGTGGGGGAATGTGTTGTGTTCAATGTTGTTCCTGATTTTTTATTGCTGTTATGGCAGTTGACGCATCTGGCATCTTTCTTACAGTCGCTGTAGCAGTGGTCCGTGGCACCGCAGTTCTTACATACCTGCTCATTATTGCATACCTTGGCAATATGCCCGAATTGCCAGCAGTAGTAGCAGACTCGAGGTCTTATGTATTCCTTGAAGGAGTACCTCTGCCACCCTAGCTTGAGCTTTCCCACATGGCTCAGTGAGGAGAAAGACTCACCATCCAGACTTAAAATCCCCATATTAAAATTTCCCCCATTTTCCCTTAAAATTTCCCCCATTTTCCCTTAAAATTTCCCCATATTTGGCTTTATAATGCGCTATCAAATTGATTTCACTCTCCGCCAATTCCTCATTCTGTTCTTTGAGTTTGTTAACAAACTCTTCCTTCTTCAGTTTATCCGCAACACCGTATATTATTAGTTGCGGATTACGTTTCACAGGCTCTGCCGCATTATAACTCCCATTAATTTCGTCCACCTTTTTGAATTCGGCAATCAATTTGTCCAAATTCTCTTCGCTATCTGTTCCGATTATGACCCCACCCTTACTAATCTTTCTCATCATAGTAATTCCCACCTTTAATTTGGTGGGGTCAATGTGGGCTTGTATCACATCTCTGGTATCCTCAGAGGTCTGCTCGCTCTTCGGGTGTACCGTTACTACATGACTTTCCTTTTCCGATCTCGTTACTTTGGCCGATTTCGACCTAGTCCTTCCATTTGATCTGCCCCTAGAGGCCGATCTTGCTCTTAGTCCATTGCTTAGCACGTTGGCATACGTCTTTTTGTCAGCTTGTGCTAACTGTCCCGCTAGATACTGTATGTGGGCTTGCTGGTCCCTTAGAATATTCAGTAATTCCTGGAGCTCCTCGTTCATGCTCTTCTTTTTTTCCGCTGATCCACTATTGTTGCATATAAGATTTGCAATTCTTGTTTGCGCTACGCGCATCTCCTCTGCCTCTTTGAAGAGAATATCGTTATCCTTCTCCTTGCACATTTGGAGAAATGATTAGGTCAAGGTTATATCAAGATAGGATATCGAATATTGATTCTCCCCACTTCCTCCGGTGTTCGCAGATCTATAAGATCTCCCAGGGGCTACCAAGTGGAGGTGCCGGTAGGTTGCGCTAAAGAATAAAAAGCTGTGTTATCGTTAAGCACTAAGTTCGCCCAAACCGAAAGTTGCACCTGATAGACTCTGGGCCGTTGTCAAGTACTAATAACACTAAAGAATCTCATAACGCGTGGGGAAGTCCCCCGTATGAAGTAGAAGTTACACATCCGTTTGGAGACATCACCTCACAGGGGAACGAATGTCGTAGCCATAACCTTTCCTACCATTATTTCAGGAGTATTCGCAATCGAAATCTTCCAATACAAAGGTGGGTAAGCCCATTCATCGAATTACCAGCAAATCGAATACTTTTGTCATTTGCTCTAATAGAGAAACGGGGCTTATCTGTAATCGATATGAGATTAAGACTGCCATTTTTCAAGACTATAGGGCTAGGCAGAGTTTTGTTGATAAGACATTTATAACAAGCATTTTAACAGCAGCCGGTGTAGGAACTAGATCTTTGTTGTCACTTTTCAGTACGACTGGAAGTAAGATCCTGTGTATAGTTGAAAACCTGCTGGCACTTAGTGCAGTTCACTCTAAGCCTTTATCCAGCCTTGGTATCAAGCCTTTCAAAACTTTCGTAGTAGGATCCAGTACCTTCTTGAATCCATTGTCAATAGCAGCTTGCAATAGTTACAAGACTTTAACCCACTTATTGAGAGATACGTCTAAAAGATTCATCAGTCTCCAAGGGTCTAATAAACCCTTTACTACCTCCCCCCATATGCTCAAAATTTCCTTGAAGGGTCTGAAAGCCTCAAGGAGACGGCAGTATGGAATGTGATGCGTACCGCAGTGCTAACAGCAATAAAACATCCACAAATACGCTGAGCGCAATCCATCAACTACCCATTAGGTACTTCACTCTATGTGCCATCAATATCAAACCACTGTTCCGTGACAAGCAGAGGTGTGAATCGAAGATCTTTTAGGTATCTATTACTGATCTCTCGTCACTGAAAGCTTAAACTCGTGTCACCTAGACGATCCAGACTAGTGTCCGACTGTAGATGCATTATGTTTAGCAACATGGAATGAGAGAAATCTATGTTTAAATGAGGCCGACAAATGGGATAGCCCAACTTTTGCAAGAGGTTCCAATGACAAAGCCCCCTAGGCTAATGTTAGGGTATCTACAGTGTACTATATTTGATTATCTTACATCTCTAAAGGGAAGTCTGATGTTATACTGGTGAGATCTTACAACCTATCACACAATTTTTTTAATTTAATTTTTTTAATGGATTGTTTTCATGGTCTTGCCACTCTTCGATGCTTTCGGTTTCCATTAGACATCCTCCGATTGAGTCCATATCCCACATATACTCAATGAATGACTTGTGACCTTCAAACACTTCAGGCCAAGAGGAGCAACGACTGCGAAACACATAGTCAAATCTGCCAGTGGAAGACTGATTCGATACCACATGGAATATCAGTATGTATAGCTGCCATATGATTATAGAGGACTTTAATCTGCATTACTTCTCCCGTTAAGTGCTGCCATTTTTTTCTAGGTAAATAATGTTCTAGCTTGAAAATTGACTTTTCTTTGTGGGCTCATTTTGTCTAAGAAATTTAATCGCGAATTTTTTATACCCCGATCACCCGAGCTAGTGCACGAGCTTGCCCTGATAATTTTGGAAAACATAGATAATCCCAAAATAGCCCTTCTACCTTAAAGAATGAGCTGTTTAGATACTTTAATTAAATGTTATTTTTAATGCGTATAAGATTTGGAGATTTTAAATTTTTCTTCTGGTAAAGAAACGCGTTGTTGTCTATGAGGTATGTTGCAATTCTTACGGATACTTTATTTTACACGAAACGCAACTTACATTTGTCTGACGAAAGTATATGTCAGAGGCATGCATACATGGTAGTGCTGAACCCGTTCCTATTTGCAAAAAGTCTTTCCATATGCGACCAATTTAAAAAAAGATTGACAGTGGTCGTTAAACAAGTCGTTAAGGAAAGGAAAGTAAATACAGCCACCAAGGGGACCAGATGCTCTGACACACTAACTGACCGGAAGCCGCGGGAGCTTTCCCACGCCGATCCAGAAGCTTCTAGAATGATCTGGATTTTCTGAAAGATGGAGTATAAAAAGGGACAGAGAGGAGGTCCAAGAAGGAGAGAAAGAAAAGAGGTAACTATGAGACATGCGTCCTGTCTCTATGCTGAACTTTGGACTGAACTGAGTTACGACTCTCTCTCTCTCTGGTTTTCGACGGATTGATAATTGATAATGATTGATTAATAATGGAAATTTTGTATTTTTGATTCTGCTTATATATATATGAATAAATTAAGATCTATGTATATATGTAAAGAAGAGGTGGTTTGTGTCCATGGAAACCATAAACAAGCTACTTCACGACAGTATATAAAGTAGAAAAATACAAAAAATTTTTGGAATCCATTGCACCGTGAATTTTTTTATGTATTGTGTTGGTAAACGTATAAAACCCGAATGCGGAATATTAACAAAATGTGCTCCGGTAACGACACTACTTTATGAAAACATCTTGCCGGGAACCATGGCGAGTTATTCGAAACTGTCTATACAAGGACTAGAAGGAGATGCTGCTTATGATACTTAAGGCCTTTCATCTTTTTTTAAACTCATGGTTTTTTTTTACACACGGTTATTAGGCAGTTCAGTGTAATATACACCAACTGTATTTCAAGGAAGGCAAGGAATCCTCTAACCTCTTCTCCTTTGTTGCAACATGTTAAACACCATTTTTGAAAGAACCCCTTGGACAGAACAATAAGTATCCAACTTTAAATCGTCAGCTGATGACTCAACCAAGACGGCAAGCACTTAAGTCATTATAGATTTTACTATAAATGCATAAATGCCAGTACAATTTACTTCTAATTCTTATTATAATTTTTAAAAAAAAGTCTTATTTGTGTGAGCCTGTGTTTTAACATGAGCTGCGTTGTATACATTGCAAAAACTTTTTGAATATTGTGTTTATTCTCTTAAAATAAAATTATGTTGTGCTTTGGCAACAGGTAAGAAGCATCTTTAATGTTCATAATAACTTCAGCTTATCTAGGCTTATTTCAGGATTGACCAACATTGTCGAATATGTCTCATTATATGGTGTATAGTTACCGTCAAAACATATCATGCACCGTTTCCTTTTGTTACCTACAGTAGATGTCAGTATGCCACAGTTAAATTGCAATGTTGAAGCATTACTTATGACTAATACACAATGAAAATAGGCAGCTTTGTATCATACGAGGCGTGAAGGATTGGCATAAAATGCCCTAGCCCATTCTTCTGATTGTTCCATGCTTTACGAGAAGAATCTCACGCATATCAGTCATATTAGCAACCATGGAATTTAAATGACTTGTTCGAATACTTTGGATAATGTAGAGGTATGTAGAAGGAATACTACTGTAGCATTCAGATTTTATATATGCAACCGTTTGTACGCAGCTGTGTATAACATATTTATGTAAGTAGCGATGGTCACTCTAAAGTTACAGTGGTCTATAGTGTGTGGCCAGTGATAGAAAACACAACTTATCAAAGCAACTATTTATTTTATTGGTAATGTATGGGTCAGATACTGCCCCCACATAACCCAACGGTCAATTCCGTTTTACAGAAATGATGCAGATACCTGGTTAAGGTCTCTTTCCTTTAGAAACTTAATCACTCAGCACTCTTCGATGTTATGGCCATACAACCATTCTCGATGCATTTCTTCCGAGGATGGCTTCATTTCCCGTTTACAAGAATCGGAGAATCTCAATCATTCAGATAGTCTTGCTGTTCGTAAAAGCAGTCACTACTTACTGGGCTTATTGTCGAGAAATTGCGATGAAATGATAACTTCAGCGATCCTTTTTTGTCGTTTGGGGAAAAGTACTCTAGGACGGTTGCTCTCACTTTCACCATCAGAGGTATCTCTTCCCTACTTGTTTCGGGATCGAGATTTTCGGCAATTTTTTTCTCAACATGGCAACAGCACATTGTCGTTATTGATGTCGCTCGCCTGCAATGAAAAAAGAAAATTGATGGAATAGGTGGACTTTTTTCGTACATAATGCATCATATTAGAGCAGGGATACTCACACTGCGGCACACCAAGCTTTTATGTGCGTCCCGAAACACTCACACACATTATCAGGCAGGTGCTTTTGTAAACATAATTTTGGAAATGAGTGCCTGAAAATACAAAACTGTACAAAATTGTGCCCCATACTGCTCACGTTGTTCGCATCAACGTATCTTTGGGAATCATCCAATTCCAAACTGAAATATGCGAAGAACGTGTATGGAAATTTGCGTATTGATTCTTATCTTGATGACGTATTGAGAATAGTGTAACATATTCCGTGTTTGGTGTCAAAGCCGACACGCTAGGTAGCGTCACACCGGTTATGTTTAGTGATAAACAGCTTACTAATAAGAACTTTTTACAATGAATATCAATTTATTAGAGATTCTGGATTAGATACTTCACGATTAGGTCGTGTTCTGGAACATACACTTTACATTAATAATGTCCTTTGAAGTCTGCGATGCACGCTAAAGATTGTCCGTTCAGCTGGCTGGCTGATCTGTCGCTACGGATCGTAGATCGGGCCTTCAGGCAATAAAACTCTAATTGCAGAAGTCTCAGTTGCTGGGAATGGATTCCACTCGTCGGAACAGGCTGGAATGAGGCGAACTCGAACTCCAGACGCAGTGTGGTCTAATTATCAGAGTAGTGGACGGTTCGTCCCACGTTCTCACCAAAGAAGCTAGCTGCTTCGAAAATACTAAAGATCAAGTTTTGATCTCTAAATGACCCTTCTCAGCGAGAAAAAGGTCTTCTTCACACAGGGGGCTGAGCCTCCAAATGTCGAAGTCATTTAAAGTGACTGGAGCTAGGAGATCAGTTATCACTCCTAAACTCAGGCTTCGAAATCTCGTCTCAAAACTCGTCTCTCCTTTAAAAATCTCCTGCATCCGTTTTTACCACTTTTTCCCCTGGCGGGATCTGTAACATCCTCCGTCTCTCAAGCTTGATTCGGATAGGCTGGTCAGCCTAGGCCGTGTGCAAAACGGTGCTTGTTCTTTATTTCTTCAGCGCACGTTGGGTCATTAAGTCGTCTCATCAGGGGGATGGTCTGCCTTTGTTAGTCTTTTGTGATATAGTGTCTTCGCTGTAGACATCGGGGCGCCTCGCTATTGTCAAGTCGCTCCTCGCTTGCGAGTCGAAAACTGACTCCTTTTGTAAGTGACCCTCGGCCGGGGGAACTATTCTTTTCGCATTCCGCCGCTGGGCCATGAGGAGGGGAAATCTCACAATAGCATGTGTCAAGTATAAACCTGATTTGTCCAAAATAGTTAAAATGTTGTCTCAAGATAAAAAAAATAACACCCACTTTAAAAATAAAGGTAGGATACATTTAGGTTCTGAGTTTTATTTTTGATATTATTATATTATGAGGAATAGTGTACTATGCTGCCTCCCATAGCAAACATATGCATGTAGCTTGAGAGAAAAAATGATTGAGTACGGCTAGGTTGGATGGTACTAGTTTAAAAAAAATAAGCTTCAATTTCATTTAGATTTCAATTTACTTCCTAATAAAAATTTCATACTTAACCCAAATCTTGGCAACAGATATCTTTCTTTAAATTTGATCCAAGATTATTTTCAATCGATGTCGACTAAATAATTACTCTGTGAGACTCTCACATGGCGCGAAACAGGCTCAATCTGAATTTTTAAAAATCGATACAGAGGTGACTAGTTTAAGTGTGATCGACAGGATCATAAACTCCTCAATGGAAACCTGCACAGGTGATGAGGTCTGTAACTGGAAAGAGCTTTTTAAAAGAGGACTATTGCTAAGTGAAATGGACAGGCTATTTAGAATGGTTAGGAAAAAGATCATTAGCGCAGGAAGAGGTGCGACGAAAGAATGCGGTGAGCTCAGCTGACTCCGCCGGCATGGACAGGTGAACTAACAGGAAACCGAAAAAGCGGGCTGCCGACAAAGGATTGCAAAGGTGACTCCCGATAAGTAAGGTAAATGCACCTATAATGGGCCATGTCCCTATATTGGGCCGCCCTTTAGAAATGTCAAGAAATTAAGGGTCTATTGTTACCTAAGGCAGTAGAAGGGGTGAGGGTGATTGGCCGGGCCACGGTAACTATAGACCCTTAATTTCTTGACATTTCTAAAGGGCGGCCCAATATAGGGACATGGCCCATTATAGGTGCATTTACCTTATGATAGATACTGCACGTGGTGCAATGGAACTTACTAGATTTTTCCAAGAAAGGTTATAAATGAACGAGACATCACGATGCAAGAGAGATTATAGACTAAAGACTTTTCGATGTCATGAGCGAGGTGAGGGAGAATGGAGAATCAACAGACCGGCGTCTCTATTGAAGTGTATTATCAACCTCACACTCCCTAAACTGTGTGTGACGAAGGTTCGACTGAACGAAATTACTGTATAGGATTATAATTGTAAATAGTTACCATTAAACTATATGTACATATGAGCAACTTATATGTTTATGCATGAATTGACGAGACACCTATATATACAGGGTCACGACGACTCTACATACTCTTTGCCAAAATATTTAATTTAAAACATGTAAGTTTTTTTCATATTTCAAAGATGTCAATAAAAAAGTAACACAAATCCCTGTATTGTGATATTTTTTAAAGAAAACACTTTAATTTACAAGTTTATATAATTCTTTTTCAGATTATATGGTCACTAAACCAAATTATTGAAAAGATTTTTTCAATCTTAATTTTTTTAAATTTTAATCTTGATGGCGTATTGAGAGTAGCAAGTAGCAAATATTAACCCGATTTCTTTAAAATAGTCAAAAGTTTGTCTTAACACAAAAAAAACTCTCATTTTTTTAAAAAGTTTTAATACATTTAGGTTTTGAATTTTATTCTTTTCATTATTATGTTATGAGGTACAGTGCACTATGTTGCAGCCCGTGTAAAGTAGCAAACATATGCATGCGGCCCGAGAGGAAAAAGGTTGAGTATGGCTGTATTAGACGATTAGATTACATACATGAAAGCAGTATAGAGAATTCATTAAACTTTCTACCTAAAGAATTCTCCTGTAACAGGCTCATTAATCCATATAAGAGCGCAGGATCGAAACGCTGAAACTCTCCCTATGAATATTGTGAACATAATAAATTAAACGAATAAACATAATTATAATAAGTTTTTCTTAATCTGGATTTATTTCTTTTGTAGAATTTCAGTTTACTTTTTCAATGATTATCTCCTTTCATATAGAAATGGCTGCGTATTCCCCTCATTCTATGGAAGTATTGACGTTAATTTCTATTCCTCTCTATATATATTTCTACATTTTCCTTGATTCTCTGCAATTTAGTATGGTTTTTGTTTTCAATTAATTTTATTTCTTGACATATCTGTACATGGATTTCGTCAAATTACGTTCTGTGCGTAGTATTCTTTTTTTATTTTTTATCAATTTTGTTTAGTTATGTTACAATTTCATTTCAACCTATAATGCAAAAAGAATTTATTTGAATGATTCATTTTTCCTTATAGCACAAAAAAAAAGTTTTAAAAAGTTAGTTTATTCCTATAAAAAGTTCCTTTAAAAAGTTAGTTTATTCCTATATAACGAATTCTCTTTGTAGTGAAATTTTTTTAGTGAAATGAAGGGATCTGTTTACTTAATCAGATTCAAAACTTCATTGGGTTTGTACAGCTTTTATTTCCGTTTAATTTCGCTACTTTAAATGCATATTAAATATTTAATTGTATTAAAGTCTGTGTGGAACATTTTTATCAATTCACTTTTGTTTTGCTTGTTGAATCATTCTCACCCAATGCGAGAAACGACTTTATTCGGGCAATTCTGATATTTTAAAATACGTGACTATAAAATTATATTAATTTAGTTCAGTTTTAAATCTTTTTCATTTTAGTAGACCTCTCTCTTATAACAAGAGAGTTATATCCTATTAAACGAATTCTCGCTAAAAGGATTTTTTTTTAAAAGAGAATGACGAGACTTATCTCGTTTAAAACTTTCAGAGTCATCTGTTTACTCAAAGCTTTACATACTTAAGAAAATAAAATCTGGCCTGCGAGTTCTTTTGAGCTCCCATTCACAGGTGCCTAACACTGGAGGTTTCAGTTTCGAGAATATGAGCTAAGAATGTTCACAGAGTTTTTTTGTATACGAAGGAGATAAGTGATCGCGTAGGCCCGATGTGCCTCGTCACTGACTTAGACCACTGTCGCCGTCAGGGGCCCGGTATCCAATCACACTCCGGGCCGGCTCCCGAGGATATCTGGCAGTTTAAATATCAATTAAGCGGCTCTTATCTCCGAGGGGGGGGAGCGCATTGTCATGCAAATTGGAATCGAAAAGACTTTTTCGCGCACGCCTTATTATTCTTTTCCGTTCAAAGAGAGAGAGAGAGAGAAAAGGCCTTTATTTTATTTCCACACACCTTAAGACTCTCTGAGCATCAGGATTTCCTGCTCGGTATCAGTGGGCTCTCTGGGTAATAGAAAGAGAGTAGGCAAAACCAATTCGATTTTTGCAGAGGGGGGATGAGAAAAAAAAAACATTTTTATTCTCCGATTGTTTCCTGAGGTTTGGTAATGTGCATTCAGTCTTTTGTCTCTCGTAAATGACTGAATTCGGTTGGTTTTAATGGGACCCAATAATCGATCACTAGTCGAGACACTGGTCATGCCTTCGAAAACAGTCCTGTCAAGTTCAGAGGGAGGGGGAAAATCCTTAGCATTAGACTCGTAATCTTACAGATGAATGGGGAAAAAATTACAGAATCAACAGCTCAAAAGCAGCAGAGAAAACTAGACGCTCAAGAGACTTTGACTATTGAAGTCCCGCTAATTCACCGAGAAGGGATAGTGAAAAATATGAAGTTAAATAACTTCTATGTCAAAAAGTAGTCGAAGCATAAACTAACTTAATCCAAAAGAAGACAGTTAAAAGCTCTTATCCTATTTATCACATCTGGGAAGTAGAATATCCTGTTTTAATATTCAGAAAATTTCGACGTCCACTTTGCGTCAGTTTATATCACTTTACGACAAAAAATTTGTATTTATTGTTGTATGAATGCTTTTGTTGTTAAGTTCAACACCGATGTCACACCAGCGATAATATTACTTTTATGAAGTCACGAAACGTTTCTAATTTAATACTAATTTTGGTTTCACACCAGCCTGAAAAAGATTCATTTCGATAATCAAGTCACTATCTCATGTTTAGCTCTTTTCGCGTGGTATCAGACTGATGCTCCCTGCACTCCAGGCAAGTGTAAGTTACAGGCAGAACACTTGCCTGGTCATAACTTTAAAAAAAAGTCCTGTTGGTGAGCTCCCAAGTTCGATCAGCGTATGGCCATTTATGTTGACCACTTTCACCGGCTGCAAGGATGAAAGAAGAGTGCAGAGATTGGACTCAGCGGGTCTGTGAGGACGAGAAGCGTGTAAGCGAAATTTTCTTTGAATGCCTGATGAGAGAACCAAGCTTTGTTGAATTCCATTTGGACACTATATGCATCATTACCCATCTACTTGCCCCTCCGGCTTAGTCTTACTAAGTAAGCCAAACCAGAAAGTAATAATATTGATTTCCAATTTAAAAGTGTTTAACAGTACACAGTTTATTCCTACTACTATATTATTATGATTTTGTTTTAGTGATCACTCACGTCAATCTGGAAGACGTCCCTCCAATTTTCCAGGGATGGCATTCAGAAGCCGGGAGGGTCTAGTAATTAGATTAGTTAGCTGTGAGCGAAACGGTCACACCACAGTTTAAAACCGATTTCGAGTGGCTACAAACCGCAGGATTTGAACCCTTAGACATTTACAATTAAAATCAGAATGTCAGTTTGAAGCTGGGGTATGATAAATTGTCTATCATCGAATAAAGTAAGACACCTTACACCCTTCAGGACGTCGTTTTTTAGTGTTTTCAAGGGTGGAGTCAAGACGAATCAAAGATATTTAGAAATTTAAGGATGTGAGAAAATTAAACTGATATGACACATCATTAATTGATATGGCACATCCTGCATCTACAAGTTAAATACCCTAGAACACTTTAAACGTCATTTTTCAGTTTTTCCAAGGGTCACGTTTTAACGAAATTTGACTTTGTTTCACCAACGAGAGAAAATTAAAACGAAACAACTGTTGATAACAGCAAAAATGAATGCCCAGCTGTAAGTGAAACACGATCGTTATGACATTTTAGCGAGATAACGACTGCGTTTCATCTACCATGCTAAAAATAGCGTTAAACAATAGTTAATAACTTTGGAAACAAATGCCAAGCTTCCATGAATAACATTTATATGTGGTGAGTATATTTCTTACCCTTAAAAGAGTGTTACGATGTTGTTCAGAACTAGGATTGTTCAAATGGGCATCAGTGAATTGCTAGTCTTACACATTTAGTTGTTAATACACCAGAAGCATAAATGGCGATTCCTATAATCGCCAGTGAGTCTTTCGTTTAAAGGAGGAATTGCTCTAAAATTTAGACACTGTATATTTAGACACTGAATGTAGACACTGTAAATTTAAATACTGAATTTAGACAATGTAAATTTAGACAATGAATTTTCAGTCTCAGAGATGAGAAACTATGGGTCGTCGGTCTGTGAGCGCAATCCAACCTGTCGCTCCTGGAATCGGACATTGTTCCACTACACCACTTTTGAATGCATCGCAACCACCCATCCGCGGACACTCCTCTCTCCATTCCGTTATTAAACTCTTCTTAATTCTCCTCCAGAAAGACAAAAACGACGAATAAACAAAAATCACCTGTGGAAAAGGCGAAGGGGGGGGGGGGATCCCCAATCGAGGAATGGAACAATGAGGCAACTATAAAAGACACCTCCGAAAAAATAAAAGAAGACGAAACTTTTCTGCTAAATTGACTCCGGGACGCGATAAAATCCCTCTCTGCGCTTCCCCTGTACAACCCCTCTGCCATTATTATTATATATTTTAGTAGATGAAAAGGGCCCTTTCCTTTTGAAAACGAAGTTGATGCCCATTGTCTCCGATTCAAAAGTGGAGATTTTAATTAAAGGCTTAAGCGCTGTAGAACAAAGGACTTGCCACTGATATCTCGCCACTGACGTGTTTCTTTCGATTGGGGTAGAGGACGGCAGGTGGGGGAGGTTAAGTTATCGGATCGCGGATGGGTCGAATCGGGAGAGAATGATTTTTCGGGGTGCAAGATGGGTTTTTGGCTGCATTCGAGTCGAGGGCGGCCAAGGCGCCAAAAAGTCAGGCGTGACGGGCCAGATCCCGCGGTATTACGTGAAGAAAGATCGGTTTCGATAAAAGATGTTATCCACTATATTTACTCTGCGTCTCTTTTGACATATGTTCTTAAATGAGCTACGTAGGGATAAAAAAGTGTATGTCAAAATAGATTAGTTTTTGCCATATATTGTTGATATATTAACAAGACAAATATAAGCGTTTGAAAAATTCCATGTCAATTAATTAATTTATTCGCGAGAATTAGAAACCTTACGGACGGCTATCCAGAGAAGATAGGTGTCGGATCGTCGTGACCCGATGTATAAGTGTCTCGTTGATTTAGGTATAAATTGAATAGATTGCTTGCAATGTACATCTTGTTTAATATGACATATTTACAATCATAATAATAATATATATGAGTTTGTTCCGTTGAACCATCGTCGTATAGATTAGAGAGAGAGCGGGCACACAACACAGTCCAAATTTAAGACCCCAGTCCCTCGATTCTCCGCACTCTTAAACTCGTTAAACTTAAAATAACCTATATCACAGGGGTTTCCAACTGGCGGCCCGGGGGCCGCATGCGGCCCGCGAAGACTTCTAGGAAAATAATTTGCAGCATCAATTTAGATATTCTTAGTTAACGAAAAATATTTTTGTAAAAATCTTTATCGTTTTCAAATGCTGTTCATTTACAAAAAACATTGATGTTCCTCGAATTCCATGAAAAGTAGGGTGTCCACTCATGTTTTATTTCATACCCCACCCCACTTCTTATTTAAATACCCACTTCTTATTTGACTTTTTTTGTGTGTGTCTGTGTAATTTAACGAAAGTTGGCCAGTTATAATCAAGGTCGTTGTTGGAAGTTCATCCTCGAATTTTTAAAAATTTCATAGTACATACTATACACAAATTCTCCAAATTCCCCTCCCTCAAGAAAAAATGTCCTGGGTATGGTCCTGATTAAATTGCGGCCCGCCACTAGACAGGTGTTTTCGATTGCGGCCCTTGGACACTTGTAAGTTGGAAACCCCTGCTATATCACGACTACCTGCTATGACCCGGAGTTGAATCCTTCTACTCGAACTGCGCGGTAATATTGGGAAGGTGGAGCAGTGTTATTTACAATGATTTTTCTCATATATTGTTCCCTATCTTCTCGACTCCAGCGCCTGAGGATGTTGGTCCGTACATGTCAGACTCGCGTCCGACATTCTTAATTGGGACTGAATTAAGGTGAGCGACAGGACCATCAACAAGCTCAAAAGAACGCAAACAGGTGACAAAGTGGAATGCATCTTTGGAAATGACCAACAATAGGTGATGTGGACACATCATTTAGAATGCTTAGCGAAGGCCGTTAGCAGTATTCCACAAAGCGAAAAGCAGACAGCAATGGGAATCACTGTAGGTGGTCCACGTACAAAGGAAACCGGAAGATGGGTGTCTGAGCTGTGGAAAGGTCTAGATGGTTCCCGAAAGAGAGGGGGAAGAATGGATAAATAGAGATGACGGTAACGAAAAGGGTAGATTAGATTTGGACTTTTGAAAGGACGCCACGCGCGAGCAGAGAGACGGGGTCTCGTTTTGGACTCTCGTTTCGACGGGGACTCGTTTTGGATAATGAACCCCTCTCTCATGAATGTATCAGTGTTCTGGAACAAACTTTTGTAACTTATTATTAGCCAAGATTTTGATGTTTTAATAAACTAGATAGAAATAAGAGCCATTTCTCCAGTTATGAATAACTCTACGAGACACTGATTTAACGAATCACGACGATCCAGGTTTACAGTACATATTTGTCAATGTTTTATAGAATCATCCGACGACGCTGACATTGGTTGGAGTAGAACGATATCCGAGAGGCTAGGGTGCTGGCAATTCGTACCGAGTCGTATCGAGTCTGTGGGTCCGAGTCCCACTACTGGCATGGATGTTTGGAGCCGTTCGGAATCGGCTTTAAGGCTGCTGTGTACTGTTGGAAATTTTACCGAAAAGTAACTTGCCTATAATTTTCACATAGTATATATAGTATTGCACTCACGCTATTGTTTTGATTTTGGCAGTTGCCAAATACGTTTTCTTAATATCCTAGTAATCGGGTAATCAACCGTGTTAACCTAGTAAATTCATTTGTAGATGACGTCATTACACCAGATGCTGTTGTATGACGTCATTTGCATTCAGTGGGGTTTTATTTGTTTTTCCCCATGATTTATTGATTACGAGTTGGAATCAACTCGCTGTGTTCTGTCTATAATTTATGCAAATATTCTGTGTATATGTATCGACTGTGTAGCGAGTTGTGTTGCCCTTGCTTTTGCTCTCGCCCTCTTTTCTATGTTTTGCCGGCTGAGGTAGGGCCTATAATAAGTGAGATATCTCGTGGACTGCGGGCCTGAGACAGTTTTATTTTATTTTGTTTGTATGTAAATTGGTATTTTAGTTTATTTATAACTTCGAATAAAGAAGTTTTTATTTTATCTCTGTTTCTGTCGTTATATACTGCCGGCCACACTCTGCTTATTGTCCCTATGTCTGACAATATGTACTAACCCTATTGGATTCACTCACCTCAATGTTAACCCATGGATAAATATTGTCTACTATTTACAGCTACATAAAACTGATAATCCAATAATAATTACAAGATAAAAATAACTTTTTATATACCATCTATTTAAATTTTCTGTTGAATCATATAAACTTGACAATTCTATGTATTAATAAATACTTTTTTAAAATTTTTTGATGAAATATCCCATCAACTTGAAAGAAAATGAAGTTTATTGGAAGTTAACTTGCGTTTAACTTTTCGTTCCCGTCCCGGCCAATAGATGACTGCACTAGTCTACAAAACAAAATTAACTGAAAATAATAAAAACATGGTAAAAATCTGCTTAAAGATGGCTAAAAGTATTAAAAAAATGCATTGTCGTCGTGTTCTGAGCTATTCTAAAAGTTTCAAATGTCTAGCTAATCGGGAAGATATTTAAAAATTGATTGCAAGATTTGTACGAGACAAACACACAAACAAGAAAGCGAGTTAATACAAACATGGTAAAAACTGAAATTTCATACATTCTCACAGAAATTCTCGAATTTGACTGATTGTGAGAACATGAAAAATAACTGGGATACTTAAAAAAAAATCTACAAAAGTTTGCAAATAGAGCACGAATGCGACGGAAATGCCCAGAGTAATTATGCAGTCAGCTGTCTCAGAAATCAACCCAAATCTCTTATAACAACGGTTTCAAACAGATGTCTGGTCATTTTCTTTAAATAAATAAAACTTCTTTTTTGAACGCGACGCGACGTGCAATTACTTAAATTTAAGTAACACATGCAGATAACACTCGCAAATCTCGGAAGCTATTTTACCCCTTTGGAGTCTCGTTGCAGGGGGGACAAATTACACAAATACATATTTCCTCTCCCCCCCCCTCCTCCGCCACTGCCAACCGGTGAATAGCCCCCTCCCCCCCCCTCCTCATCATGGTAATTGCCGTCTCCAAAAGACTTCACCAACAATATCGTGAATTGTGCAAACTTTCCTTCGACGCGCCGCCGGTTGAAAGGGAATAATATAGTTTATTGCCGCCCCATTGTGCGTTTATGACGCCTTTCTAGCATTCGGAGAGACGGCCAAGAAAACTTTCCGTATCTTATTTGGCTCTTCCAATGCAAAGAAAACAAGATCGCGACAGCAGAGAATAATAATAATAATAATAAAAAAGAGGCCACCCTCACACCCCCACCCCTCCGGTCTCGGAAAAAAACACTCGTATCTCACTCCTTTTCAGTCGAGTCCGGTATCAAATCTGGAGGCATTAAATAAAAAAAAAATGGCGGGTGCGCGACAAAAACGCGCTCTTCGCGTGTTCCCTATTCACGATGAAAAGAGAGAGGCAAGAGCATTCAAGACGCGAAGTCGCCCGGGGCACGCCATAACAATTGCTTGTCACGGTCACAGTGAGAGAGAGCAATAAAATTTTTCAACTACTTTATGAGTGGGGGGCGATTAAGGATCGTTCCAACCTCCTCGGGGGCTGCCGGGAACCGTGGAATTTACGTTTTCCGTAAGGAAAAAAATAAGAGGATGCGAACATTTCAGAAGCAAGGTGCTTTATGCGAATAACATTGGAATGTTTGACTTCCACCAACCCCTATCTTCTTCTTTCTATTTTCCCATTTTACTGTATTATTTTGGGGGGAAGTTCGTGACTGTCATGGAATTTGAATTTTCTCGACGATTCTTTTATATATATATATATATATATATATATATATATATATATATATATATATATATATATATATATATATACACACACACACACACACACACCACACATATATATGTCAAATAAAAAAAACACCACTTAATTATCCCAATTAACTTAATTTAAATCATTCTCGAAATTCTAGCATTTATCCGATTTTAAAAAAAGTTTTAAAAAAAGAACTAGCCGCTGCGTGACCAGCATGGTCGCTTTTAGTTTTATATTTTCTTTTGCAAAACAACTCAACTGAAAGTAGCATATGTAAGGAATGTTTCCATTACCTGTCATCATGAATATACGTTATTAAGGGGTAATCTCCATAAGGCTGATTCCAAAACATCGTGATTAAAAAATATGAATATCCATTACTTCAGAACAGAGTTAAAGATAATACTGAGAAACTAAACATCAATGATTTTAAAAATTACATCCCTCTCTGTACTTTTCAAAATTAAGATATCTACACTTTATCATTACATCAAATAAGAAATTGTTAGGGAGCAATTTCTTCACTTATAAAATGAAGTAAAAATTCAGCAAGTACTGAAAAAAGTGTAAAAAATTAATTATTACTGGCTGTCGGTTGCTATGCCGGCGACGATTAAGCCTAACCTCGCGATCATTTATGCTCTCTCTTACACGCCTCTCTCTTAATAAGTTATTTCTTCTTCGCTTTCTATCTTGAGATTGTTCCCAATTTTCACTTGATCATGCAGTTCGCTTTCGAGCATTCTCGATTTCAGTGCGTAAATCCATGTTGACACGCGGTTGCAAATTGCGGACGACAGCTAATGTTTACATCTGGTAGTTGCAGCCCTTGCCATTCAGAGAGTAGAAATATCGTCGATTTTTGTGCCGTATACTTACGCGTTTTATATATAGAGATTGTTCACTAACATGACTATACTGAGCGCCGCATTCCGGAAGTGTTGTTGTTTTTCGCAAGGATTCAAGGACAGTCGCATCGTGCTGACCCAGAAGTTATTTAGTACGCGCTTTCAGTTAGCCTGCAGTGGAGATCACATGGTCTATGATTCATTCAATACGCGCTCCTGAGGTCATCAATAATTAATTGCCTACCACGCAAACATGGTTACATGCTATCACGGGATTTTGCGCAGGCTTTTTCCGCTTGTGGTGTCTTGGCAAGTGCGCACACAGAATTTGTTTTTCGGACAGCCAGGACACGTTCTTTTCCGTCGGATGGGATAAGTTGAAGAATGGTGACTGGACTGGTAGTTTAGTCTTTTAAATAAAGCTACGATTTCAGCATGAAGTATGTTTCGTTTTAATTAATTTATCTTCTCTAATTGCCTGCTCAGTGGACGTGACAAAACTGGGATGTACATACATACACACACACACACACACACACACATACACACATACACACACACACATATATATGTATATGTATGTATGTATGTATGTATATATATGAAAACAGGTTTAGTTCTATCAGTTTACAGCGAGGCACTTACCTTCAAGGAGTGTATATCGTATTTATAATTACTCTTTCGCTGTTATTATTTGATATAATATAATTTTTAGCTTTAATTATCTTCCAAAACTTATCTATTTATACAGATATACCGATGTTATGTTACTTATTTCAAATACTCAACACCTCTTCAAGTTAAATTCCTATATGGATGGCTTCAAGAAAAATCGAAATAGGCCTAATATTCATGTTTGAGACCTGAAGTTATCGATTAAAATTATTTAATTTCCTTTTCTTCCCAGTCATGTGGGCGTGCGCTCGCTTGCTTTTTTCCCCATTGCTAATATCACTCGTACTGAACTTTTAATTTTTAAAATTGTCTGCTTTTATTATCATTGTGTGAATTAATTAATAAGTTTCTTTATTGGCAACATCCGCGTAGGTGTATATTATTCTTTTTGCATGGAAAAACAATTTGTTTGGACTAGATTCTTATTTTCTTTCCCCCCGAAGAACATTTTATGAGTGATATATTTCTTTGTTATGCCTTTTTAAAGTTTAATTTTATTTATTCAATTCTATGTATACAACTGAATAGCATATGAGAAAGTTCTACCAAGCTATCAAGGAAAAGCTTCTAATTTGTCTCATAATTAAAGGATACCCAAAATAAAAGTCTTACTATGTAGATGTGCAAGTCGAAGAAAAATATGACATTGAGGAAACGGTTAGTGCGTGGCGGATCCGCAAATTTCTTGTGTAAACTCTATGGAAAAATGTGCGCGAGACATATAAAGATTTGCTTTATTGCTAGATGGCAAGCACGAGCCCGTTTATTTTCTTACTTTTACTTTTATCTTTCGAACACTAACCTTTGAATTAATAAAAAATATACTATCATCATCGTCATATATATTATTTCTAGAAGGTGATTTTTGGTGACGATCCCTTTTTCTCCCTTCATACTTAACCAAAATCGGTAAATGGGGTACCATTTTAAAGATTGAGTTCTCCGCTTCTGACGAATTGTTGATTTAGAATTGCACATTATATTATCTGTTTAAAAATCGAAGTTAAAAACCGACTTTTGGCCCTAGAGTTCTTTCCCTGAATGCGTCGATACGGTACTATTAAATATTGTGTAGAAAGAGGTTTTGTAATGTAAATATCACATTTCCACAAGTTTGTGTCATACTCCACTTTCAACATTGTCTACAAATGCGTTTTGACGTGTGCATGTCTCATATTCCCCTGTTTTGTGTTATGCTTCACCTCCAATTTTGTGTCCCAAGTTGTTTTGTAATGGGTTTTGTATTATCCTTAAGAACCATTGATATTTGACAAATAAACAATGGCTTCAAATGAAGTGGTTCTTCTTCCGCATCCTACGAGTACTACGAAACCACAAACCTCGCTATAAAATTAATCGAATTTTATTCGCATGCGAAATTTTCGCACTGGCCACCTAGTACAAAAATAAATAAATAAATAAATAAATAAAAAAATGGCACGTAATTGCCTAAATAAACAAGCAAAGAAAATTCTGAAGAATTCTGACAAAAAAGTTTCCACCAGCAACACATGGAGACGTTTGCCTGACGGTACCGGACGTTCATAGAGGACGCACTGACTTTGGCTCTGGAAAATGATCTGTATAAGCTTGGGACAGAGTTTTAAAACAGTTGTGTACGGCAGAAGTGAGTTTACCGTTCTTAAAGAGAAGTTTTTTCCGTTGCAATTATTCCGGGTAATGAAATATCGTTAAGAGCAGCTTCATATATCATATCATCGAGTCAATCTTTATTTGTAGGTCAAGAATGTTCAAAGTGTTCCAATTGTTCAACAAATCTTGCAACTGCAAAGGTGTCTATACGTTAGGTAACTCGAACTGTCAGAACAGTTCAGACTGCAGAAACAAGTAAAAGTAAAGAGGCCTTCATCTAGGTACGATAATTTATTTTTCTCTGTGATGTGATTTTTATCTGCAACTAAAGAGATTCTTTAATTAATGAAGTGATTTTTCACCTGTAATTGAAGACTTTTTATTACTTTTCATGGCGTGATTTTTTTTCAGCTGTATTTAAAGAGATCATATTTTTTCTCTTTGTTTTTGAAGAGATTTTTTTCTACTTTGAATTAAATTAAAGAGATTTTCACAGTTGCAATAACCTAAGTTAGATCTGGCCATTGAATGTCGGGCGCATCGCGAATTGGTCGGTGAAAGCACGAAGTAAGTGGTCGTAAATTCTCGTAAATGTCGGGATTTGGCCACATAACCTGGCCAAAGCTGGAAGTGGCCAGCCTTTTCACGAATTGGCTAGACTTCGGACGTTGGCCGTAACACTCACACACAATATATATATATATATATATATATATATATATATATATATATATATATATATATATATATATATATATATATATATATATATATATATATATGCGTTCGTTCGTTCGTTTGTTCATACATAAATGGTATTGCATTGTGCGGATTAATGACGAAGACAACTTTTTCAGTGTAACTCGTTTGCAAGAATTTCACGCTGACTTTACGCTACAGGAATCACAGACAGTGAGATCATTTCTTTTTTTTTTAAACTGCGTCATGACTTCCTGGATACTCAAAATTTCGCTCGATTACACCAAATTTCAGTTACCTCATTGGATGGGAACTCGCAAAATAAGGGGACTCCGTGCCAGCTGATGTTCCTTATTTCGAGTGAATCCCCTCCAACGAAACAATTCCAGCAATCTAACCACGAAAGATGAATACAACACCCAACAGATGGGACGGATCGAAGAAAAGACGAATGATAGTCCCCCTCCCCCTTCTGTTTCGCCGACGGGGGCCCCCCATTAGCAAGTGGTCGGGACACATCGAAGACCTTTTATTTCGCACTCGAATAGAATATGTAAAAGCTATAAAAAAATAAAAAAAATATGCTTCACTTCCGCTTGAGTAGGTAGCCATTTGCTCTCACTCGAACTAAGGCAGAGGGAAAAAAATGAACAGTAATACTGTTTTGATCGACTTTCATTGCAGTGTTCGTTTGGAAGGGAGGCTGGTACGTCTTTTGTGGCGCTCTGCAGGGGGTCGAGGGGTTGCCCCTATGTGGCTCGGTCGGGAGAGAAGTACGGTTGTTTGGAACAAAATGTGACATTTCTTTGTTTAGCACTGTTGTAATGAAGGAGGTTATAATCCACGAATGGATGATGAATGGATCGAGAAAAACGAGGAACCCGAATGCTGAAATATGATCATTAACACGGGTTAACGATATATATATATGTGTGTGTGTGTGTGTGTAAGTAAGTAAGTAAGTAATACTAACGCCCCACCATTATTGAATCACGTATTCTAAATTCCTTTTATCCTCTCAGTAAAACACAGCCCTTATTTCAAATTAAGACCGAGGAATAAACGAACTAACCAACTAAATTATCCCTTAAGGCACGCGCGGGAACATTAAGATTACTCATTAACCGCTGATTCGGTACCAGTCGCTTTTGCAACGCATGTTCGGAATCACAGAAATAGTCGTCATCGATGAGTTATGGCTCACATGGTTAAGTCAGGTGTTTGGGCCTAACCAATTAAAAGAATTCTAAGCCTAGCGGCAAAATCAGTTAACACCTAGTACAAAAACGTGGAGCAGAGATTTTCGGCCCTTCCTTGCCTTGCTCTTCTTTGCCTCTCTCTCGCGTTCTTCTGTCCCTTGTCCCCGTATTGCTTCCAAATATACCACGATGTAAATGTCTTCTGACTACCCCGGCAGATTCCGGTGGCTAGCTTGTTTGTGTCCTATAGTCTAATTACCTGTGATTTCATGAAATAATATCTTCATTACCCGGAATAAATAAATAGAATAATGTGCGTCTCATCAGTGTTGTGCGTGTCCATCAGTGCCTCTCCTCACTGTGGTTTTTCCTCCCCGATCTATTTTGGCTCTGCTGAAAATGTGTTCTTCTCTTCGCTCTGGTTTCTACCTGTGTGTGGTCGTTGCATTATATATATATATATATATATATATATATATATATATATATATATATATATATATATATATATATATATATATATACCGGGTGATCCAAAAGTCAGGACGAACTTTAAAAATGAATAATTCGAAAACGAATAAAGAAAAATAGACGCGGTTTGCACCAAACGGATGGAAAAGAAGCCGGGTTTTGTGTGGCAACGAAAAAAATATAGTTCTGTTGGCGACCAACAGATGGCGCTGTCGGATTTCTGATATAGGATTATGCAAAGCAACAAACGATATAAAAAGGAGCAACTGCAGCAGGTAATGGTAGTCGAAGCTTATATGCATCGAAATGCTGTCCATAGTTGAGAAAGCCCTCTTAGTTAAACTGTATTATAAGAATTCGGAAAGTGCGATATTGCGAGCATATCGCTACATGAAGGGTATGCGAGATAGCAAAGGGCCAATAACGTCTTCTGCATTGAACAAAATGATGAAGAAATTTGAAGTTACAGGTTCTTTGGCGTCACGTCCAAGAAGTGGACGCCCCTCAGCAGGCGCTGTTGTTGCCACAATAGTGGAGCAGATGGTGCAATCCATGTAGGCGGTTTCTGCACATGGGAAGTGCAGTGCTCGAGGAGTTTCGAGGCAGACAGGAGTGTCGTACGTAAGTGTCTGGAGAGCACTGCGAAGAACCCTGAAACGGTATCCCTACAAGTTGCAACATAACCAAGAACTGTAACCTCTTGACTTCGACTCTCGCCAAGATTTTGCGAATTTGGTATTCAATAAGATGGAAGAGCAGCACGACTGGCTTCACACTGTGCTTTGGACAGATGAAGCGCATTTCAAACTCTCTGGCGCTGTTAACACCTACAATTGTCGAGTGTGGACCACAGAAAATCCACATGCATTTGTTGAGGTACCCTTGCAACAGCCTAAAGTGACAGTCTGGTGTGGCTTCACTGCTGATTTCATAATTGGTCCATTTTTTTTCGAGGAAGTCACAAAGACGGGTTTCAAAACAGTTTCTGTCACTGGTCAGCGATATGCAGCACTGTTACAGAACAATATTATTCCTGAACTGCAAGGGCGACAGGCACTCCAAACAGTCATCTTTATGCAAGATGGAGCACCACGTCATATTGCTCTGCCTGTGCAACGCCTGCTACGCTCAACATTTGGGGAGGATCACATTATCAGTTGATGCTTTAATCACGCATGGCCTCCAAGATCTCCCGGTCTGACACCCTGTGACTTTTGGCTGTGGGGATTCTTGAAGTCAAAAGTTTACCGCGACCAACCGGCATCACTAGCAGCACTGAAAGATGCCATCAGCCAAAATGTGTCTGCCATAACGTAAGAAATGCTACTCAATGCTGTGAACGGTGTGGTGACTCGTCTCACAGCGGTACTTCTGAATGATGGACAGCACATTGAACATTTACTGTAATTAACTGTAATTAAGCTGACTTGTAACTTGTAAACATTTTTTCATTTGTAAATCATCCTTTGGTGAAATAAAAACTATAGCGCCATCTGTTGGTCGCCAACAGAACTATTTTTTTTCGTTGCCACACAAAACCCGGCGTCTTCTCCATCCGTTTGGTGCAAACCGCATCTTTTTTTCTTTATTCGTTTTCGAATTATCCATTTTTAAAGTTCGTCCTGACTTTTGGATCACCCGGTATATATATATATATATATATATATATATATATATATATATATATATATCGGAACATGAAGCGATACACCCTAAAGCAGCTTACAGAGCGACAGAGATTTATAGATGTTTAAAAAGCTGATTCAGTAATTAAGTGAACATGGCACACGATCATGATTTAGGGAAATTAAAAGGAGACATGATAGTTGATGCTCGTGCGATGGGTACTGTCCTTTCGGCAATTCAGGCAAGGTTTAGATTTTAAACTTCGACCATTTTAAGGGTATATCTTGAAATGATTCGAAGTTTTGCCGAATAGAAGAATTCCGGTAAAACGTCGAACCTTCTGTAATAGTGTGACGTTCAAAAGATTCCAAATGATTGTGACTGACATCGTCTGCTGACAATCCTATCAAGCGAAAGGAGTGTAACATTGCCGGGGCTTTTACTAAAAGCAGCATGAGGTCTTAATAATGTTCAATACATGATATCGACTTTAATAGCTGATGCCCAATGACGTATTAGGCAGGCATCCCAACTGTTTCGGCCTTTCAGTGTGTGTGTATGTATGTATGTATGTATGTATGTACATATATATATATACATATATATATATATATATATATATATATATATATATATATATATATATATATATATATATATATATATATATATATATATTAGACAAAGTTGTTAGTGAAAAACCAGTATAGGCCATAAACCACTACAGACAGGAACCAAAAACATGAAAAGATAAGTGAAATATATTAATAGATAAGTGAATAATAGGTTTTAGACAGTATCTTGTCTTCAGCGGTGCCGATACTGTATATATATATATATATATATATATATATATATATATATATATATATATATATATATATATATATATATATAGATAAGAATAAGATGAAAGAGAAAACCAGTAATAGCTCTAAAGCTACTTGAAGCCAGGAACATCCAACATGTAAAGAAAAGTATGAATAAGGTTTTTGACAGCATTTCTTCATCAGCGGTGTCAATACTGTCTAAAAACCATTGGATTGTTTCTGATGAGTATGATCTATTAAATAAACACACACTTTATATATATATAGATATATATATATACAGTAGAACCCTGATTTTACGTTGTCCGTTTCGTACGTTATCCCGCTTCCTACGTCATTTTCTGCTGGTCCGTGAAAATTGCCTATACTGATAATGTTAAAATATCCCGGATTTTACGTTACCCTTTCCAGAAAAATCCCGCTTAATACGTTTTTTTCTGAAGACAAGATCAAAATTATTTTTCCGCTACAAGGCTCACACAAACTTTTTTGAGTTCTTTCTTTCAAGAAAAACTTGTTTCTTACCTGCTTGAAGCCGTTCTGGCATTCTTTCTGTTCTGTCTTAGTGTCCTTTTGTCTGTGTTTTAGTAGGCAGGAGGGGTTTCCTCCCAGTGTCAAAATCAGAAGGGTGGGGGAAGGAGCAAAGCACGGGACACACGCAAGTGAGGGGAAAATCACGGCAATGCCTTTCGATTCTTCGATCACTCTCTGTTGACAAAAGAGAAAGAGAGGAGGGATCTCTTTTGGATCTATTGTCCAATGTCCACATTTCTTATGGAAAGGGGGGGGGGGCGGCTATGACCAGCCCATGCAACCCACTAAAGGTAGAACTGGTTTCAACTGGTCTGTAACAGTTCGTTTAAGCACCGTAGCCATTTTTGTCATTGTCGAGCGTTCTTAACGTGAAGGATGTCTACACGAAAATGTTTCTCTCTAGCCGAAATCGTCGAAAAAGCTAAAAAAATTCATAGCACTAAAATTGATCTTGCTAAATCTTTCGGTATTGCATATTCAACTTTGCAAACGATTTTAAAGCAAGAAGCTTCACTAGAGATGAGTGCTGAAAAACTCGGAAAATCTGCAAAGAAACGAAAAATTTTTAAGACATCTCAGTATGATGATTTGCAAAAAATTTTAATCGAATAGTTCAAGGAAGCCCAGGAATCCAAAATTCCAATAAACGGTTCCATCGTTAAAGAAAAGGCGCTTGAAATTGCTGAAAGGCTTAAACTTGGCCAGGGCTTCTCTGCATCGAATGACTGGATCGACAGATTTTAAAAAATGGAACAATTTATGTTTTATATCTATCTGTGGGGAATCCGATGGTGTGTATATTGCAATTGTGCAGCAGTGGAAAGAAAACGCTTTGCGAAATTTATTAAAGGATTACATTCCAAGAGACGTAGTCAACGCCGACGAGACGGGACCACTTTTCAACTTGTTACCCAACAAAACACTGACGGTCAAAGGAGAAAATTGCCACGGGGGAAAACTTTCAAAAATACGCTTAACTGTGTTATTATGTACTAATGCTGAACGGAAATGAGAAATTAATGCCTCTTGTGATCGGTAGAGCAAAGAAACCACAGTGTTTCAGTAATGTGAGCAGTTTACCTAAGGATTACACTTCAAATAAAAAGGCGTGGATGACTTCGATATCTAATTTAATGCCCGCTTCCGATGATAGTGGTGATGAAGGATGAAGAAGGAATAACGGAGGATGTAGTACCCACAGCTGATCAAGAGATTCAAAGCATAAAAACTCAGAAACAATTTTTAGTTTCGAATGTCAACCAAGAAGCAATTTTGCATCTTAAAGCAAAAAAAATTGTATCTAAAAGCAAAAAACAAGTAAAGATTACACATTTTTTCTAATAGTTCATCCGGCAAGTGTCAATTTTTGAGCAATATGCTGAGATTTATTTTAACCCCGATTTTACGTTTTCCCGTTTCGTACGTTTTTTACCGCTGGTCCCATTAAAAACGTAAAATCGGGGTTCCACTGTATATACACTCATGGACAAAAAAATTAGCGCACTAAGAAATAATTGCGGGATCGTAACGAAACTTGCAATGAAGGTACATGTCGGGGAGATATGCAAATAATTAGAAATTCAGCGTGATTGCGCATTACGTATATCCGGTAGAGGGCGTTGAACATCGTACTCTGTGGAGTATAAAACAGGTAACCAAAGCTTGTTTGAGTGTGCTGAATCATTTACAAAGGAAGAGCTGAGATAGACATGCCATTACGCCGTGTTCGAAGACAATATAAGCATTTGTCGCAGTTTGAGAGGAGGAGAATCGTCGGGATGATGGAAGCTGGGTGGTCAGCTAGGCGAGTAGCTCGTCAATTAGGCCGCTCTGATTGTGTTGTGAGGAGGTGTTGGGACAAGTGGACCCGAGAGATGTCATGTACACGAAGACCAGGCTCAGGACGCCCTCGACAGACCAGTCGTCGAGAAGACCGTCACATCGTAAGAAATGCACGCGTATAGCCAACTGCTTCATCGGCCGCCATCCAGGCACAGGTAACACCTTCACCAGGGGCCTCTGTGTCTTCTCGAACCATACGAAGGCGCCTGGCTGAAGGACATTCGGTATCGTGGCGCCCATTACGTGTGCTGCCCTTGACGCCCACCCATCGACGCCTCCGTTTGGAGTTTTGCCGCGCACGAGGAAACTGGACTGCAGCAGAATGGAACCAGGTCGTCTTTAGCGACGAATCCAGATTCAATCTCGGCAGTGATGACAATCGTGTTCGGGTGTGGAGAGCCCGTGGTGAACGCTTCAATCCTGCCTTTGCTGTACAGCGACACATCGCTCCCACAGCTGGTGTGATGGTATGTGGTGTCATTGCCTACAATACACGGTCACCCCTAGTATTGTTCCGTGGCATCATGACAGCCCAGCGGTATGTTCATGAAATCCTGCAACCACATGTGTTGCCACTCATGCAACGGCTCCCAGGAGCCAGTTTTCAACAAGACAATGCTCGGCCTCATACGGCAAGGGTGTCACAAGACTGTCTCCGCACTGTTACTACCCTTCCTTGGCCTGCCCGATCCCCAGATTTGTCTCCAATCGAGCATATCTGGGATCATTTGGGACGACGAGTTGGGCATCCAACGAGTTTGAACGAACTAGAGGCAAAGTTACAGCAAATATGGAACGAAATGTCTCCAGACATCATACAGAACTTGTATGACTCAATGCCCGATCGTATCGCATCGTGCATTCGCGCTAGAGGGGTCCAACGGAGTATTAACTCCTCCGTTCTTTTGCCTTTTTCTCTGAAATAAATTATCCTTTTTCTTTGATTTTCTTATCATTTACTTATATCAAAGTAGTCATTACGTATGTAAAATTTCGTTTCATTTTGACGACTCCTTCTTGGTGCGCTAATTTTTTTGTCCATGAGTGTATATATATATATATATACATACATACACAGTAAGTAGCCATTCCTGCGTTCTGGGCAAGAGTTTGCATTTGAGCCCCTTAATTAATTAGGTTTTGGAAAAAAATAAAACAAATACTGCATTTTACCCCCCCCCTTTCCAAGTGAGCCCTGAGCAGGTGCCCCTGTTGCCCCTGCCTAGTTAAGGCAATATATATATATATATATATATATACTAGCAAAATGTGTGACAAATATTCTGTTTAAGATATCTGTCTATGTTCGGAGCACTATTTTTGCAAAATATACAATACTGATTAAAAACGTATATTTTTAGTTCAAATGTCGTATATAATCATTGAAAACAAATATATAATTCTAGTAAAAATTTCATAATATTTTTGAAAATAGGGAATTTTTCATAAATATATAGCAAAATTGAATGCTTACGCCAGACACCTTGCACTCCATTAAACTAAATATATTTTTTATTTCCTTTATATTATATCAAAATAGGTTAAAATACACAGATTTTATTATTATTTTTTTTTTAAATGTAGAGGTATCTGGAAAACGATTAAATAAACACATAGCGCTTATCTATGTGTCAATTACTATTGCGCGCGGGCGCGGTAGCCCGGTTGGCAAGAGCAGCGGGCCAGTGATCTGAACGTCCCTGGTCCGATGCTCGTCGTCGCAAATCTACCGCCGTGTTCACTAATGGTGGCTGGGGCACGTAAAATAGGGCGTGGCTACAATGTCCTCCATGTTCTCAAATTTACCTCTGGAGGTGCGGGGTCAAGTGTTCCGGTCTCGTCACTTGGCTCGGTTCAAAATTACGGGACCGGTCATTTAGCCAAGTCGGACTCCGACCCTTGCGGTACTATTAAAAACCGGAGCCGCACCTTCATCGCCCATAGCCTTCGGGACTTGACCTGATGTTACATGTCGGTCAAGGGGCATCAGCTACAACAACAACAACTATTGCGCAATTGCATGGAAATTTATTAAATTTTTTTTTAATAATTAGGTTTCTCGTATGCAAAAGTAACTGAAAAATGAGTTTTCTGGTGACTGCCTTAAAAGGTTTTAGTTCCGGTCTTTAAGCATCGTTTCTGGTTTATTAAATTGGTCATTTATTTTCTTTTAATATTCGTGCGAATAAAAGTAAAGAAGCTTTAGAATATTTAAAGATTGTCTTTTCAAATGAAACAATAGTTTTGTTTTTCGAAAATTTTCACCGAAAGTTTCATTTCGATGTAGGCAGATAACCGTAAATACACACCTCCAGTCCTTAAGAGAAGGCTGACAGTATTTAAAAGAAGGCCAGATTACGGAACCTACATTTGAATCAGTGCCGTAACTAGCCATCCTTGTGCCCTGAGCAAGAACTTGCATTTGGGCCCCTTAATTAATTAGGTTTGGGAAAATAATTAAACAAATACAGCATTTTGGGCTCCCCCAAGTGGGCCTTGGTCGGGTGCCCCTGTTGCCCCTGCCTCAGTGGTGCACCCAGGATTTAATCTTCGGGGTGGGGGAACGGAAAAAAATATTTATAATATAAATTCAATATTTATAATGCAATTTCTATTTCTTTGGGGGGAGGGGGGCAGGGTCCCTTGGCCCCGTCCCTGGGTGCGCCACTGCCCTGCCTAGTTACGGCATTGATTTGAATCATGAATTTTTCTAATTATTTTTCTATAGCAGATAAACAAAAGTGTTTTTTTTTTAAATTCCATTTTCTGCCCTTGAAAAGTAGACGTTGAAATAAAGAGCACGTAGATTTTAGAATTTTCATTTTTATCTATCGTTAGTTCTTAAATTTGTGATACCTGCCGCTACAGGACTAAAATTTTTTATTGAAAAATAAAATGATATTGAAATAAAAGTTTTTTACAAATTGCATTGAAAGGATTATTTACAAATGCAGAAACCATAATTTTACAGTTAATCTGTGATTAGTAAAATACTGTGATTAGTAAACTCTGCATTAGTCAATCTGTGCCACACATAAGGATTTCAGATTTGCGGTGTAAACCGGTGCGCCGCCTAAAGTTTCGTTTCCCACATCACTGGTCCCGGGAAGGCGACCCCTTAGAGCAGGGATTCCCAACGGGGTCTAGGTGGACCCCATGGGGGGTGGGGGTGTCTATGGAAGTTTAAAAAGGGTCTATAGTATTCTAGGGGGTCTACTGGGGGTCTATGATAAATGTTTCTGTATTAAAATTTAATTTAATTTTTTAGGAATGTAATTATTAGATATTAATATCCGTTTTAATATGTATAAATACAGATTTGCATAGGGCGGAGTGATCCACGCATCTAAATTCGAATATCATGACGCTTTTGTATATACCCCGAATGCCGCCGTCGGCTTTTATTTGTGTACCAACACTTGGCAGTACAGGGGAAATCCACTGGACCTTAAGCAGAACATGGGTCCTCTCGATGCAACCAATCAGAAGCAGTTTCGTTTTTCTCTTGGCGATGTTTGTGCAGTTACAATCTATGTTTCTGAAATCTTGCTTATATTTGTGAAATTAAAAATGAAAATAGTACAAAAATAATAAAACATAAACCTAATGAACCATTTTTTCTAATTTTTTGTCCATACTCTTAGTCATACTGCTATCTTTAAGTGTATTATGTGCAATTATTAGTATTATAATTATGGTGTATGCTGCATATTATAGAGAAAAATGTGAGGGGTCCACGAAGAAAATCATTCTTTTAAAAGGGGTCTATGTAGGAAAAAGGATGGGAACCCTTGCCATAGAGATTCGCTGCAGTATGCAGCCCGCCTTATACAGGGCCTGATTATGAATGATGGGGGCCACTGGGGAGATGCTTTTTGGGGGGCCCCCCTTACGAACATTTATAAATATAAGAACTAGCCATGGACTTTACGTACTATTAGAAGTACTAGGCGCATACACCAAGCATGTGAGGAAAAGTTGTTAAAAATCAGGATTAAAAAAAAATCGTTTGATTTAAATTTTGATTCAAATAACGATTTAAACCAAACAACTCTGCATGTGAGTCCTATATTTGCTGTTACAGTGTATGGCTGATAAGATGAAGCATTCATAGACATGTTTCACACCAAATTGAAAACTCCTTTCACCTTCTGATGTACGTCTGATACAACCTGATGGTTTAACATTCTTCCTAAAGCAGAAAGCGAAATTGAAAACTTTCATTTATCTGAAACCCTATCTATTTTAGTGTTGAGAAACATCGTTAAAGAGATTTTGCATGTTAAAGAGGACAGTTTTGGGGCCCCCTAACGTCAGGGGGCCCTGGGCAAAGTCCCGATTTGCCCATGCGATAAAATAGCCCTGGCCTTATACAATCCCCAAGCAACTTCGCAGCGCCTGATTGTGCACTTACGAGCGGCTGATTTTTATTTAATCGCCGAACAATCGCCACACGTGCGAGCATTATATTCACGGAGCAAATATTACTTCACACTTCCATTCTATCCCGCGGTATCGGAATCGAGTCACGGCTTCGCGGCCCTGTTAACTAAGACATTACCTCCGTGGCGTCTTTATAAGGCAGCCGCGCGGCAAACAGTGTTTGTTAATCCGTGAAAAGTCCGCCCTATCGCTTCCGATCTCTTTCCTCTCTCATTTTTTTCATATCGCGGGCCATTATTTCGTTATTTATCATACTTCTCCTGAAGCCGAGATAAAGGCAGAAATCGAAATGAAAAGCACCCCCACAAAGGAGGATATCATTAATTTAATAATAATTATAATGGAAGAGAGAGTAGTAGAAGAAGATGAACAACGAAAGAAAAAAGACACAAGAGAAGAATTTGTGGGTGTAGTGGCTGCCGCGGAAGGAACAATGGAGTGGGAAAAAAATCACATGTATGTGACGACTGAGGGATGGAAGCAAGAATAAAAAAAGTTCCATTGAGGAGAAGTGCGAGAGCCGGTTGCAGTTAGTGAAAGTGAGCATTGTATTTGGCACTTTCAGGAGCTAGAAGACGCGTGTTCTACTAAGCAGAGAGAAATGGAATTAAAAAAAAAAGAACAATAAATAAAAAAAGAGAACAGCATCACATAAATAATGAACACAGAGAATAAGAAATTACAGAGAGAAAGAGCCTGATAACAGCAGTCAAAAAAGTAGGGGAGGTGGAGGAGGGGGGGGGGGAATGGTTGAGTAAAAAGTAGATAAAAAAAACTGAAGCGAACCACAATAATGAGAAATTATCCGGGCTGTAACCACAAAAGAACCCGCCATGCGGCTCCGATGCGCTAGATGCACTATTGTCGCCAAAAAATGTCGCCACGCTCCGTGACGGAGCCAACAAAAGCGCCCATTCAAACTTACAAACCTTGAAAATGCCAATTAAGTCAATTACGTTATAGTAGGGTCCCGGCCGGCAGAGAAAGATCATTTGTAACTTATTCTCTCCCCCTTTTATGGACTGAGAGAAAAATAAGAGGGCAGAAAAAAAAAATTCTCTCTCTCTCTCTTCTTTCTGCATAAACACAAGCGGTTCGCGAGCCCTGTGCGCAAAAAACCCCGGCTTAATGAGGCAGTTAAAAGCCGAAAAATAGACGTATTTTTAAAAGTGGCTCGAAAATTTCATAGAGCTCCACAATGGGACTGCCCGCGGCTCTTTAGAGGACCCGCAGACTAATTATTATTTCATTTTGTGCATGCCCAGAGAAAGAAAGAGAAAAAAATAATAATAAAGGATTAAAAATTGCGTACTTCTTCCAGAAAGGGAAGTGTTTCTCTGTGCTCTTTTGCAAGAAGGGGGAAAAATGTAAGTGTTATTCAGAATCACGGGCCCTGAACGGTTTTCTTGTGTGTCGCTACAAAGGCTCCGGGTCCCGCGCGCGGGGGAGGAAAGGGGCGCAGCTCTTTAACCCCGATGTATGAATGAGTAAATGGAAAAATCCCCATTGTCCCGTCGGAATGGCGCTGCTGATGGGTCTCGAAGTCACTCTGGGGAAATTTTTATGGTGCTAAATAGTGATGCGAAGTGTCTCTCGCGTTATGACGTCGCAGCTTTAGACATTTCTTATGGGGACATATATTATCATCCTCTTCATTTCAGTTCGTTGCCCGCGTCCGAAATTTTTCGCCTTTAATTGTCCTACACCAGTATTTCAAGAACTTTTTGGGGCCCTCGAGAATATTTTCCCCTTCATTTGAACCCGAAAAAAAATAAGAGATGGAAAGTATCCATAATATGAACGAAGCAACTTAAATACAGTCGAACCCCTTTATAACGAACTTCAAGGAACCAAAGTTTTTGTTCGCTTTATCCGGTGGTTCTCTATATCCGAACCGTTAAGAAAAAATACTAGAGTTCACAAAATGTATAACTTCTTAGTTGCAATGTTTATTCAATAACTATGTAATAAAAAATGATAAAATATATTTAAAATGATCATTAATGAATTAAATCAACTAAAACCTATTACATTAAACTGAAACACTACTGTAATTAAATTACGTACAATAAGAAAACTGAGGGATCAAAATTTTCGTTCGTTATATCCGTGAGTTTGTTATATACCGGGTTCGCTATAACGGGGTTCGATTGTATATGGTGTTTTATTTCCATGCAGTCATCCACATTGACTCGATGCATTAGCGGCAATATTCTCTCCAAATTAATTTATCACCTCCTCCGCAGTTTTTGGAGGGAAATTTGCTTGGGCTGATTGGGAAGTATGTTGAACGATTCATTGATAAGAGTTTGACTGATTTTGTAAATAAGCATGCGGCGAGCTCAGCTAATTAACACCGGTGCGCAGGAAGAGGTTTCTCTTCTCTGAAGGAGAAATTTTCATTTCTAGTGATGGTTGGTATAAAAATTTATCAAGAAATTCCCCCATTACTCTGACTCCAACCAATCTTTTTGTTTGAATCTTAAAAGTTTCTCTGTTCTAAGTCGACAACACTCAGTATGTCAACCTCTACCACTGCATTTCCCTTTTCTTATACCACTAAAATAAGAAGCCTTTAAACTAACTTTATCTGAAGCTAAATTTTTCCTTAGAAAGATAATAAAAGATCTCATATTAAAAGGCCATCATTCAACATCAGTATCACCCACTGACAGGTTTGTTTTAACGTCCTGCATTTCTCTGAATGAGGTCCAGTGGGGATGAGACGTAGATTCTAATCCTATGTTGCAGATGTATGACTGTAGCTATCCCATATACCATCCATGCAGGCTAGGGATTAGGACCTCAAAATAGTCTCCATGAATAACTAAAAATTTAGTAGTACTCGCGAATTTCTAAAGAAAATTCAGCTGTTCTACCAAGAGCAGAGTAGAACGCTTACACGATAAATCAAAGCAGGCGAGATCGCGCCCACGGAGTGTTGCCATTCCATAACATAGAAACTGTGGAAGTCGAAATAGTTAACACGAAAAGTAGGAAAGAACTGAAACCATGGAGTAATTAAAACAAATAAACATATAAAAGACAAGTAAATTCCACACAAAACATGGCATGGAGGGGGGGGGGGGATAGCACATAATACCCTTCCAGTCTGCATTAATATATGGGGCAGAACTGTCTCTGTTAATTTAGATTTTGGCTTTAGAAGTTTTGAATAAATTTCAAAATAATTGAGTTAAAAAATCAAACTGCGAGGGCAAAGGATATCAAACATGCCTCACACCATCATTTTGCCTGCACCCGAGTTAATGAGGCAATATGGATTCATTTGTTCAGGAGGCTTCTTCGCTGCCACAATATACCTTTAGAACAAATCATGTTTAGCTTTGTGGTCATGATGCAAAGGACCGCAATATTGCCTTCCGGTCAACCAATGACGACATTCTCTACGCCACTACAAACAAAATCTGTCAACTGACTGAATTCCGGTCAAAAAGCAAATCAGTGTTCAGGCCCTATTGGGAGGCAAAATATTCCCTTTGTGTTTCCCTTTATTGTCGGAGACTGTGCTCGCGTTTCAGCCATTATCGGTTTCCCCCCTTTGTTTTCCGGATCCATTCACTGCCCCGCAAAACCGTCCACCGAGTCACAAATTCGCTTATTCCCGGAGGTGTCCCGCCAATAAATCAATCACACCTCCCGATTCGATCCGAGTGTCTTTCACCCGGACAAAAGCCACCCCCGAAAAACACATTGCAGCCAACTCTCGCGCGCCTCTGTCGCCGTGGGACTCTTATCTGCACACGTCGCCGTGCGGAGTTGTTGCGCATTCAGGTGCCTTGTTTCGCGCCATAATGGAAAGGGTTACGCTTCCGTGTGCTTTCTATTTCATCCGCTCCACTACACCTTCAAGAGCGGGCCGATTTTTCGAGCTCAATCTGCGGGGAATCCTATTTTTGGAAGCGTTCTGAGGCAGAAGAGGAGATAATTGGGAGATAAGACAATGGGCGGAGAGTTCTGTGGGTATTGTTTTCCCCAGTCGTGCGGGAGAGATCTCGATGCATTTTGTGGAAGTGTGGAGTGCCTTCCTCGCGACATGTTACGCATCTCGGAAAAGTATCACGGGCTTTGGGTCTCCGAGAGGCTACAAATGGAAAAAAAGGACAAAAGGGAGATTATCTCATCAAATATCTTCTTCAGTAGCCACTATTGGAGATGATAGAAAATACCGTTACATAAAACTTTGTTAAATAACTCAGGACACATTTTTTTGAAAATTCCTTTGATGTTTATATAAACCCAAATACATTACATTGTCGAAAATAATTGCACATGGTTTTTTCTTTAAGATATTTCTTTCAGAAATTGCTTTATTTTGTGTCTTAAGAATTAGTAAATACGGGACTAAAACTAAACTCATGGCGCAACAGTCCGCTGTGGACCAAAGCCGGTGGTGTCCATCTCCGTTTTCTTGAACGTGGGGTTCCATACAGCATATGTCTCAGTGAGGTGGTCAAGCTGACATGGGACCCCCAGAATATAGTCCCCAAGCATGCTTGGTCCTCATTTTATCGATCCACTCAAGGGAATGAAAGGTTGAGTAAATACATGACAGCCTCATGAACTTGTCATTACCTTGGTTCTACTCCATGCTGACTGGTTTCCACGGAATTGCCCACCAGCAGCTTTATCAAATCATTCCAATCGGCCCTGAAGCACTGCTGAAGCACTGTTTCAAACCGAGAAAACTTACTAAGAAAATACTCCTTTTAACATCATGTGTGGAGTAGAAAGCTAATCACTGGAGAACCTTGGGTTTCAAACGAATGATTCAACAGAATATATCTATAGTGCCGTACAGTATGAAGTGTGAGATGCAAGCTAAGTATTTCCCATATTTATCGAGGATAATTGTCCTCAAATCGGATAGTGACTTGACTGGATTGAAACTGATGGCTTCCACCACCTGCTTGGAAATTTCGAGGTGCCTGTCAAAATGAAAGCAACCCACACAAACACGAAGCTAACAATGGCGTTAATGCGAGTGTGGTTGCAACTTCCTCCCACGAAAGTAGCGATTAAATCCCGGCCAAAAAATCACTTCCAAAACAGCTCACCGTAGGGCGGAGAACGGCTGAGTTTGACCTCCAGTCAAACGCCCTTTTCCCCCGACTTATCTCATTGAAATCGCGCAATTGTTAGTTTCATCGAAGACTCAATTTGCGGACTCGTGGGTTCCTTTCCGACCGGCGAATTTCCCTTTCGAAGCTGAAAAGGCACTCATCGCCGGGTCAAGGAGATACGGGGTCACCTATTAAACACCAGAATATAGCCAAGAAGAGAGCAGTCTGGCCAAATCCAAGAAAAGGATGTTGGCGGAGCAAGGTGGGGCCCCCCTCTTTTCCAGGTCTTTAGACCCGCCGGGGGGCCCCCTGGCTCCAACAAAAGACACGGACAATTACCCCCTTTTGTACCACAGGTAGCGGTAGGTGGCCCCTTGGCACCCCGTGCAGTTGATGAAGTTTGGAAGAGTGCCCGAAAGGTTTATGATGTGTTATTTATTTATTGCGGCGGGTATTTATATTTGTGTATAAACATTTTCTATGTACGGACCCCGCTGAGGCCAGTTCTCTCTATTAATCTTCCTGTTGTGGCGATTTGTAACTTTTTCGTGCTTTTTTTTTTTCTGTGCGCGCAGCGTTTCTCTGGCATTGTTGGCCCTCCTTGTTCGGTTTTTAAAAGCTCCAGCTCTCTTTTCTTTTCTCGAAGCTCTCAATTGGTTTGTTCTTGATTTTTACTTTATTTTATTTTTCTTGCTCCTTTCATCAACTGTTTCCATTGTGTTTGAAAGTTATGAGGAAGAAAGATATGGAAATGCGGGTGTGTGGGGGTAAGAAGTGATTTGATCCCGTATTTCTGGGCCCTGAAAGAACAAAATAGTTGGTTTATGCGATTTGAGTCTCTCTCTCTCTCTCTCTTTTTTTTATTCCTCATTCTTATTATCATATTTTGAAATTATTGAAGCTCGCCTGCGTGCACTGGTTGAAATGCTTTTCACTGAGAAACTGCTTTGTTCATTAGAGAGTGGAATCCAAATTCAGTTTCCAGGATATTTCGGGCATTCTTCTCTGAATGTATGGATATTCGGCCTTTATGAGGACGTTTTACCTATTGAATGGAAGAAAATATCAAAATACGGAGATGTATTTGAGCTGTTTTGCTATTTTAATTTACCCCGCAAAATTCCTCGAAATACATTGCTTAATATCAGTCATTGAAAAAGCTCTTTTGCAAGTATCCAACTGAGCTATGAAGTATGTTTTGGCAATCTTCGGTCCCCTATTGGTTTAGTTTGATAGAGCGAGCCCCCATTTAAGCTTTTCTCATATGTCACAGCATTAAATTCATGGAAATGTATAAACTTCCGGTACACACTATAACAAAGTTGATGTTTATCAATCTATCATCGTGCTAAGTACTTTTTTCTCCCTAAAATTGGAGGTTTTCTCAAGAATATTAATTCAGATTAAAGGTTTATTACAATGACTGAAAGTATAATAGATATATCAGATATTTCAGAACTGAGCCATCCAATATATTGCCAAAAATAGTTCGTTAAATCCGAAAATAATTGAGAATGGTTGAAGTATAAAAAAAAGGGAAGAGAGACATAACAACAGCGTGCAGGATCTAGCGCAGTAGAAATGAACTACACTATGTCGTTTATGTGTCTAACTGCAAAATGGCCAGAGTTATAAAGCCTTGTAAAGCCCTAAGGATCTCCAATTATCTAGCAAATGATGTTATTTTGAGGGGAAAACCCCCCTTCGTAATTGCTGCTTTTTTAACATATTTGATTGGTTTGTTGAGTGTGTTCCCTTAGCCATTCGGACATCGCCCGGTTTAACATATCTGTACTACATATAATCATGAGAAAACTGAAAGTAAGCCTTTAAAGAAGTTTAATCTGATAATCTCGTATCTGCTTATTCGAAGCGTGGACATTTTTATGGTAGGAGGTAAAAATTCCAACTAACTGTTGAAAGAAAGGCCTTGAGGTGTAATATTTTTGGTGGCTCTAGGGCAGTGGTTCCCAACCGGTGGTCCGGGAAGCTTCAGGAGTAGTCCGGCACCACTTATAAAAAAGTTGCCAAATAAATGGAAATTTTGAAAGCAATGTTCGCTGAACTGGATGGACAGAATATATCCGATGACTATCAGGTATTGAATTTAAATTTCTTAAAAGTTTAACATAATTATTTTATTATTAGAACATGATACGTTAGAATGTGAGTCCTTTAGTCCTGTATCCTTTTTTCCTAAGGGATATTCTATACCCCCCATATCCCCGGAAGGTCCCCCTCCCCCAATTCGGAGGGTGGTGGTCCGCACATGGTTCAATTTCTGGCTTAGTGGTCAGCAGACTTCTACGGGTTGGGAACCACTGCTCTAGGGAAATGAAATTTTGAGATTCTAGATCTAGTTTTGAGTCATGCAGGCTTTTTGATGGCGATAACCCAATGAAATTTATTAAAATAGGCCAAATGAAATAGGCAGTAACTTTACTAAGAGCGGAATGGAATCAGAATCCGAAAGAAAAAAAAAAAGGTCTTTAATGCTTCAACCAGTCGCAAAAGTTTCTCAAAATTACGAGACCGAATCGTAGCCAAGTCGGACTCCGACCCTTGTGATGCTAATTAAAACTGGAGCCTCCCCTTTCTGCCCAATAGCCTATATGGACTTGAACTAACACTGCGAATACACATTCGGGAAAGGGGAGTGAATTGTAGGGGGAAACAGTGATTTATGGGTCCCCTCGCCGTCAACCCCAGGGTTCGCCTCACCACTCGGGAGCTCCCTTCGGAGGGCAGTTTTCTGACGAATGATCAAAGGGACGAGAAACCTTCTCCCCACGTTGGGGAGAGGGGTCAAAGGGGGAGTCCCCGAATCTCGCTTTTCAGAAACGGATGATGGGGAGGGGGTCAAAGGTCAAAGGGATAATGACGTCGGGAAGTTGCGAGACGCGGAAATATGAGAACGGTCAGTCGGGTGGGTTAGTCACGCTCCTGGAGCGTGACTAATGTCTCGCGAAGGAACGGAGGGTGGCTGATTCACGTGTGAGGAACTGGAGCCTGATGTTGCTGTCGGTCAAGTAGGATAAGTAACAACAAATCATTATCGCAGAGAAATGGAGAATGATTGTTTCCAAGAGGACAGGATGGGACTAACGTCTAAAAAAGGCCAGGACCCATCAGAGACTGTTCTTTTCACTGTTGATAATTACAGCCCTATATTTGGTCACATCGCATGACAGCCTTTTTTGTATTCGCAGAAAGTCTGAGATTCAATTAAAATTTTCAAGGCTATGAAATTTAAGCTTGCAACCGAGCCTAAATGACCACATTTAAGATTAAGACTGCCTGTATAAAGAGTAAAGAAACAAGTTTTCAAGGAGTTAAGGAAGGCTTCAGAATTTATTTGTCCTCAAAAGCGGAAATCGAGTATGAAATCCAATCAAGAAAGGGGTAAGAGGGGCTTCGGATTTTGTGCGCTGAAGGCTTGTAGATGCTCAATGCACTCCATAGACAAACCTTACTCCTTACAAATTTAATAAAGCCACAAACGCGCAATGTGATTCCGTTCATTGTCTTACCTGCCAATCAGGTTGTATGTCTTTAAGAATCCCCATTTGCTACTTGCGTCAAATTACCTAATTATTATTCTGTAGTTTTCTTCTTTAAACTTCCACCGGTTGAAAGCTGTCCACGGTGTGTGTTGCGAAGATATCTGTCGGAGAATGGCGATTTGAAAACGGATTCAAGGAAAATGGAATATGTGCAAAAAATAGCAATGCAATGCCTCTCAAACACAGGGGAAGAGAAGTTATTCACTTCTCTAACATAACACACACACACACATATATATATATATATATATATATATATATATATATATATATATATGTCTGACGTTGAAGGACCCGGAATGTCACCACAAATGCTTAATGATATAAACGTCAATTTAATTTCGCGTCGATAAATTCCGAAATTAAGAGCTAACGTATTTTTTCCCCTCCCGTACTCTCCGAAGACATCTATAATCGGCGGGTACCCATTAGAGCGTTTACTTTTGCCGCGAGTTCGATAACAAAGACCCGCAGTGATTTATGGGAAGTTGATGACAATCTTGAGTAAATAACGATAATTTGATTCGGATTGAAAAGTAGATTAAGTGGTTGCTTTGGGGGACGAAACACGAGGCGAGTCGTAATTAGAATGGGAACAGATTCCCCCCCCCTTTTTTTTTTATCTTTTCCCTTCGAACAAAGTGAATGTTTTGTGACGTGTGTGTATCATTATCATTAACGTGTTTATCATAAAAATGCCGTATTGATAGTACTTTATAATATTTCCTAAATTTCCGATAAAATGAGTTTAAATGCAGTTCCGCAATTTACAAATAATTTCGGTTCAGGTCACAGGTTATCGATAGATAATTGAAAAATATTGACGTATGTACGCTACATTCGATGAGAGCATGCTAACCCGCCTAGACATAACTGAAAAAAAAAAAGGTCGACTATCTATTCTGTAATATTGTTAACAATTCTGAAAATTAAATTTGCTGCACTATGGTACTGTATGCTTATAATATAATATATATATATATATATATATATATATATATATATATATATATATATATATATATATATATATATATATATATATATATATACACTGAAGTGCCACTGAATTAGGGATAGCAAAGCCTATGCAAATTGTGTAGCGCTGCGCATCATGTATGCGCAAGTGAGGGCGCTGTGGTAACTGCATATATAGCGCGTACTGTGGTTGTTCTGAATTAGTTGTTGGAATTGCCAGTATGGGTAAACTGCCTGATTTAGACGCCTTCGATCGCGGACAAATCGTAGGTGCGCGACGCATGGGCCATTCAATTTCCGAAATCGTCAAACAGCTAGGATTTTCAAGGTCGACAGTGTCAAGAGTAAAACAAGAATACATGGATGGTAGAAAAAAAACTAGCGATCAGGCAAACTGCAAAGGACAATTAGCCTTGACAGTGCGTGGTGAGAGACGGCTCAGGCGTATTGTACGTAGCCAGCGAAGCCAAACATTAGCTCAAATTACCACCCAGTTTAATGACGGTGCCAGTCGTACAGTCAGTAAACGGACTGTGCAACGCTTGCTTCACCGTATGGGTTTCAGGAGCCGTCGACCTACGAGAGTACCATTGCTCTATACTCGCCATCGGGCTGCACGTCTTGCCTGGGCAAGAGAGCACAGAAACTGGAGTGTAGAGGACTGGAAACGAGTAGCATGGAGTGATGAGTGTCTCGATTCCGACTACTTAACGCCGACGGGAGGCTGAGAATATGGCGTCAGGCTCATGAAGCCATGGATCCTGCATGCCTGGCTGGAACTGTACAAGGGCATGGTGGCTCAATCATGGTCTGGGGTGTTTTTTCGTGGCACAGTTTGGGATCTTTGGTGCGTGTACCAACCTCCCTCAATGCAATTCGGTACGTAGAGTTGCTGGGTGATCACCTCCATCCGTTTATGCTGTTCTGTTATCCGCACGGTAATGGAGTTTTCCAGCAAGACAACTGTACCTCTCACAAGTCCCGGTTGGCTACTGGCTGGTTGGATGAGCATTCCTCTGACTTCTCTGTCATGAATTGGCCACCTAGAAGCCCAGACTTAAATCCTATTGAGCATCTTTGGGATGTTTTGGTACAAGGCGTGAAAGGCCATCACACAGCACCAAAGAACCTTACTGAATTATGGACAGCTTTAGCCAATATTTGGCAAGCCATTCCCGTGGAACGTTTCCAGAAACTTCTTGAATCTATGCGTCGTCGTGTGGCAGCCGTTATCAAGGCCAGAGGAGGCCCAACTCGTTACTAGGTAGGTATCCCTAATTCAGTGGCACTTCAGTGTATATATATATACTGTGATAACTTAAGACTCCGGGTAGCTAAAAATGTTCAGAGTCAGTCTACTACATTAAAATACAATTTTATTAAATTTAAGTCGAAAACATTTTACACTATTTACAAATGTGTTGATCTACCTCTAGACATAGAGGGAACTGGCCTTCGTAATAGCCAAATAATTTCGATGAAAAGATGTCGGCAAGTACATTCACAACTAAACTAGAAGGTCGGTACACAGCCTCTAGAGCATACAGCTCTGAAAATAGAGTAACTTCGTAAGGAAAGTTATAGCTAACGAGAATCTTATAGAGCGGGCTTCTCTGAAATATAAAAATAACTTCTTGATGAAGTAACGTGCTAACAGAAGCCTGTAGAGCAGGATGCTCTGAGATGGCTATACTGCAGGGTGAAGTATTAGTTGACGAGAAGCTTAGAGCGGGCTGCTCTGAAAAATAAAGTTCAGGATGAAGATGGTCACTCCAGGACCTCTGAGACGAAAGATGCTCTCTAGATGAGAGTCTCGACCAAGTCTGCTCTAAAAACTGGATTTCTTTCTCCCGCATTGGCACTCGTGCGTCCGGTCACGTGACTGCAAATTTTTAGGTTGGCTGGCCCAATTTGTGATGTCATGTTCGTTGGCTGTGATTCGCTTGACGACGAAGCCATGTGGTCGGCTCTTGTAAATCAGCTGATCTGAAAATCATTAGTTCACGTCGAAATATTCATTAGTTTACGTCCTCCCAGGGGCGGCGGCTAGGAGCAACACTATTCTCAGCTTCCAGACACCTTGACGCTGATCTATAGAACTGTTCGTAGGTCACCTCCTGTGGGAGGTCCGGCTGTCTGGGTGATTTATTCGGAAAGGTCGTAACGGATTCTTACAATGCATACACACACACACACACATACAGACACATACAGTGGCTCCCAAAAGTGTTCGTACACTTACAATTTTCAATGAAATAGGGGTCTATCCATTAATTACAATGAATATTTCAGAATGGGTATTTAATAATAAGATCTATAATCTATTCTTAAAAAAACAACATGAAATATTTTGAAAACATAGTAAAACTTTATTTTTAAGAAACCAGCAATCAAAAATTGACAAAAACTTTATCTCACAAAGGTCATCGTACACTGAAATATTTTCGGATAAATTCATAATTAAAATTATCGTCTGGCGCTTTATTTTTATTTTTGAATTGTGGTGGCATTTAAAATATCGTTTGGCTTTAATTTTTGCTTGCCTACTCCGTAATATTCTATTTATTATTTAAAAATGGTTCGTAGTCGTAAAGAAACAAAAAACAGCATTCGAAAATTGATTATTTTTCATCATAGTAGTGGTAAATCAGTTCGGAATATTGCTAAATTACTTAATTTATCCCATTCTACTGTGCAGTATGTGATAAAATGCTTTAAAGAAGAAAATCGGACGAAAACAAGGTAAGAAAAGGTCGTCCGGCAAAGTTAACAAAACGTGGTCAGAGATTTATAATTAGAAAATCTGTGAAAAACACACGTTTGAGTGCTGTAAAAGTTTCTGCAGAATTTACTGAAACATTTTCTACTTCAATTTTACCTGAAACTGTTCGACGAGTTCTTAGAGCAGCTGGATTACATGGGCGTTCTGCCCGTAGAAAATTTTTTGTGAGTGAGAAAAGCAGAAAGCTTAGGCTTTCCTTCGCACTATCAATGATAAATAAGCCCAAAACGTATTGGAATAATGTCTTATTTGCCGATGAAAGCAAGTTTAACATTTTTGGTTCTGATGGGCGTATAATTGTATGGAGAAGAAAAAATGAGGAACTTAATCCCAAGAACTTAGTAGGAACAGTTAAGCATGCGGTGGAGGTGTCCTTGTCTGGGGGTTGCTTGTCAGCATCAGGAAGGTATATTTTGGTATTTATTGATGGCATAATGAATCATGCTGTTTATATAAATATTTTAAGAAACAATTTAAAATTATCAGCCCAAAATTTGCAGTATTGGAAACAACATTGTTTTTATCAAGATAACGATCCTAAGCACACGGCTCTCAACGTTCGCATCTAGTGTCTCTATAATTGTCCACAAGTTGTGAAAACACCACCTCAATCGCCAGATTTAAACCCAATAGAACATATTTGGAGAGAACTGGAGGTTCGAGTACGAAAACACGACATTCACACGAAAAGCGAACTAAAAACAATTATGATGGAAGAATGGATGAACATTGGTGCAGAAATTACAAAAGAACTAGTGCAATCTATTCCCAGACGTTTAAACGCTGTTGTGGATGCTAAAGAATATCCTACTAAATATTAATTTAATGAAAAATTAGAATATTTACTAATATGTAGAGATTTTTTACAAGTGTACGATGACTTTTGTGAGATAAAGTTTTTGTTACTTTTTGATTATTGGTTTCTTAAAATTAAAGTTTTACTATGTTTTTAATATATTTCATAGTTTTGTTAAGAACAGATTATAGATCTTATTATTAAATACCCATTCTGAAATATTCATTTTAATTAATGGATAGACCCCTATTTCATTGAAAATCGTAAGTGTACGAACACTTTTGGGAGCCACTGTATATGTGCCGTTTATTTTGAAAGTGGCATAAGTCCCTTTGTTTTTAAATCGAGATATTTAAAAAAACATTTCGCGGTTTCAGTTCTTGTGAACAAAGACCTTTCCTTGAAGCTCATAAATATTTATTTTCAAATTTCATCACAAATGTTATTTAGATGGTTGACTGGTTCTGAAGCTCTACGATAGTCACTTGGAAAAGTTGATTTTAAATTTTCAGTTACAAAAGGATCAAACATATAAATTTTTTTTAACCATCAGATAAGGTATATAAAACCCGTAATATGTTACATATATGTTATTAATAATTTACAAATAGTTTTATAGTTATAGTCTTTATAAACACCTGTAAATTATCAAGAAATAATTTTTATTTCAATACGAATCAATACTCTTTGACTTTCATGCAATATTTTAAACATACAATATTTTTTTTTCGCACAGAGAAGAAAAGTTGGTTGGTGAACTCACTTTGCCGGGTTGAAATCCACTGCACAGGGGAAGTCGCTTTTGGTGAGTAGAACAACCCACGTTGGAAAGTGGTTCCTACAACCCACTTCCTGAAACGGGTACATTTTTCTGCCTTTGCGGGTTTAGAAAATTGAATGGGCTTGTAACGTATTCCTGCTATTTGTGTCAAAAGCAAACACTTAGGTAGCGTCACAGGTTACGTGTAAGGTAGACAGCTTACTAAAATAGAGACTTTCAAGATAATGAGAATTTCAGATTTATTTAATGTACGCGGTTAGGCCGCGATCTCGAATGATAGATATACAAAGCAGTCCGTAGAAGTTGGAGTAGAAAACGTGGATTGTCTCTCAAGGATGGAGCACACTGTCGCTAAAACGAGGCGATGAACTGCTGGTCAGGTCACAGAAAAAAGGGCCCGCACTCGTCCACTGGAAGCTAGCAGCTTCTCTGAAATAACACAATTGGGGAGATCAAGTTCCGATCGGTTTCCCCGACCTTTCTCGGTGAAAAAGGGTCTCCTCACGTAGAGGGCAGAGCCTCACAAAAAACAAGTCACTTAAAAGTGCGTGGAGCTAGGAGATCAGGTATCACTCCTAAACTCTCTAAGAAAAAACTCTCCGCACAAAAAACTGGTCTTCAAGCCCTCGTCGGCTTATATAAAAACTTGATCCCTGGCGGAATTCTTTCTAGCCTCCTCTCTATAGCTCGCTCCGGATAGGCTGAGCGTCTAGCCGTGCGCAAAAAACGATGCCGATTATTACATCTTCATCGCCCGCTCACTCATTAGCGATCTCGTTTCAGGGCGTAAACTGTCATTGTCGGCCACTGTCAAAATATGGCGCCAGACTGTCTCCTCTTTTCATCCCAGGAATGCGTCCCGAAGAGGTGCCCATTGTGGTCCTCTTCCGCTCGGGGGGGGGGTCTGCCATTCTTTAGCATCGGTTCACGGCTAGCGACGATTTTAATGGTTTTCCTACTCGCCTCGAGGGGGGGGAATTGCCACAGGCTATTAACCGTGTTGTGTATTGAGCCTACACCCCCCCCCCCCACACACACACATATATATATATATATATATATATATATATATATATATATATATATATATATATATATATATATATATATATATATATATATAAATATGAATAAGATGAAAGAGAAAACCAGTAATAGCTCTAAAGCTACTTGCAGCCAGGAACAAACAACATGTAAAGAAAAGTATGAATAAGGTTTTTGACAGCATTTCTTCATCAGCGGTGTCAATACTGTCTAAAAACCAATGGATTGTTTCTGATGAGTATGATCTATAAAATAAACACACTCAGACACCGTACAATCCATTATTAACAGAAGAATTGATTAATAAATGAATTAAGTTTGATTAAAAGTACTTAACCAAAGAACACCAAGCCTGGCGCTAGTCAGTGTGGAAGTTAAGAACTTGTAACCGCAAGATGACTGACGTCATAAAACTTGCTACCATTGAGGTAGTGGATTCTCAGTTACAGACTTACTTAGGTTACCGTATTTTAAGATTATTATTCCCTTAATTATTTAGTTTTTATTATTATTAATACTATGAGTTAATTTTATTATTATTTTATTTTACTTATGATTTTTATTTTTATTTTTAGTAGTTATTTTTTCTATTTTAACCTACTGTGATGTTTAACATATTAATGCAACAGAACAAACTATTCATTAAAACAAAAACAACCAATTATGTTTTTGGATAGACTTACTGGGTAATAATTCCGAGTTAGCACAGCTTTCAAGTCTATAATATGCTTAATCCTATTGTCTTTAGAACATAGCCTATTTATACGAACTAACTGATTTATATATATATATATATATATATATATAAGACAAAGTTGAAAGTGAAAAACCAGTATGAGCTCTAAAACTACTTGCAGCCAGGAACTAAAATCATGGAAAGATAAGTATTGAATAGGTATTAGACAGCATCTCTTCATCAGAGGTGCCGCTACCGTCTAAAAACCAATGGATTGTTTCTGATAAGTATGATCTAAACAATAAACATACTTAGACACCGTTCAATCCATTAGAAACAGAAGAATTGAATAAATAGTTGCTTAATCAAAGACCTCTAAGCCTGGCACTAGACAGAGTGGAAGTTAAGAATAGGAAACTGCAATAAGACTGATGTCATAAAACTTGCAACCATGGAGCAAATGGAAACACAGAAGCAGACTTACTATGGAGACTGTGTTATAAGACAATTAAATGTAAATTAAATTAGTTTTTTATTATTACTAAGAGTAATATATTGTTATTTATTATTTAATATTATTTTTACTTAAGAATTTAATTATTATTAATTAATTATAATTTCTAGTAGTTATTTTCACTAATTAATCTTATTATTTTGTATTACTAATTAATTGCAACAGAACAAGCTATTCATTAAATCTAAAATAACCAGTTATGTACTTGGAAAGACTATCGGGGTAATAATTACGTTTCAGCACAACTAAAAAGTCTAAAATAGGCTTATTCCTTTCTCTTTAGAACAAAGTCTATTGATACGTACTAGCTGATTTACAATAATTTACAATATTTTATATATATATATATATATATATATATATATATATATATATATAATTATTATTATTTTTTAAATATTACAGGACTTGGGTCCTTCAAAGCGTTGGTAATAAATCCTAGTTACTGTATTATGTATCTCAGTTCGAAGCAAGTGATTCATAATTTATTCCAGATACCTTTGTTTGGTGCTTGACATCCTGAAAACTGTAAAATATATAAAGATGACATTGTGTTGAATTAAAATGAAGAAAAGTAGTACTTCTTTAATCTATAAGTGATAAAGCATACTGTCAGGCTCTCGTCTCCCTTTCTTAAGTGGAATTGATGAAGGTGAGTAATAGCGTCTTCAATAAGCACCAAAAGAAACGAAAACAGGTGTCGAAAGCTATACACCTTTGGAAACCCTCGACAATAGTGAGTTAGTCAGGTCATTTAAAATGATTAGGGAAACACAGCTGCGCACTTCCAAGGCAGTAGCCGTGGAGAATGAAATTCACGATAGGTGGTCTGCGTTCGAGAGTCTTGTTGTTCGAGAAAGGGAGAGAAGAATGCATAAATACAGACGCCGGTAACGAACGAGAAGGATAGATTTGGACTGTTGAAGGGTCAACACGCGTACGGAGAGAGGGTCTCGTACGGACTTTGAATAATGAGCCCGGCTCTCATGAGCTTAGTAACGTCGTTGGAACGAACCTTTGTAAATGATTTATTTAACCAAAATTTTAATGTGTCAAGAAACCAGATGTAAATAAGAGTTGGTGCTACAGTTATGATTACTTCTACATCATAATGATTTGTCGGATCACGACCATAAAGGTTAACATTGGCGTAGTCGAATTAAAGAACGTGGGAGGACCCCAGCGATATGGAAGGTATCAGAAAAAGATGATCTAGAGTACTAGAGTGGTGATACATCATTGAGGAAAAGCAGTTTCAAGAGAAGTTGGATTCCGAACGAGTCTACTGGGCACGACTTCAGCGACAGATATTTACTCGGTAACTGGTCAAGAAACGGGAGCAGAAACCTGGGCCAGGAGAAATTCAAGGTCGGAGTGAGGTGTGCATCAATAAATTAAGAATTTAAGTGTATAAGTTATGTGATATTTTTTTTTTGGTTGTTTTGTTGTATGAACACTTGGTTTATGTTTTTTTTGAAGAAGTTAATGTTAAGTATTCTCTAGAGATTTGGGGAAGTTTCATTAAAATAAGTAAGTTTAACTGGTTAAGATTAAGCCAGGAAATTCCTAAAGAGTTTAAAAAAAAAGGAATCAAAAGTGTAATTTACTTAGAAATTCTTGCTTTAAAGATAAGTGATTGGTAGGCCAATAATTTGTTAGTGTTTAGGTTAAAGTAAAGAAATGAGCAAGAATGATAATAAGAATTTTGTGTAAGGATAGGTGTGTAAAAATGATTTTTGGTACCTGTAAATGTTGTGGCTATCTCATATGCAGATGAAAACATGGAATCAATTACTGGCAAAAATGTCTTATGGTGGTGGCTACAAAGCATCCCCGTCACAAGTTAAAAAGCGCAGTTATTACCCCATGGGTGTGCCTCGTTATCCTCTGATCAACAGGGACTGTTGTTCAAACGTGAAAACGTCTCAGACTTTTTTCACTTCTAGAGGAAGGGGCGTATGTCAGACTCTCGTCTCCCATTCGTGGAATTGATGAAGGTGAGTATGAGCCCGGCTCTCATGAGCTTAGTAACGTCGTTGGAACGAACCTTTGTAAATGATTTATTTAACCAAGATTTTAATGTGTCAATAAACCAGATGTAAATAAGAGTTGGTGCTACAGTTATGATTACTTCTACATGATAATGATTTGTCGGATCACGACCTTAAAGGTTAACACATACCTCACAACTAGTAAAAAATACTTACATTTAAAATAGTTATTTTTATCTTTAATTTTTTCAGTTCCTTAGCCCGCATTTTTAAAGGACTTTTGCAAAATACCTATTCTGAAAGGGTTTGAATGGAATTTTTTAAATGATTTTTTTTAAAAACCAGAATAGATCATTTGCATTTGTATATACATAAAATTACAACTTATTGTAATATTAGATAAGAAATATTTCCACTCACTCTAAAAATGCTACGAAAATTCTCAAAAACATTAAACCCCCTCCCCAGTCTGCATAACTATTAATTCAATTTCTATTTGCCAGCTATCTTATTATCATCATCACAGATTTCATTCTGTTTTTAGGTGTTTATACACTGGTGTAAGAAATTAAGAGAATTTGCAGACTTGGTCGATTATCTCTAGAACTACTGTACCAATTTTAATGAAATTTGATATGTACATACATTGATACAATACAAAACAAATAACCATTCAATAGTTGTAATACACACGCGTGATCGGACGTAACACTCGTTGGAGTCGGAAGGTATGAAACAGCGGTTGCAGAATAAACAAAAAAAAAATGGGTTAATAGATGGGTTAATAGGGGGTATGGTCCCCTCTTATAGATATACAGGTCTCGCAGCGTGATTTCATACTTGAAATAAAGCAGTTTATCATTTCCTGTGGCAATTGGCCCCACTCGTTCAGCCCTCGCAAACAACCCTCTTTCATGAAGTCTTTTGGAAACAATCACCCTTGATACACGGGTTCCTGTGGCTGCATACAAGTCACGAGAGAGCTGAGAAGCTGTAGCACTCCTGTTATGCCTCGCTATAATCGACAAATGGCGATCTTCTCTGGCCGTCGTGGCTCTTGGACGACTTTGCCAAGGCCTTCTCTCGATGGTTCCGCTATCTTGGAACTGTTTCCATAAGTTACACACGACGCTGGGCGTTAAATTGAACTCTCTACAAATTTGGACTTGAGATTGGCCTGCTTTTAGCCTCCCCACAATTCGCCACCTCATTCCATCATCTAAACGTTGGTGTTTACTCATTTTTACTGTTACAATTTGAAATTAACCGATTGCTGCAAAATAATACCATCTATTAACCCATTTTTTTTGTTTATTCTGCAACCGCTGTTTCATATCTTCCGACTCCAACGAGTGTTACGTCCGATCACGCGTGTGTGTTACAATTATTGAATGGTTATTTGTTTTGTATTGTATCAATGTATGTACGTATCAAATTTTATTAAAATCGGTACAGTAGTTCTAGAGATAATCAACCAAGTCTGCAAATTCTCTAAATTTCTTACACCAGTGTATAAACCTAAAAGGAATAACATCTTTAAGAGAATAAATTAATATATAACCTTGTAACTATATTCGTATAAAAGGAAAGGAATTCATAGAATTTCGAATTAGTTATCTAGATAGATTACCATCTGTTACGAGATATTTATTTTATTTCCATCTCCCTTATTACAAACACCCACTTCCACACAGAAATGCTAGCTGAATTTTAAAAAAATCAGATTTCACCGTCTTGTTTATTCATTTTTCTAAATTCTGCCATGCCAAAAGAGTTTATTATTGAATGCTATCGCCAGATGGTATATTCTATGTAGATTTGGATTTTGGAATGGATTTGAACTTGCAGTCACAACTTATATATACACACAAACAGAGATACATAGGTATACTACTCGTAGCATTACATGAAACAAACTGCATTCTTTTACTTTTTTTCTTTGAGTTCCAAGCTTTTTAGAATAATGATGAGCTATTAATGAAACTTGTAGAAAACTCATAACAGGAACACACAAGTCATTAAAATCTACATTAAAAAGTTGTGAGCCTTAATTATTTTATAGGGGATATTAAGAAGCTGTGTGCTCCTGTTAAATCGGTAGATGTCAAAAAGTACTTCTAGAAATCTTATTCTTGTTTTTCAAATTTTTAAAATATATTTTTTCATTAAAATTACATTAACTTAAGAGTTTCCTATGATAAGATTATTCTGTAATGCAAAAATAATTTTAATACCGTAAGACGTTACTTTGTGACTGCAGGGGTAACTTTGTGATACATAGTAATTTTTACGTATTTCAGATTTTGTGACGCGCCCATGTTACCGGGAAGACAAAGAACAGCTTGTACGACATACAGAGACACCTAGTTGCCAGTGTCCGAAGCTTCTACGTGCCATTTGTCTTCGCTGGCCAGCGTATTTTAAAACCTGTTGTCAAACTATTGACTCTAACTTCGGAAACTTTGTGTGCTGAAGGCTAACATCTTATACAACCAACTACCACAGGTAATTTTCTATTGTCAATATTTTGGTTAGATTGTGGAGCAATATAACTTTTGTGTAGTGATATTTCCGAGAGATATGAGAACATAACCTAAATATCGAAAGGTGAAGGGGTTACTTTGTGACACATTGTCACTGTTACAAAATAACCCACAAAGTCGACCCACCTCCTCTAGCCGCTCAATGTTGCAACTTTCGTCCTCTAAAATACCACTGGAGAGAAAGAAGTATTGACTACCTGGAAAAAAAACTACCACAAAAGAAGCAGAATGTGCCGAAAGACGAATTTCCTCATCCCGAGGCCTCTTTGATGTCAAAGATATAGATAGAGCTATCCAATATTTGTAATAGGTATATATAATTGTGTATCAATCTTTTGATAAACGTTATACTGTCTAACTTTGTTTCAAGTAATTTTTCCTACGTTTCAAGTAATTTTTCCTACTGGATTTCAAGGCGAAAACACAGATGTCACAAAGTAGCCCTACTCAACGGGGCAACTTTGCGACAAATTTTAACTTTAATTTCACATTGGTAATTAAAGATCCGGGTTAGCGCAATACATTGCTACGTAAGGAAATGATGTACCAATATTTTGCAATTGTTCCTTTTGGGTTGCTTTCAAAACTGATCGGCTGGTACAGGAAAAAACTTAAAATCCGCCACAAAGTAACCCCATCTTACGGTATACAGTGGAATCTGGATCGATCGTTCCGCGAACGATTGTTTTCCCGTATGTATCGTTTATTTCACCCAGTGCCGAATAAATTCCATAGAAAACAAGCAAAAACAGACCACATGGATCGTTCCCCGATCCATCGTTTTCCCGCAATATTCGTTTAGAATATCTCAGCTTACATTAATTTATCGGATCGATCGTTTTTTCATAATAACTGAACCTGAAATATAAATGTCTGGACTGAGCTAGAATGACGCTCTAATTAAACAATGAGCAGAACATTTGAGATGCACGGTCTCGTATTTTTGTTCTCTCTTGTTTAGCATGGTTTCGCGTTATTGTACCACTCCCATTATTTGTTCGTCGTTGGTTTTCCTCAATTCTTTAGCCCCTGGAGTACCCTATTTTCGGCAACTCATTCCAAATTCTCCGACTATTCAACATTTCTGTTCTTATCAGCAAAGGCTCACAGTCAGCCGACCTGAGCGGTTCCTGCTGCCCTCTGGCTTTTCTGTTGACCTTGGGATGGAGGCGCCCTGGTGTTTGGTCTAGGGTATGAGAAGTTTCTGATTGTTGCAGCTGATTGTTGCAGATTGGAAGCAGAACTTCCTGGTGGTCTTATGTCGGAGCCCATCCAGTGCAATGGAATGGTTCTAGTTGCAACCGATTCACGGCTGCCACTTCTTTATACTATCACACAATACCCGATACCGAAAAGAATGCAAATTGCAACGCAGAAAATATATTGTTTACTTGTGGAGAGAAAACCCCCAAAACACAAACGAAGATTAAGTACTTTTATTTGAATCAAAATTCCTGTGTATTTCTTTTTTTATTATTATTATTATCTTTGATTTCAGTACAACTTTGTAATTTTATCTTCAGTTACTCTACGGGTATGTATGCATTTATGTATGTGAGTAAATATATTTTAGGGATATCAAACTTTAAGGTATGTTAAGACTTTTTTGTATGTTCCCGCATCTATCGTTTTCCCGCATCCATCGTTTAGTTCAGTCAGTCCCTTCGAAAACGATAGATCGAGATTCTACTGTATTTACATATTACATATTATATGATATTTACATATTACATGCATGCGCGCGCACACACACACTTACGTAAGATTTCCGGCATCAAAAACCTAATATAATATGCTTAATCATATACAGCCATATTTCAAGTATGAGTCACATGTTACACAGGCAATAGCTTACATGTGTCGTAACTTTAGCCCTAGACAACGATTTCGAATTTAAAAAAAATAGTAAATCTTTCGTTACCAGTCCTCACATTTCAATTCTGTTGAAGTATGTTCTGTAATTCGGATTTACATGAAGGATTATTCATAGATTTTAATGTTCAAACAATTAAAAATGTACTTACATATACTACAACACGTGCCGCACTCCGTTTCGGTATGTGACTTCGTTGAGCGCCATTTCCTAATTTCCACCTAAGAGAACAAGTTTCGACCCCCTTTACCAAGAAATTCTCCCTTGCCACGAGTCTGGAAGAGGAAAAATCTCATCAACCCACAAACAGGAAATTCAACTCAGTTTGGACTGCGTCTAGTGACTCATCAGGTGGGTGCACGGATACTTTTACTTTCAACCCACAGGAAATGTATCTGCAAACCTGGAACTTTCGAATTAGGGCACACTTTTTATTCTGTGTGCGGTAAGTCAGAAATCAACTATTGATGGTGATATCAAGAATTTTAACGAGTGTTTCTAGGCATTGTTCGCTATCTCTGACACACTGGCAAGGTAGTGTAAAATACTTACCATGAAGATTGCTTCGAGACTTGAACTGATCAAATCTTCAGACTTGTTATCGGCTTGACTTTGCAGTTGAACGATAGTACCCTCCGATGCCGATTGAGCTCTTCGGTCATTTTGGTTGCAGTTGTTTTCTTTCTTCGTGTCACAATCCACTTCAATATCTCGTCCGTCTCTTTCCCTCAGCTCTCCCTTTCGTCCACTATTCTGTTTGGCAATGGATGTTTTTCTACACTCTGTTGCTATTAAGACTTTCGATACCATAGCTCGAAAAACACCCATTAGCCTGAGGGTTGCACTAACAGATACTCCAATTTAAACGCGCTCCAACAATTTGCCCTTTTCACAAGGTCTGCAAGGTTTGACATTTTACGCTGTTCTCCCCAAAAGCACGATGCCCTTAGCATCATTACTGCTACCTGACAGTAGAATAATACATACACTATATTAAAAAAAAATACCAGTGGCCAGACTTGTTTTATAAAGAATTCGAAGCCCATTCATAAACAGCACTAATATTGATAGGTGTTTCCATTATTTTGATAACCACCTGTATATATATATATATATATATATATATATATATATATATATATATATATATATATAATGTGTGTGTATTGATTTTTGAATTTATGTTACTATCTTCAGCAAAATAAAAACTTGCTCTAAAATATAACAAGTTGCAATAAAATTAATTATATGCATGAACACGTAAAGACTTGTTAACCTCTGAAAACAAAATGACTTATATGTCTGGAATAAATGAACTTCTTTTTGCTACATTATAAATCAAGCTGTTTAGAGAAGGAGTAAAATTGAAAAGAATATTAAAAATGCTTTTAAAGAATTGTGAAGTATTATAACCAACATTCGAAACAAATTCTGCGACCAAACAATAAAGGTTGACCTTCATCTTTTAATACATTTTTTATTTATAAAATCATACAAAAAATCAAATAGTAAAAAGTTAACCTGTTTATTATTCTTTCCATGAGTAACTCAACCCTGCCAGAGGAAAATCTCGACTTCCATGCGTAATTATTTTAGTGTGGAACTGTTGGTAATTAATGACACGCTATCAAGGTTAGAAAATTTTGCCCTGAAAGTATAAAAAATTATTTATCTGCAGGCACAAACGGTAACTGAAAACTGAATAATAATTATTAATATGCAAGAAACGAGGTCTGCAGAGATAGATGCTATTATTCATAGAACAGTTATGTTAATCTATTAAAGTAAGACATCAAGACGCCACAGAATTTCATTTTGTTTTTTCGAAATTGGTTCCTTCTCTAAATTCCGGTTTGCCTATATATTTTACCCGGTCTTTATCTAAAAAGAAGAAAAAAGTTTTATTAATTTTTAACTGTTTACTTTCGCCTATTTGTATTTGATGAGCATTTTTAGGTCTGATGTATAATTATTTTTTCGAAGTCGTTTGGTTTGAGAATTTCAAACTAGATTCATGCATTTTTCAACTTGGAACCTGGCAACGCCGAAATATTTTTTGGTACCAACCGATACGTTATTTTGTGCATAGAATAATTCCCACAAGAGATAATGTTCGCTCATTTATTTCAATTATTCATACGGACATCATGCTAAGCATCGAGGATCAACCATGTCAGCATGGATTAGCCTTTTCGAAGGTAAATTTCAATATAATATAATAAATTACATTTTCCGGAGAGGGCCTTTGTCTCATGACATTGTCATGTCATAAATATTTCTGATAGTTACCTGTGAGCGTTTTTCTTTTCGATTACAAACAAACATCAAGACAATGTCGTTTAGATAATGTCATTAACATCAAGATAATGTAATATTCACGCGTATTGAAACTATAAGAAGGGCTTTAGATACAGAATTTTTGTTTTTTTCTTTGCAAAAAAATTAAATGTATATCTGTTATATAGATAAATCAAATTGAATTTTGTCGTTTTATTACGTGACATTTCTTTATTTCAAGTTTTGAAGCTGTTTAATTTCAAAACAACATTATTTCAAGTTTGCAATTTTTAAAATTTTTTTTGTAATTTATTGATGAAATAAAGAAAGAGCGCTGAGCATGGCATATGTGCTTCATCAGTTGCGTGTAATGTACACCTTATAGTTAACACACTGTTCAGTGGTTTCTGTTATAAATTAGAAACAAAAACAAACTATTAATTAATAATTCTCAAACATTTCATATATTATCCAGAAATGCTGCAACAGGATATAAAATTTGACATAAACTATCTCGATCATCGTCTCCTATTTCCATAAAGAACTGCAAAATTCCATGCGGTTTTATTAACAGTATAATAACTTTCTAAAATTGTTTATAGCTAAAATATATTTAAGTTAATATATTTGCAATTATTTGCGGCTCTAAAGTGTTTCATATTTAAGAGTTGGACATTTTTAGGACATAAGTTAGAGAATATTAAACTTTTATCTTTTGTGTATCCACTATGGCTAATGCAAAACTTTTACCCTGATGATCAAGAATATCCTATAAGAAGTCAAAATTTTTAATTGGGGTTTTAACCCAGGCGTCCAGACTTTCAGGCCCTTATTTTACTAACTTCCACAAATGTGAGGAACTCTATATTTGAATGTCATTTCTCACATATATGTGATAAATACCGGTCCTTCCTTTTTGAAGTTAAAGATAAAGGATGTTGGTGTGCACATAACTTTTTTCATTAATTTATTTTATGAGAAATATTTATTTTTTTTCGCCATGAATACCTGTCGTATGTTTCCAAAGGACCCGTTCACATAGTAGGGATGCGACATCGATGTCGATGTTTTCAAAACATCGATATTTTGATAAAAACATCGATGTTCTAAATATCGATTTACTGAAGCAGATGTTTTTTTAATATCGATGTTTTGTGCTCGATGTTTTACGTTGGCTCAATTTTTTTTTTATGAAAAAGCTCCATAATAAAAAAAATTGGTGGAGATATGCACAGCAAAGTTTCTCAAGCTATTCTTTACATGGTTTAGTAGAGATTCTCAGCTGGTTTCAATTATTGAAGATGCGAGTTTTAAACACTTGTTAAATGTAACAACTCCAGATTTTTTTTTTTTTACTAAATTATTTAAGCCTTCTGGAAGTAAATTATTTTCCAACTTGTAAATAAATATTACAGTAATTTTTCACATTCAGCCAATTTAAATTAGAAAACATCACGGATTTTTTTTTTTATGGCTTTCGTCTTATCAATTGTTTTTATAGAAATAAATTCTTCCTCAATTTTCTGGTAAAAGTAATAAAATGCATCATGAAAATTCTGTGATATGCGCTGACTCTGCTGTGATATAGCAACCGAGTTTTTGCCATTTGTGTCAGCCCAATCAGAGAGTAAAATTAATCCCCCCCCCCCACGACTAACCGAAGTAACATTAATGTTAGAGGTTACTAAACCAGTTTTAAAAAACGGATGTTCTAAAACATCGATGGTTTTTGGGCGATGTTTTATTAGCATCGATGTTTTAATATTGAATATCGATGTTTTGTTGTCGATGTCGCATCCCTATTGCATAGAATCCGTCAGCGTGTGTATTACTCCTATCTATATATATAAAACGCGTAGGTATGCGGCACAAAAATCGACGATATTTCTACACCCCAAATGGCAACGGCTGCAACTACCCGATGTAAACATTAGCGGCTGGCCACAATTTTCAAGCTCGGGTCAACATGGATTTACGCAATGAAATCAGGAATGCTCGAAAGCGAGAAACACGATCCAGTGAAAATTCGGAACAGTCTCAAGAAAGAAAGCGAAGAAGAAATAATTCATTAAGAAAGAGGCGTGAAAGAGAGCATAAATGATCGCGAAGTTAGGCTTAACCGTCGCCGGCATAGCAACCGACAGCCAGTAATAGTTTATCTTCTACACTACTTACTGAATTTTTACTCCATTTTATAAGCGAAGAAATTTTCGCAACAATTTATTATTTGATGTGATTAAGTGTAGATATCTGAATTGTGAACAATAGTACATAAAGAGAGTGATGTAATCTACGCTATATTTTAGTACTTGCTGAATTTTTACTCCATTTTTTAAGTAAAAAAAATTTCCCCAACTATTTCTTATTTGATGTAATGATAAAGTGAATATATCTTAATTTTGGAAAATAATATATACAAAGAGGGATGTAATTTATAAAATCATTGGTTTGGGGTTTTTCAGTCTTATCTTTAACTCTGTTCTGAAGTAATGGAAATTCCCATTTTTTAATCACGGTGTTTTAGAATCAGATGGATAGAGAATACCCCTTAACAACATATATTTCTAAGATGAATACCTCTAGCTGAATACCCGTGCTTTGCTACGGAGTACATTCAAATTAAATACAACGGTCAATGTATGCAATTAATTTGTATGTTTAATATCCATAAAACATATTAATTTGAATTAAATTCTTAAAAAACTTCCATCTCAATTTGTCTAGTGGTTAAATTTTGTCTTTTACCGTATTTAATATTTTTTGTCAATTTATTTCATTAATATGCACGCGACGCAAAATTAATTTAAGTATCACAAAAAGAAAAGAAACTACGTGATCATCATTTAATAAATTAAATTAAAAAAATTAATCTTTAAAAAATCGCCAAAAATCAGAAAATGGAGGTAAAGATGCGAAAAGATTTCATTTGAAAGAAATTTTTATGACATTTCTCGTGATATAAATTTTATAACCCTCAAATTAATATTTTAAATGCAAATTTTAAAGAATGTTTCAAAAACAGCTTAAAATTTTTCTTTAAAAAATATAAGAGGAATTTTTCAAAAGTCTTTCTTAGTGCACCCCTACACTATAAGAAGAATCGCCATGCAAAATTTCAGCCTTTAGATCCCGTGGTTTGGTCTGTGCGTCATCTGTCAGTCAGTCAATCAGTCAGTCAATCAGTCATTCAGTCAGTTACGGAACTGTTTTTATATATAGATTACAAACCGCCGAACGATTAGCCAAGAAATTGTTAAGGCCTGTTATTGGTTTAAAATATGTGAATGAGGGTAACGCTGACGCTGACGGATTCTATGTGAACAGGCCCTAACAGTCCATTATCTTTCTCTCCAGTAGTCGGGTCTCACTGCGACAACTCGGATTCGAACCCAGGTCTTTTAACGTCGACGCTGGCATTCTACCTCGCGAAATATCTAGGTGATATGATGAACTATCCTTTTTTACGAATTTCCTCCGTAGCATTAAAAATAATCTGTAACAACATATAAATATTTTTTCATACATAGATATTTTTTCTAACAAATAAATCACTAGGTAAACGAAAGCAAAACATCGAATTTACTATTTTCTTCGAATAACATTGCCTTTTGTAAACGCACTGATTTATACGTGTCATGGAGAACTGTCTGTTTATATTACAAACAAAATAAACAGCTTTCTCTTGTTAAAAGATTTTTTCTTGGGGGCACAATCCGGCATCGTTTGAACATTGATGCGAAAAGAAGGGGAGGGGGGGGGGGGGGAAGGTACAAAGGGAAGGACTCTCGCCATTGTTTTCCCGCCCCTAAAAGCATTCCATTGGCTGTTGAAAAGAGCAACAACAAATGGTCTTTTGTTTCGACCTAATGGACGAGACGCCCTTTTTGAACTCCTCTCGTATACAACGTTTTCCCGCCAAGGAGGTAAAAAGTTTTAAGAGTTAGTAAAATCCGGAGAGGCGAGGTATATGAGTGACTTTTGAGAGGTATTTCAGATGACTAATTTGAAACAGGGCAGCTGATAAATTAAGGTGGTCCGGGACTTAATTAGCGCAGAGGTCTTAATTGACAGATTTAAGTTTCTACCCAGGGCCTTTTTATCGCATGGGCAAATCGGGACTTTGCCCAGGCCTCCCTGAGGCTAGGGGACCCCAACACTGCCCTCTTTAGCGTTCAAAATCTCCTTAACGATGTTTCTCAACACTAAAATAGATAGGGTGCCAGATAAGTGAAAGTTTTTAATTTCGCTTTCTGCTTTAGGAAAAATGTACAACTTTAAGGTTGTATCAGACGTACAGCACAAGGTGAAAGGCGTTTTCAGTTTGATGTGAAACATGTTTATGAATGCTCCATCTTATCAGCCATACACTGTAATAGCAATTATAGGACTCGCATGCAGGGTTGTTTGGTTAAAATCGTTATTTGAATCAAAATTTAAATCAAACGATTTTTTTTAAATCCTGATTTTTAACAATATTTCCTCACACGCTTGGTGTATGCACCTAGTATTTCTAATAGTATAGTCTATGGATAGTTCTTATTTTTATAAATGTTTGTAAGGGGTGGGGGCAAATAGTATCTTCCCAGGGGCCACCAGAGTTCATAATCGGGCCCTCTTGTTTCCACCTCTCTCAACTTTGCCAAAAAATTCAAATAAAATATGTAATATATCAACGCTTGGTGACGTTTAACAGAGGGGGGGGGGGGATAATGAATTCAATCAGTAATAAATATCATGGTGAGTATTTGAAATCTCAACTCGAGTTTCATTTTATAGTTAGTATTTTATTATTTATTTTAATTACACGCACTTCGAGAGGCTTTTCTCCTTCAAATGTGTTTTTATATAATGACCCTTACGATATAAAAAAGACAGTCTGATAGCATGATCTTACAGTTTGCCTGACCAATTGCTCTATTTGCATAATTTTTTCGTAGGAAATGTACACAGGAAATGTTTAAAAGTAGTTTGAGCTCAGGGCTCATTACAGTTCTATTTATGAACTTGAAAATTCCTCTTGAGATTTTTTTTTTTCGCTGGGTTGAGGGGGGAGGGGGTAATTTTGGCTTCTGAAAAATATTTTCAGAAATTCAACCCTTAATTAGTGATTACGATTCATGTTTAATTAAATATAACGAAAGAATGCTGTAGAAAATTTCAGGGAGACAGTCTGAAAGGAATTTTAGATTTATCCTTTAAGAGGTGTTAACGTGTGAGAATTTTTCATTGCGAAGTTAGTAGATTTAGCGTAGATTTAGCGGCATAAAAATGCATGTAGCAATCTAATAACTGTAGAAACATGCAATTTGTGTTATTTGATTCTAAAAGCTCTTTTAGTATGTTTTACGCTAAGAAAATGAAATTGTACTTATCTATGAGAATTTTGAATCTAGTACCCCTTAAATTCACTGGAAATTTTCATTTATATATTATTGATTTAGATGACTGATAGCTTACACGTTTAAGGCATATATAAAATGCATCAGATATACATTTACTAGAGTGTTATATATTACATTTTCAAACACATATTTGTCTTTTTAAAAGAACACGTTTTAATTATTTTAATTACCTCCTGTCTGTTTATTTATATAGATGTCTCCTATCAGAATGAAAAAAAGGGAATCAGCATATAGTACTAATTTCGATGATTTCATTTTCGTGTATTTACATGGTTTAGACTTCTGCTAGTTTGTTAGTCTGTCGTTCGGTATTTTCTTGGCCTCTTGGAGTTGTGTAAAGAAATTTTTGTCGCATTGAGGCTGAATATTGAAACCAAACTTAAACATATTAAGTTGTTTCAGATTAATGGGATTGAAATCCGTTAGAGCATTTTCAGGAACTTTGGCTAGGAGACAACCAGGACAGAAAAAAAATCATAAATCGAGCAATTTTTAACTCATGCTCATAATTAACTTTGTATTGGCAATGTATTGGAGAACTTCTGCTCCTTTTGAAATATGAGAAACTAGCTGAATACCCGCACTTCGCTACGGAGTACATTCAAATTAAATACAACGGTCAATGTATGCAATTAATGCCAAAAAATATATATATTTATAATAAATACATATATTTATAGTAAATACAACGATAAATGTATGCAATTGATGTAAAAAAAAAAAATATATATATATATATATATATAACAACAAAAAAAAAAAATGTAACGGATATTTTTAAAGACAAAATAATGTAGAAGAAAATATTCAAATTAAATACAACGGTCAATGCATGCAATTAATTTGGATGTTCAATATCCATAAAACATACTAATTTGAATTAAATTCTTTAAAAAATTCCATCTCAATTAGTCTAGTGGTTAAATTTTATCTTTTGCGTATTTTAATATTTTTTTGTCAATTTATTTCGTTGTTATGCACGTGACGCAAAATTTATTTAAAGTATCACAAAAAGAAAAGAAACCACGTGATCACTAATTAATAAATTAAATTCTAAAAATTAATCTTTAAAAATTCACCAAAAATCAGAAAATAGAGGTAGAGATTCGAAAAACATATCATTTTAAAGAAATTTTTATGATCTTTCTCTTGATAAAAATTTTATAACCTTCAGGTTATTATTTCAAATGCAAACTTTATAAAAGTTACAAAAAAAAGCTTATAAGTTTAATTTTAAAAAATCTAAGAAGAATTTTTGAAAAATCTTTCTTAGTCCACCCTTAAACTATAAGAAGAATGCAAATTTTCAACCCTTTAGGTGCAGCCATAGGCGTATCGTAGGAGGGGGGGGGGCGTGCCCCCCCAAACTTAACTTGAAATAAATTAAAACGTTATTAGAAGTTTAGTTAAAATCGGAAAATTGTAGAAAACTTTTAAAAAAGTTGGTTTTTTTCCGCTTTTTGAAACTGTGACACCAAAATTTCCGATTATGTCTTTAGCCTTAACGTAGTATTTAACAATGATATGATCCATAACAAAAATTCGATAATATATTTTTTTTCTCATTTTATTTATATTATATATAATTTTCTCATTGTATAACTTTTGAGTACTACTGAAACATCAATTCTATTGCTATTCAATTTCAAAAATCATAATATTTCATATTTTAAGGACCGTTAGGAAGTCAATGCGCTGAAGAGGGCCCTAACTGAATTCAATTTGTCAATAAAATGAACCCTACCCTACTATGAGGGGTCACTTATTGAACACTTCTGTTTCCTTTCTATATTACTTAGTATATTGTATATTACTAAGTCCTGTGGTATGGATTGAGTGCACCCTGTCAATCACTATTAAAAGTTGAGAGCAATCCCGCTTTTGGAATTATCTTCTCTCTACCAGGCTTGTCAGCTTTACCATGCTGTGGAGTCCATAAAGCTAAAAAGGGTTCATGGCTGCTGGTATATATTGGAAGTGTATAAAATTCGTGGTATGTTGTTATCATTTGAGATGTTGATAGAGTTATTATTATTCAACTTGATTACAATGATGATAATCTTATTTCAGTTTTCCTTCACGTGTTAGTGTTCAGTTTCAACTTTTATGAATTTTTCATCGTTCATCGGAAAATGACATAGCTCTGCACCTCACTATGGATGTATTTATATTAAAAATACACCCCCTTTAGCTTTGTTTTGGGAAAATGATTGATGCAATTGTTTATGTTTTTTCGAATATATATATACAATCGAATATATATATCGGATCACATCGGGACGCGATCATTTTGGTCCTAATTACCGGCTGGCTAATAATATTAGCCTTATTCAATAGGATTTGTTTCGGTTCTTTAGGATTCGGTCCGATTAACCGGTGGTCCAATTAATCGGATTCGATTGTGTGTGTATGTGTGTGTGTGTGTGTGTTTGTGTTTGTTTTATTTATAGCCTTCAGTCCATCACTAAAACTCTGTGCCCTGATTAAATGCAGCCAAAACGCTTGTAACAACTTTTGACTAAAGCTAAATATCCCATTTACGGGGGCAGAAAAAAACCTAAACTTAGTCACACTCGTGAGTATAAGGGCTGTAACTAATAAATGTGCAACGGGATTTAATGAATCTGGAAAGAGGAAAAATAATTTTTTTGGACGATCTAATTGACCAGCGCACATTATATGGCAACAACAGTCATGGTTGTAGTAACAAAGCTATAAAATTGCAGTGAATGCATACAAGTGCTATTTTCGGTAAATACATTTTTAAGACCTATAATGAGTTTATACTTTCAATTTTTGTAAGGTGAGTTTACAGCCTTGGGGTGAATGGAAACATTTTCTGACAAAATTTTATGGGAGTGGGAGTTCAGGCCACAATTTAGCCACAGGCATTCCCGTTTAAATTTCTCAGTGTCTTTTTCAAATATATGACGAGGTTTTAAAATTTTGTTAGAAACTATCTCCATTCGTTATACTGTCTCACGTGCATATGCAGTTTATTACCTTTGAATTCCATAAGATCGAAATGAATCGAAAATGTTCAGATATGTGGGCAAGCAACTCGAAAGCTTATTCTAGTGGCTGCCTATTGCCATAAAGTTGCCGAGAATTTTTCCACAAAAAAAGACGAGATGAGTGTTGCAACCACGCCGTGACCCAAAGAATGTGATAACTAACGTCTCCCGCGACCCAGTACCAAAGTGGGTTTCAGTAGCAGCACCTGATAATTTCCTCCTCACCTAATCGTTAGTCATTACTCAAAGCCGAGATAAAACCCATTAAACACATGCATAAATGACTTTTCAAGGGGAAAAAAAAAGAGAGGAACATGCGGGTGGAGCGTAGTGGAGAGAGTATATGTACGTCCACAGACTGAAAACTCGACTATTTTTCTCGTGTTCCCTATCAGTGCAAGTCATTAGCCTTTTAGCCGAGGTGATTTGCAATCAATGAAAACACCGAACGCGATTCCTGGAGGTACCTAATTTCGAGGGGAGGAAATTATGGATTCCGTCATCCCCCCGCCTCCCTTTCGGAATTTCGTTCTTGCAGTAAATTATGGCGTCGTTAGCGAAGGCGGTCACCTTTTTGTTCGCATTTGTTTTCGCTTTGGGATGAATTCCTGGGCCCATACCGTGAAGGAGGCCCCCTATTTCGTCTTCGCGCCCTTAAACACAGAACCTAATCTAACGTTTTATCGGACCGTTGTGTGTTCGGGTAAGCACTTAAGATAAGTTTATATAATAGGGGAGCATTAAATGATAAGGTTTTCACTTTTTTTCCTGGCGGCAGAGAGTTGTTAACAAGATAGTGGGATTTTTAATTACTGAACGGGGATCCCACCTGAGGAAGATTTGGGTGATTCACTTGATTTCATCACATGCAACTAACAACTTAGGAGAGTGCGGTGTATGGGCTGAGCAGCTTGCAGGCACAGTGGTGTGACCGCAAGGGATAGGTTACAATCAGTCCCTTCCCTAAGGGGCCTAACTTAGTAAAAAAAAGAAGATTTCAATGGTAACTTTAAACTGAAACAGTCTCTTCCCAGAAACGAAAATTACTAATTCAAAAATGTTAAACCCCTCCCTTAAAAGTGATTGATTTTAGTTGCGCTACTGAGCAATCAACATCCCTACGCATGCACCATTGACTACGGTTATCTCAACAATTATCACTATATATTGAATTGCAGCGCAACATATGCTCAAAGTATGTAAAAAACCGTATTTGAAGCATAAAATATCTCCGTAATTTGGGGATAAGTAACCTAAATCCTTACATAGAAATCTTCGACTATTTTCCTGTGTGGGCCTGACAAAAACTTCTGAGAGTAATTCGACTTGGATCTTCGAGGGAATCCAGGCCCTTATTCTTACCTAAGCTAACAAGGCTTGATCCGACGGCCCTAGATTTTAGAAGCGTCCCAAATCATTCTGTAACTATGTCTTAAAGTCATCTTACTGTTATTATTTTTTTAAGTTTTGGAGGCCAAGCTTATTTCTCTTATGGATTGAATATACTAAAATTGGATTATTTAAAATTTGTCTAAGCTTGAAATAATGAAAATATTTATATAAATAAGACTTACTAATGTGTGATTGCTGATAAAAGTGCATTTCATCACCATAAAAAATTAAAAGTCAGTTAAAAAAATACTTTTGTATGTATGAGTAAAAAGTCTATAATATTGAAAAAATATTCATAATTCTGTATTTCCATTATGAAATCTTTGAACTCGGACTGTCTTATGGGTCTTTGTACGGGATGAATTAAAACGGTCATTAAAACCTCGTAGTTTGGATTTTGAAAATAGCAGATTCGATCTTTGCACAGATGCTATAGGTTCTCTTAATGAATTTTCTAGGTTCTATTACTAAAAATCCCTTTAATCTGGAAGATTTATGCCGAGATTCTTCTGCGACGATCTTCTGTGACGACAAGACAGTTCAACGCTTCAACCATAACTCTCGATATGCATCTATGTGTTACAATCACTCATTAGAAAACAAAAACCGCATTTGGAACAAGTTTCTTCAGAAAAACAACCAACCATCACCACCAACAACAAAAACAATCACAAAAACCCTGATAATATTGTCTCTTTTATTTTGCACCTCTATTTCTTTTTATATTGTTTAAGTGTCCCAAAATATAAGGTTTTCAATACTTTAAATGAAATAGACACTGCAGTGTCTATTTCATTTAAAGAATTTCTAGAACCCATTTCCCACATGGGCTATACAACTCACTAAAAGCGAGTTCCCCTGTGCAGTGGATGAAATGGGTTGGAGGAAGAAATGGGTTGACCGACCGAATTTTCTTTTCTCTGTGTGTACAACTTTTGATATGTTTGTCTTATATATACATCCCGATTACCTCTGCCTGATGATATTACATGTGTATAACTCCTCATCGCCAACGAATAATGCTCTAGAAGTATTTTCCATTCCAATTTTCAGCTTCCTAATATTTGGATTATTTTTGACTAACATAGGAATATTACTGTTGTTTATCGACAGTTTCAAAAGCTCCAAGTTCCTCGTAGCAGTATTCTAAATATATTCTACGCACAACAAAGCTTTAAAATAGGACAGACCTAAACTTAAATAAATATCCTGTACCATCTGTTCAAAGGCACTTTCTATATGATCTACGGTCATTGAAGTATATACATTCGTGCAATATCCGAATTTGTTGCATATTTCAAGAGAAATCTACCTTTCACTTACCTGAATTGTGACGGACAGTGCGGATCTAATCATATTGTTACGTCAAATTATAGCCCTCGTGTAGCAAAAAAAATGACCTTAGTGCTCTAAACAAAACACAACCAAACCGTATTGTTTTACACATAATTTATTAACAGTTCATTTCTTTTATTTGCCAATTTAAATCAAAAGTGTTGATAGTATTTCGTAATTGATTTTCATAAAATAATTTATAACTGAATATAGACTGCTTTCAACTGCACCACGGAGAATTACAACTGGAGAGGCTGAATCCTATATTGTATAAAATATAGGATTCGTGTATACATGAATGCAAATAAACAGATCTGTGTACTTTCTTTAACTGGGTTACATTGAATTGGGGAAAAAAAAGCTGTAACACTACATTTTTCTTCACTTGTCTTTTAATTGGTATTATTCTGTTTTTTCCCCTGTAACCAGTATTGTTATATTAATTTCTCATTATATTATTTCCTCCGCTGGTCTTTTTTCTGACGAGGTATACCAGTTATCAAATTGGGTTGGTTGGGAACGTTACTATCAGCTTTTGCTACCCGAAGGTTAATTAGACCGGTAATTTGTATTTTAAAGCCAATTCCGAACGGCTACAAATATCCATGCCAACAGTAGGACTCATAGGCTGTGGACCAAATGCCAGCACTCTAGCCATTCGGCCATCAACCCAGGCGTTATCAAATTGGGTAAAAAGATTTTGGTATATTTTAAAACTTGTCAGTATTTCAAAGCTGGAGTATGTAAGGTTAACTCATACTTTGTGTATACACGGCCGGTGTTTTAAGAATTCGTAGGACTAAAAAAATTACGCTTTTATATTTCAACCCCAGTTTATTTGAATATTTTTTTCGTTTAAAATTGAAAAAAAAATGCTTAAAGTTTTTCTTGAATGAAATTAAAGTCCTTGTTCATTTCCAAAACACCATTTAATTTTGCTAAATACCTTCAATGGGATTTAAATCATTGTTCATTTTCCAAAACACCGTTTAATTTTGCTAAATACCTTCAAGGATGACATTTTTTTTCTTTTCACGAATTGCTCCGTTAAGAAAACTAAATGCGAATTCCGTGCAAAAAAATCTTTTCTAAACAAAAATGTTTTTAAACCTCTCATTAATTAATTTTAGCTCAATGCACAAAAATTTCACCTTGTGTCTTTTTTTATGCTTTCTTAATCTTCCTCTCAATTGCTCTGGAAAGGCATTTTAAAATACCTCGGCATTATGATTATAACGATATGTTTAAAAAAAAAACTGATTAGAACAAGGTTTTTTTCCTTCCATGGAATGAAAAAAAAACTTGTTCTAATCAGGTTTCATAGAGTATGTTAATGCATTAACATACTCTATGAAAATACAAAGAAAAGGATACAAACGATTTCATATCATAATTGAAATTTATTTTTTAAATTTTTTGCATTCAATATACACCGGAAGTTAAACAACAAACATGAATTATTTGCTGAAATGAAGAGACATTTGTTCTTTTCTACATTTTTACTTTTCAAAACACAAAAAAAAAAAAGAAAAACAAGGAATAGAATCAAATAAATAACAAAAACAATCGAACAATTTTTTTATACAATATATACAAAGTGGTATGACATGTCAATCGGCTAAAATAGAATGCCTCTTATATTATAATAGAACTGTGTCCACAATGCCGTTTTCTTTACACACACACAAAAAGTATTCTTCATGGGTGAAATAAGCTAATGGCTAAGAGCCAGAACAACAATAATTTTTTTCGTAAACAAAATACATCTTTTGTTCTTAAGAATCACGTTTTTTAGCAAAATGCTTGGAATTGTATTTAATACTCGGAATGCCTTTCTTGGAATAAAAGTTTGCTTACAGACTGGCATTCCGAAAACTTTTTGCACTTTTTTTTTTTTTGTCCAATAAAATATAAAGAAGTGCTTTTCATAAGATAAAATAATGACATATACCGAAATAATTGTACTTTTAAATGCTTAGTAAAATAGCTTTGGAGTAATTTATTGTAAGTTTAATAACATTAGCAAAGTAAGATCTATCATAAGAATAGACCTTATATCGAGGGACGTAATATTCACAGAAAAGGTCCTACAAAATAAAATCAAGGGATTAACAGAGTGATGCATTTATCTGATAAATAAAATATTGATATTCAAAATTTCTTGTTTTAAGGTATATCCCTAATATGCATGAATAGAAATATTACATAACTAAAATATACAATTTTCATAAATAAAATATTGAATTTCAATATTATATTTCATAAATAAAATATTGAAATTCAAAATTTCTTGTTTTAAGGTATATCCCTAATATGCATGAATAGAAATATTACATAATTATGCTGTATATATAATTTACACTGTTTTTTCTTGTATCAATACAACATGCAAAAGTTATCAGAATAGGGGAAATATATATAGAAATATATTACGTTAAATATTGGGATACGAATAGTATCCCAAAATTTAACGTAAAGGGTACAGTACAGTATCATAACAAAATTATTAATTTATTTATTTATTTTGTAAGAGTTTATTTAAAATTTATAGTCTTTCGTGACAGTCTATATATATAGTCAAGAAGAAACCATGCCGGCACATTATAGTAATAAAATGTATTATTATGTAAATGTTTAAAAATACTACTACTCAAATGCAAAAACTTAATGTAGACAAAACTTTATACCAAAAATTATATTTTTCAGATAATAAAAACGATCTCCCAATCGATTATATAACGCAAAATTGACTTTTAACATGAGAAAAGTAATTTTTAAACTGATGAGAAATATAGTATAAAATAAAAAAATCAGCCTATTTTTCATAAAAGGAATTCACACAAAATAAAATGATGCCTCTGCAATAACTTTATATGAGAGGTACAATTTTATCAGTTAAAGAAAATACTAAAAGAGCAAATCATTGAAATTAAATAAAAAGTTAATAACTAGATAATAATAGCTATATACTTTAGCAAAATGAGTGCTGAGTGCATTTTATGAACTGAATGTTTTGTTGGGACTTAAGAGGTAGTACATGTTAAGGCTTCAAGAACTCATTTCTTTTATTAATAAATGGCATGAGTGCTTAATACACATCACATGCACAATTCATTATTATTTTTTTTTTTTACTGTAATGTACATGCACACTTTTACGCACAACAGTGATATTCTTTGAAATCAAATTACGAAGGAGCGAAAATTAATGAAAATACCTTGTCAGAAACTATTAATGAATAATATGGTAATTAGCTTTCATAAATAAATTTAGCTTTTCATATCATGGCAGTAAATCCTTATTCAATAATCTCTCACTGCCCTCGTATAAAAAGTAAGAGATCTGAACGACCGCACAGATCTCTTACTCTGATCTATCTTAAAACTATTTTGGTTCCGTCGAAGTATTTCTTCATGTATAGTTTTACTGTAAAATTTCTAGCCTAAGAAATGTTTTCAAGTATGCCTAAGTGAAGATCCCGGAGGATTCTTTTTAAGTTGCATTTGAAATTTTAGTACTCAAACTTATGTATGAAAAACGTCATATGGCTCCATTTAGAGCCATACTTAGATCTATAAAGGCCAGATCTAAGTATGGCTCTTAATCGGGGAGATTTGTAGTTGTTTGTAACAAAGGAAAAGTATCTTAGTAAAGGAAAAAAAAAAACTCTTCTGCACATACATACATTCCAATAAAATCTATAATTTCCCGGAAGTGTCAAAGGGAATTTTTTCTTTTACTGGGTTTGGAGCCCTACGGGGATTTTTTTGCTACACGAGGGTTAATTAAACTGCAACGTACTACTTAAAGCCAATTCCGAACGGCTACAAACATCCATGCCAACAACGGGACTCGAACCCACGAACTCTGGCACGGAATGCCAGCGCCCTAGTTATTCGTCCATCATTTTCACTGGGGTGTAGATCTTACGGAGGACCCGGGAAATGTCGCCTTCCCCCCTCCCCACTTTTCTCTTGTCAGGCCCGCGATTACCATCGCATGCGATTGTATAGAATTAAAAAAAAATTAACGGACCGCATAACGCCTTTAAAGTGATTCGTTCGTCATGGAAGATATTTGGTCCTATAATTATTTTTTTAACAAGAGTAGTTTTCTTGAAAACGAAATACACAGACCTTGATATCTAACCGTATAAGATATATTTATACGACCCTTTATCTAACAGATAATTCTTGTCAAAAGTTTTTCATTTTTCTCGATCGCCCATCTTATTACGCAATTGCATCTTATGCGTAAATAAAAACTTTTATTCAAAATTTAGCAGAAAGTAACTGTTATTAATTTAATAACATAATGGGTTTGAAAAATGAAAGGCAAAAGTAATTAGGAGTTAATTTTTTTCTAAAAAAAAAAAATCTCCAATTTTCTAAAATAATATATTTTAAATTCTAAAATTTTACGGTAATATTTCCTTTTACCGCTTACATTTATCCGATAATTAAATATATGTGAACTTGCATGATGATCTTTTATTTGAAAAAAATATCCATTCTGATTATTTCATTAAAATAAAATTTAAGATCGTGTGATTGAAACAACGTTCTGGTGATAGCAAAATTAAAGAGATAATAAAAACTACTTTCACAAAAGAAATAAATTCCGAAATGTTACAGTAAGTTAGGAGAGTGAATTTATCTACTTTTTTTTTCCACTTTTAATTGAGAAACCTCTATTTCTTCTGCGGTAGGTTTTAAGCTCTAGAGGAGAGGATCGTGTCATTCTCTGTACTTCAAGCATATCTAATATATTTCCCTCGCGAGGAGTTAGAGAAAAAAACAAGAGAAAAAAACAAGAAAAAAAGAGAGAGGGGGGGGGGGGGTTACGCACGCATACATAAAGGAGAGAGAATTCATTCTGCGAGGGGATTTATTCGTTATCGAAGTTTTTATTTTTTCCTTTGCAGTTTGCTGCATTTGACAAGAATAGAGTTGTATAATTTTGCTTAAGCTATTAGCAAACATGTAGTCGGGTACCAGAAATATAATTTTATAAATGCATCACTATGACCTGTACCAAAAAAAAAAAAAAAAAAAAAAAAAAAAAATTAAAAAAAAAAAAAGAATAAATTATAAAATTTATGTGTTTTATTCTTTGCATTTAGTCCTTAAATCGGATTCAAATACAACAATTTTTTTAAACATATAAGCTAACTTGCATGTCATAAATTTTGCTTTTCCGTATCGGAAAACCTAGTCACTGACTGAAGATATTGTTAAATTGTTTTCTAATACATATTATGTCAAAAAGGATTTAACACATGTACTGTTTGCTTTACAATGTTCTCTATATTATCTCTTTTAATGTAGAAAATGTGGTAATATTTAGAACTGTCTACTTATTGAGAGGAAAAGCGTCAGCGAGGCACTTGGTGTGTGCCAGAGAAATTGCGCTAATAAATGTATACATCAGAATTACCTAAATATTGTTCGATATCTGAATAAATATGTCATTAGGGAAAATAAGAGATTTATGTTAAATGTTTAGCCAGATATTTGACAACAGAGTGTTAATAGTTTCTAAAGTTTTAAGGGAAATTTTAGCATTTAGGTGCATAAAAATATTTTTATGTTATTCATAAAAGTCAAGTACTTAAATAAAATGCAATGGTCTTCGAACGACTGAAAATTGGCACCTTGATTGATGGCTGGCTAAAAAAATTTGCTCTTGAATCTATAATTACCTCTACAGGTCCTCTCAGCTCCCCATTGTTTTTATATTTTCATTTCACTTTGTTTTTGCTTTTGTTTTTGGTGAGCTTAGAAAGAACCTTGAATCACTTGTCGACACTTCCATCATTTTATTGAATACAACTCCTAATGATTAAAGAAAATTAATTTCATGTTTAAAAAATATATAAAATCACAGTTTATCACCATAAAAAATAGTAAATGCCTGGAATAAACCTCTTATTGATAATCTAACATCGTTGGTGGAAAGGGCACAGTTGAAGATATCTGACGACAAAAGCATTAATATTCGATTGTAGTAACTTTCAACCTCATTTCAATCCGTTTTGTAAAAATTATTTTTCTCGTAGAATCAAATTTACTTAGCTGAATTTGGTTTTATGTAGCAACTTGGTTTTCTGGTCACTCGTCTGTATAATATGAACGAATCTCTCTTTTTTTTCTAAATTTTATAATTCCTGACGCATTATTGCACAGTTACAGCTGGAATTATTTTTATTTTTTTTATTTCAATGGCTAGGGGAGACAGGAAAGTATACCTAGTTTACAAATAACATTGAATAAACAGTGCAAGAGCCACACTTGAGTTACTTTCTACCAACGGAAATGCCCTATCGACCATTTTTGAAGGTCCTTGTCATAAATTATGCGCAAGTACTAAACACAGCGCAGATCTCGGGTGATAAGGTTTTGCACGAGATATCAATGTGCTTAAGGATATTAATGTTATTTAAACTGGCATTGTGACTTGTGAGGTTCATTAGTTGATATTTTACCAACCAAGAGGCCCTGTCCTTCTTTAATGAGCTTTGCTGTTTCTAAAGTAAAAGAACCTTAGTAAGAACTCGTGACAAAAATCGTAACAGACTAAAAGACAAAGCGTGTCAAGTACCAGAATACAGTGAGAGATACATAATTAGGTAAAATATCTGTATGTCTTTAAACCTTATTTCCAAGAACATGAGTTCTTTAGAAGAAATCCATTTTATACATACATATAGACCCTAGCAGCATGTATATATATATATATATATATATATATATAACATGCTGATAGGGTATCGAACATCATGGCTCATGTTGGGCAAAACATTTTTTTACAATTAATAATAAAAGTTTTAGTAGAATATGATAAAAGAACAAAAAAGTGTAAAATTAAGTAAATTTAAATACTACTTTAAAATTAAATTAACTGCATTTATTTTATAACTGATAACATCATTTCTCGATTACACTTCTGCTTTATTTCCCGAAGTGTAACTTATTGAAAAGCAGATTAAACTTCCATATCATGTAAAATATTAATCAGTAAATATTTTAGCTATAGGTCATATTTTTAAAGGTAGAAAACTAACTGATATTAAGAAGATTTATAAAGCAACATGCCAACTCCCTAAACCTGGACGTTATCTTTGATACTAAATAGAATTTACAATTATGAATTACAAGACATTATGTGCTCTACGCTGCAACTATAAATTTTCGCAGCTTTTTTGTGTCTCTATAAAGCCCTAAAAAGCTTTTCCTAATAAAAAGTTTACTTATTTATTTATATTGCGGTCAATCGGGAGTTAAGAGCAATTGAGTGGTTTGTGTTATCTGTGTTTAGAGTACACCCTTATGCCATTAATTAGGGAAGGATAATGAATAAGTTCCCTAATGACTAGGATATAACATGGTTACTCGTCGATAAATATATAGGTATTATTTATGAAGTTGTTCTTTGGAGTTCCTTTTTATTCTAAATATTTAAGAATTGTTTAGCAAATGCATATACACAAATGTTTTTATATTTATGGGATTCAATTCGATTGATTCATTGATGCCAGTTATTAAGTGTTTTTTATAATTTTTTTAATGCGTCTTACTCAAGTACTGATCGTATGTGGGCCACTTCCATGTAAATGAGTTATTCATTTCTATAACCCCTTTGTTATGCATAATGAGGGACCTGGTCCATGAATAAGTCATGGGCATGAATATTTCTCAAGGTGCCCTCTGTATAAATATCTAACTGATATGAAATTTCAGGCATTCCTTCGGTTGATTTCATAGATTATGAAGCTTTGAAAAATCTTTTAATAGCATTTTTGTAATAAACCGTGTGCAAGTGGAACATTTTTTTCCTATCGGAAAAGTTGACCTGTAGATGTAGTGCAAAAGTTTTTAAAACTGTTTTTTTTTTTTTAACTTTCCTTTTTCAAAAACGATCTCAATTTATCGACATCAGCAAAATGTTCTGTAAAAAATAAACTATAAAAAGATGTAAGAGCGAATAAAATATGCATTTTTTTAAAACTTAAACACCATCAACTTTCAGGTGCGAAAAAAAAAATCAGAATTCAAAAATTTGCATTTGGTAATATATCTCAATAAAAATATGCTATACAATATTTCCTGTAGAACTTAACATGAGGTTTGGCTACGTGGGTCAACTGAGGCACTACGTTAAAAGGCACCAAAAATAACTTTAAAGTATAGGTGGGGAAATTAAACTGAGGTTTGATGTTCTCCTATAACTTTAGACTTTAAAATCTGAGAATGAATTGTCAATTTTAAAGTAAGCTAAATATAAATCTTAAAGTAACTTAAATTATAGGAAATTTCTTGTATACTGAAATAAATTAAATATTTGCACCTGACAGATGTTACTTTGATTTTTCAAAGATTTTTGAATGCTGGAAATCATTTAGAGCACAGTCACGATCCAAGAAACATACAAAGGTACACTTCAGAATGAGAAGTATCAATAAAAAAAATAAATAAATAATTGTAACCCCTTATCGTTCAATTAAATGAATAAGATATACAATTTAAAATGAGAGACTAGTTCAACTTAAATAAGGGCAGTGAAAGTTATTAAAATCATTTATGTTAAAGTTTATACCCCAATATTATTTATTAGATACTTAACATGTAGAAAAATCTTACAGGTTCATTTTTTGCTATGCAAGTGAATTTTAATTAGGAAAAGATTGAAAGTAGCCCGTCGAAGTTCACATGTAAAATTCCACATAAGGAGAAATTATGTGAAGCAAAATGGCGTCGATTATATTAAATTAGATAGCATGAAGTTATTGTTTGCAATTCTACAATGAGCTAGTTTAAAGAAATTTTAAAACTTAACTTTAATTTTTATATTATTAAAAAAAGAATAATGTTTAACATGCTATTTAAAAAATAATGACCTAATTTGACAATTTATCTTATCGTGAAACAACAATAAACACTTTGAAACACTGTAAGTAAAAGAACCTTAGTAATACATGGTCTAATGATGATTTTTCGAATCTGTTTAAATTAATTGAAAGAGAACAATTGTTGATAAACCGACGGGAATAAGTTGGTAAACTTAATTTGAAAAAACTTAAGTATATTTCAGAGAAAATGGTTTACCAAAAAAAGAAAAAAAGGAAACAATAAATTGAATTTTGATGGCTAGAATTCCTTTAAGAACTTAGTCATTAAATATGATATGGAAAATGAGGAACAAGACATGAGCAAGTATTAACGGCATTTTAAAAGGTTAGTATAGAATTTATATTACTTGTGTAAAAAAGAAAATTAATGTATTGATAAACTAAACTACTCTCTTTATTTTATAACTCAAGATTTAATGAACGAAAATATGAATTAAAAATTTCTTTTTAATTATTCTTCTATTTATCATCTTTTATTTAGCATTTAAAATGAAAAACTGATGTATAACAGAAGTACATTTTGAATGTTTGATCTGAACAGGAAGAACTGTAAATAACTGGTTTAAATTAAATTTCTCTCTATGCTTTTATGAACAAATTATTTTGTTGAAAAATGTAAGGGTATGCGTACAACTTATACCTCTAGAGTTAGGATTATGATGCAGAGTGGAATTCATTTTCTCAGAAATTTCAGTAACGAAAATCAGAGGTGAATACATAAAAAAATAGTAAGAAATGAGATTCACGGTTATTAGTTAATACATACATTCTCTGTACACACACTTGCATATAAGCCCATATAAATATGTCTAAGAAAAAAGAAGTTAAAAAATCTATTTTAAGAATGCACTGTTTATTCATAATTTTAATAATCTGTTAATTGTTTTCATCATAGGAGTTACTTTATGAGAAGGAAACGAATATACTATAGTAAGAGATGATATGCGTGTAACATCGATAAATGCTTTTTTTTTTTTTTTTTCGATTTTGGAATTTACGTTTGAAGTCTTGTAATATTTAAATAAAATAAAATATCTGCATGAAACTCTGAAAGTTGATACACATGCATGGTATTAAGATGGGAATTATAAAATATAAACTGCATTTTTAAATGATTGTTATTCAAACTTTCATATTTGTTTTATTCTAGAAAAAGAGAAGTAAAATTAGCAATTTTTACCATAATCAGTAAGTTCATCAATTTAGTAAAAAAATAAATAGATACATCGTTCAGCACATTTCTGTGACGTCAATGCACTCAGTCTCATAAAATAATAACAGGTATGTATAATAGTAAAAAACAAACAAACTAGATTTTAAAAAAAAGTTTGGCTCAATTACAAGCACTGTAGGATTTGAAACACTTTTAAGTATTCGTATACCTTAAAAAAAGTTTTTAAAAGTTTTAGAAATTATTTTTTACTATGTCATTAGTCAAATTAACGTTTTAAATATATTCTGTTTAGTGTGATTATTCAGTTCTCTTAGTAATATCTTTTTAAACAAATAGATGTAATTTTGAATCCTTTTTTTTTTTTAAATGCAAAATTTATCTGTAGAAATGAAGTTACATAAACTAAAATAGTCTTAACGAATAATAGAAAATCATGATGTCCCAAAATTAGTTGCTAGAATATATAATAGTATAATTTTTCTCCAAGCATGCAACAACGTTCATTTTCTTTAAATTTCAATATTAGAATCAATAGTCATGACAACAAAAACACAGATTATTTGCAAAACCAAACGCTTTAACCCTATATCTCAAGATATTTATGATTTCATCATGCGTTAATTAAAACAAATGAATGCTGGAAAAAGAAATTTTAAATAGAAAATAACTAACTCGGAATTAATTTTCATTAAATCGAAATAAAACAGGAATTCAATGAAAATGATTTCTAGCTTTATTAAACGTCCATAAATTTCTGGCAATATAGGGTTAAAATTAAGAGAATAAATATATGGAAATGAGATATAATTAGCTGTTATGAAAACTATAAGGTAATAAATAAGAACAGATGTGGATTTTACGAGCTGTGCACAAAATTTAACAAAACTCGACATAAAAATTAAAGAAAACGTATTGAAATTCTTATCTATTTAGACGAACGATATAAATTTAAACTCTTAGGACGAATGACATACCATTTTAAAATTAGAATGACATTTTGATGGCAAAAACAATTTGTACAAAACAAATTTGAAATCACATCGATTGACATATCACATTACTGACCATTTCGAAGTCCGTCTCGCTCTCTCTTGCCTCACATGAGCGAAGGTGCAGATATGGCGGGGGGCGACGGGTACCTCCTTTCCTCCGGCTTGAGGAACAGGTAGCTGAAAGGACTCCTCAGGTCCTGAGGAGGAGCCGGAAGGTAGGTCGGCGGGCAACCGCACAGTCCGTAGGGGGACCCAAAGGCCCTGGAGTACGATAGGGAGGACAGAATACTGCTGGCAGCCGATAAGGAACCTTGCGTGGCGAGGTACGTCGGTGCGAAGTCCGTTTTCTTCAGGTGGTCGCCTATGTAGTATGGACTAGGCGCGATGGGAAAAGTCCTGGCCGTAGCCGCTTTTTCACTGTCCAAGGAAGCGAACCTGGCAAGGGGATCGAGGCTGAAGAAGGGATTGGCGTGGTCCTTCTTGGAACCGGCAGGCTTGGGCTTGCGCCGGGGCCTATACTTGTAGTCGGGATGCTCCTTCATGTGCAGGGCCCGCAATCGTTTCGCCTCATCGATGAAAGGCCGCTTCTCCAACTCTGTCAGCTGTTTCCACTCGGCCCCAAGCCTCTTGCTGATTTCCGAATTGTGCATCTTGGGGTTTTCCTGGGCCATTTTGCGACGTTGGGCTCTAGACCATACCATGAAAGCGTTCATGGGTCGCTTCACGTGGCTGTCTGATGCGCCGCACGTCATCTTCGCTATGTCTGCCATGTCTGTGGTCAGCTTATCGGGGGAATGAGGATGTTTTTAAACCGGCGTCATGTCTGGCTTCTGGTTTCGCTTTTCTCGTTGTGCGGTCGAGAACTGTCGACAAAATCAAAACAAAAACCCGCAGAGTTCTGGCTTCGCGACTCGCTACGGCAACAACCGCCACACGCTCTGAGGAGACCGCAGGAGTGGGTCGCTGGAGCACGCGATTCCGGATGTAACGGGGTCCCTGACTGGTCGACACGACGTCAGTCAAACTCCTCTGAGGGCGGAGAAGAGGGTGGGTCGACGACACCTCCGCGGCTGCGCACAGCTCAATTGGCTAGGTGGATGAAAGAGCCTGTATCATTGGCCGGATTGTTTTGACAATCTGAGAGAAAAGTGGCCCAGCCGACAGCGACCTCTGCAGGCCGATATCTCACCCCGGCGGTTTGTTTTGGAAGGAGAGCGGATGGAATTTTAAGTCCGAACGGCATTGTTTAGGAGAGGAAAGTCTCGGGGCCGGATCAAGCGATAAGTGAGGTAAGCACGTGTTTATAGCGTTCGCTATTGAGGAATAAAGTAGGAAAATAAAAATACCGCCTTTTATATTATTATGTGGTAGACACTCTTAATGAAATGTCTTTCATGTAGCGAAGGCACCTAACATTTTCCGCCGGGACTTACAGGCCTTGATCCGGCCCCGAAAACTATCTTGTTTAATCCATTATCTAATTTATATCCATTACTTCTAAGTAGTTCCATTAAAAATAATAAAATGTCTTGTATGAGTATGAATGATTTGGATGGGTGCGATGTCTTCCCGTTTAAGAAGTTGATTAAGTGTCCTTTCGATAATTGATTATTAAGATACTTTGCGTTACGGATAAAATATCCAATCATGTATTTTCAACTACAGATTTCTCACAGTTCCTATCCTTATTCAGAATTTTTTTACTAAATGGTATAACTTACTGTCAAGATATGCAATGAAAATAAATAATCTTTCTACTTATTCTTAATCTTTACTTAATAAGTAGAATAGTAAGAAATAATCTTCTACTTAATCTTTCGACCAAGGAGATTCTTTGTGTTACAGATAAAATGTTACATTCATATATTCTCAATTATAGATTTATTTTAGTTTCTGTTCTTATTTATAATTTTATGACTAAATGATGAATGTAACCCAAAATAACGAATGATATCAAAAGTTAAAAAATGTTTTTTTTAACATATTATGTTCAGAACTTTAATTTATTATTTTAAGCGCAACATTTTATATCAATTAATAATATGAAACCCTCAATCAGAATACAAAAGATAATTTGATTTTTGGAATTTGAATTTTTTGCAAAATGCTATCTATGTTTCAGAAACTGGTCTAATTTCGATAATTGATTCTAGAGAGCTCAGATTTGAAAGAAGTATTACAGTTGAGAAAGCTCTCTGAGGTATTTGATCAACAGAAAATCCGAATTTTATTTAAGAAGACATTAAAATATTTGTTTGACGCGAAATTCTTTATGGTTTGTAGGATACATGTACGACAGCATGTCCTTTTTGGAAAATGTGGTAAATCATATTTAAAAATTTCCTTAGCTTCAATAATTAATGTTAGAATACTAATTCGGAATGGGTACTGAAGTTAGTTGAGATGGCTGGTGGCAACAAACCTTATTTATGATGCTTGTTTAGTTAGGCATTTTGTGCCGTCAAATTTCACAAACACAACAGACCCTGACATATTTTGGGAGCATGTGTATGTGCAGATCCGGTCCCGTAGGTAAGGCGACGAGGCGATCGCTTCAGGCTTCGAACTGAAATAGGTTCCAAATAGAGGCATAGTAAAAAATACGAAAATTTTAACGAATAACGGAAAAATATAAATAATTTAATCTAATAAAGAAAGAAATTCATAAAAATATTCAAATATAGGCGAATATTTTGATGAATATTCTGGCTACCGGGAGTGTTTGCCTGGCATTTGAAACTAGTTCAACCGGGGTAAGACAGGTCGCAACCCCTGTCTGGCCATTCTTGGACATTGCTCCACATTTTTTCTTTTTTTCTTTATTATATTTTGATCTTTTGTAATATCTCCTGGTTATGTTCGCGCAAATTGGGTGGATTTTGTTTAGTATATGTTTACAGTGAATTATTTTCTGACTTTTGTAATCTATCTATCTATCTATATATATATATATATATATATATATATATATATATATATATATATATATATATATATATATATATATATATATATATATATAAATCCTGAATTTGAGATTAAATTTCCTGTATGAAAATTAATTTTTTTAAGCTTATTTCCAAACGCTGTTGTACCTCAAACAATTCTACTAACTCCGCCTGTAACTGTAGCAGCAGCTTTGGCAGTTTATCTAAACTGAAAATATTTAAGAATTTTCTACAACAACAACAACTCAAGAACGATTGAATGATCTAGCAATCATTTCTATAGAAAAGACGTTATGAAAAACAATAAATTGTAGAGTTGCAATCAAGCAGTTTTCTGCCATAAAGGCTCAAAGAATGATTTAGAAATTATTCTTATGACATAACAAAATATATTCAAATTTATTTACTTTTTCTACTTTTTTAAAGTTCTGTAATTTTTTAAAATTTTATGTTTTTTAAAAAAAAAATACATATTTTTTTTCCAAATGTCCATAGTTCTATTAAGTAGACTATTTTTATAGAGATATATTCATTGCTTAAGAGCCTCTTCAAAAGTTTGAAAAGGTGCTGTCTTTAAAATTTGCCTCAGGCACCACAATGGGTCGAACCGACTCTGAGTGTATATATATATATATATATATATATATATATATATATATATATATATATATATATATATAAAGAAAGAAAGAAAGAGAGAGAGAGAATAAAATCGTACAAATGCAGTTTATTTTAATGTGGGACAATTTTAATAGGTTTTTTAATAAGTGTATAGCATCGCTTGCGAAATGGACTTTACCTCATAAATTTTGCTGTCGTTGTTTTATATTTTGAATTATATCCGAGAAAAATATATTTATTCCCGTAGAGTAATGTATCCAACTTCAGTAAACTGCAAATGCCGTTGTGTATGTAATTGCCACAGTTTTGTAAAAAATGCACTCTAAGTTTGTCAAAAAAAAATTGAAATTAAACAAGGCACGACCACAACGGAGTTTTCGTGGTAGTTATATTTAACATAAGCCTTGCATATAAAGGGACTTTTTAAAACGGATTTGTCATTTTTTTTTTTTTTTTTTTTTTTTTGAGTGGATGAAATTATCGCTAAAGGGCGTACTTACGGAATCGCTGAGCGGTAACCGAATAAACGAACTCGGAATAAACGACTTCGAACTTTTGTGACATAATTTGAAATTTCCGGAGCGTTCCTGCTCCATTTTCATTTGTTCTCCTGGCCTACAGATACGCTTTAATCGTCTCGGTACAGCAGTGTTAAGCTTGCTTCAAATTAGCAGTTATTACAATGGACCAAGTCATTAGATAGTTCTTCACAGTTTGTTAGATCTATGTTAGTCATTGATTTCCCTTGTTTATGATTACCTCTAATTAGGGGCATGTAGATAAAATTTTGTTTCTAGTGGGAGGGTGGAGGAACCGTTTCAAAGTTTGCAATGGGAGACTTCCCTTAATTATAGTTGACGGTGTATAAATGCAATTTTAATATATTTTTATGAAATGCTAGTTGAAAACTCGCACTTCGCTACGGAATTCATTCAAATTAAATACAATGGCAATTAATGCCAAAAAAATTAATATATATATATATTTATACTTATTTATTTATTTATTTATTTATAATAAATACGACGAACAATGTATACAATTGATGTAAAATATATATATATATATATTTATTTATAAAAAAATCGAAAGGGATATTTTTATATACAAAATAATGTAGAAGAAAATATTCAAATAAAATCTAATAGGACATACTAAAGAATAGTACAGTTTGAGGAACATTTCTTTTACTGAATTTTAATATTTTTTGGATAATGTCTAATCGTCTGCTGCATTAGCAAGAAAAAAAATAATATTTTTTTTTGTCTATTTAGTTTTTATGCACGTGATGATAAATTTATTTAGAGTACCAGAAACAGAAATCACGTAATCAGCATTTAATAAATTAAATTCTAAAAATTAATCTTTAATAATTCCCCAAAAATCAGAAAATGGAGGTAAAAATTCGAAAAAGATTTCATTTTAAAGGGATTTTTATGATATTTCTCGTGATATAAACTTTATAACCCTCAAATTATTATTTTAAATGCAAAATTAAAAAAGTTACAAAAACAGCTTAAAAATTTAATTTAAGAAAATCTAAGAAGAATTTTTCAAAAATCTTTCTTAGTGCACCCCTACACTATAAGAAGAATCGCCATGCAAAATTTCAGCCATTTAGGTCCAGCGGTTTGGTCTGTACGTTGTATGTTAATCAATCAGTCAGTGAGTCAGTCAGTTACGGAACTGTTTTATATATATAGATGATAATAAAATTCTTTTTAAAAGCTTTCAACAGATATTAACAAATCGATAATATTAATTTATTCAATAAATTAATTTAATCAGTTGCTAAGTTATGAAGTAATTTTCTTTAACTTTCATTTGAGTTCCAATTTTTTTTGGAGGAGGGGGGAAGGGAGGGAAGTGAAGGGAGGTATCCAGGACCTACACCTCCCCCTCCTAAATTATGCTTTTGCTTCGAATTTATACGAATCGAATTAAGATTCGTTGTGGGATGAAAGAGTGTGATTTGTTCTATTATTGTGGTGTGTAGTTCATAACTTTACCTAAATTAGTCAGACAAAATATTATTAGTTTTGGGATAAGTTTGTATTATTATCTTAACAAAAGGTCAGTTTATTTGGGGCAATCTAATTTTACCAACTATAATGTTCTGAATGTTTTAGATATCGACTGAACAAGTTATTTATTTTTCCCTTGCATGAAACACACTTTAATGAAGAGTTTCATCTACCGAATTAATATCTAAGTAAACTATCTTTACTGTAAATTTTGTGCGTGCTGCTTTTTTTATATATTCCAATTCAGGAGGTTCGAAAACAAGTTGATTGTTACACAACTTCAGCTTTATCAACTCAAGTACTTTGTGCTCTATATTCTAGAGCGGGGGTCGGCAACCTTTCTTACTAGGAGGGCATATTTCAGAAATGCGAGAGTTCGGCGGGTACCACTGGTGGAAGAGGAGGAGGGGGGGGGGTTAATATTTAAACATGAAAATATTAATGCGACATGAATTTTTTATTCATAAATTTTAATTTTAATTTTAAAAAATAGTTTTAAAATTGATAATTAATGCGATATTTGGCATTGCAAATATGCGCAGTGGCGTAGCTAGGGGTGTGCGGTGGGTGCGGTCCGCACCGGGCGGCACATATTTTGGGGTGGCATATTTTTATTTAGTATTAGTTATAAAAAAATTAGTATTAGTTGTAAATTAGTTGTAAAAGAAATGAAATTATTTATTTTTATTTATAAATGTAAAAATATAAAATAAAACATATTTTATGGAATTTTTTTATAAATTAGGTATATGTTTTGTCTCATAGGTGGGGAAACTGCGACCTCCGTAAGTTTCTTGATGTCTTTATAAAAGTTGCATTTATAGGTATATCAACTTAAGCGGCCTCCTTTATTACTGCCTAATTTAAATATGGAATCCAATGGTAAAAAAGTTCCCCACCTATAGTTTGTCTCAATTACAATTATTTATTTATGTTTATTAATTTATGAAACCACCAATTGATTGACTTAAATAGGGCGGCAAATTGGAGACCGCCCCGGGCGACAAAAGTTCTAGCTACGCCACTGAATATGCGGCCAACTCGTTGTAATGTGGCACTTAGTCGAATTCCCAGTTCTCAGGCAATGGTCCAAATGAGTGTCAGTGAAGCGTGATCGGTACTTTGATTTTAAGAATTTCATATTGGAAACCAAAGATTCACAAGTATTTGTTGACGCGCAAAGAGAGTTCAATTTCAGAGCACATTTTTCTCGACAATGTAAAGCTATTTCCATTCACTAAATTCCAGAATTTTTCTTCGTTATGATGTAATTTTAATTCAATGTCATTTCCTATATTTATAATTTCCAATTCTCAGTCCTCCGTATTGAAAATATCAAAATATGTGGCGATTTTCTGAATCACACCGTCCTTTGTATGAGAGAGAGGATTAATAAAAAAAACGCCAAGAATGCCTCCAATTAATAAAATTCTTCAAATATGGTATTAAATTCTTCCAATAAGGAATCAAAATGATTAGAAAACTGATAGGTGGTAGTATTTTCGTCATAGTAATTTTCTATTACCATTTTTAAATTGGGGAAATGTGATCAATTATCTTTCTCCATATGCGATTTCAAGAGCGCTAATTTAGCTTTAAATGCGTTTATCGTACTTGTCATAGTAGCAATATGATGATTTCTATCCTGTAGTTTCAAATTTAGTTCCTTCAGTTTTACAGTTAAATCAGTAAGAAAGCCTAGCTCAATTAACCAAGGTTTTTGCTCTAATTCTAAACAAATTTATTTCACCTGTGATAATACATTTAAAAACCGCTCATGTACCTTTCTTCTACTGATCTCTCTCAATCAAATATCTAACCTCAAATAATCAACAATATCTAAAATCAAATTTCTAAACCCAAATACTTAAAATTTAGATATTTGAACGGCGGGCACTTTAAAATTGCTTCGCTGGCACCTTGGTGCCCGCGGGCACCGTCTTGCCAACCCCTGTTCTACAGTGTATCTGTACATTTGTTCATAATCGTAATTTATTTTCTGTTCTATTTTTTATGCATATAACAGCGCCTTTCTAAAGCAGAACCTTTCTTTATTCTCATCAAACAAACATTTATGCAAAACATTTTCATCAACGATCTTTAGTATATTTGCTCTTTTAGACTCTCTGTTAAATCGGCTGTCAGAAACTGACGAAGATTTCTATAATGAGTGGTGTATAGCAGACATTCGATCTTAGAGTGTATATCAAATTTTCCTTTGTGAATTTGTGGCTTTTCGAAAATGAAAATAAACTAAATTAAACAACTAAAGAAGTTATTATCAGGGTATCTCCTTTCCCGATTATGTTACTAAAACGTTCTTTCTTAGATCGTTATTTATGAAATATGAGTGAAATAATCAATAAGCTATGTTTTTAAAAACTTTTGAGGTAATAATTACATTTTATCTGTTTACAACAATACCAAACTTGTTTTGACACTGGTCATTTCACTGGTATTTTATGTCATTATTTTTCTTCTTTGGCTGAGATAGGGGAGAATGCACCTGAACATCTTTCCCTCATTCCCCTTTACCCCCATCTCTCTAGAAAATATCTGACCCTTTAATAAATACTTCATCTACAGAACAATGGAAAATAAGATGAAATTTAAAGTTATAACTTCGGAGTATTTCAGCGTGAAGACGCCACTTCCAAGGCGTATTTATTTAGCGGGCATCAGAACACAGGAGTGAAATCAAAGGTTATTTAATGTGTCATAAATACAGTAACAGAGAAAACGAATCTTCAGAGAATCGATAGTGAGGATCGTACTAGTCTCTGTAGCCTGGGACGCAATTACTTCTTGAAAATAAAATTTTAGAGTTACGCCCACAAAAGTACTTTAATGCATTATCGAGTCTAAAGAATTGTAATCATTATTTTAAAACTTAATTTGAGCTAATATCATCGAAACATTTTTTTCTTTTGTGTGTGCGTGAAGTTATAACAAAATGTCTTATTTATTTGTCTGCATCCTATTTGATTCTTAAAAGTCCTTCCTTCATAGCACTTACCTTAGTGTTATGGAATTCTTAACCTATTCGTATCACGAAAATTGAAACTTTCAGCAACCAAATAACATATTAATTTTTTTTAAAATTCCGAACATTTCAAAGTTTAACATATTTTGATCGTCGGAAAGTGGCCGGGAAAGGTTATAATTTTGTAGTCTAGTTTTCCACGAGTGATTTCGTACGCCTCTTCTGCGCGTTTTAATTCATCATTTCCTCTGACGTCTTTACTCGCAAACAGGGATCCTGCAAAATTACGCAGCCTTTGAATTTGTATACTTTGTCCCTCCATTAAAGTAAGACTGATTCGATTTAAAGTAGATAATCTAGAATCTTATTTAAATCTGAGAAATATTTATTGGTTGCAGTCTCTTTTCGCGAGTCTAGTTACGATTGAAGCTTTTCCATGAGTTTAATTTCTACAAGAAAATTTTACCTTTAATGTTTTGAAAAATTCTAATGATGAGACAGCAGGACACGAATAATTTTAAAAATTTTCAAAATATCGAAATCAAAACCATTTTATTTTGAAAATAATAGAGGTAAATAATGTACAATAAGAAACCCGGTGGCGTAGTGGTTAAAAGCGTCAAGCTGCCATCCCGCAGGTCCAGGTTTCAACCCTGTGACTGGGCAAGGTCGACTCAGCCTTTCATCCCTTCAGTGGGTCGATAAAATGAGGACCAAGCATTCTTGGGAACTAAACTCTGGGGGTCCCACGTTAGGTTGACCACCTGACTGAGACATATGCTGTATGGCAACCCAAGCCCAGGGTTACGAGAGCGGAGATGGGTACCGCCGGCCCTGGTCCACAGCGGACTGTTGCGCATTGAGTTTTAAGTTTTAATGTACAATAAGAAATTGTACAATATGAAATTGGTGAATTTGATAATGATTTTAAGGTAAAATTTCCATTGAAAATTTCAAGCATGCGCAATGAAAAATTATTCCTTGTCTATTATTTATCTTGTACTGTGTATTATATTTTCATATATGTGTGTACAAAAATCCACCCAATTAATTCATAATACTCTTATAGAAGGTTAGAAGATAAACAAAAAACTTTAAAAAAAAAATGTAATTAATTTTTTTTAATTTACAGTTTGAAGTTTTCATTGTGGATATTGTAAAGGAAAATGGATATAAAAACAAAAACTAATAAAAACAAATACAAATTTATAAATGAACTTTTATATTTAATTTGCTCATAAAAAAACAATACAACAATGGGGTTAGATTTTCCATCAAGCTTTGACCTTTAAGTGCTTCGTAACAAACACTTAATGCCAGTCCATCTTAGAGCTGTACTTTAGAAATTCAATACCTGAGAAAGAAAAAAATAGTTTCTATTAATTTCAATTGTTAACAAGCACAGGGGCTCAAAATAATGAACGGAGGTATGGGCTCAAGACATATCAGGAACCCCTTTCACACGGATAAAATTTTCAAAAGACATACCAATAAATTATGTAGTATCTATTAAAAAAAACTGAGGTTTGAGTTTAAAAATTAAATCTTATTTACGCAAAAAACTGAGTGTATTCTATTACATCAGAAAATTAAAAAACATTAAGTTATGTTAAATTATTTTAAAATACTTAGATTTACTCTATTAACAAATCATTTATAATTTCTGGAAATTCAATTTCTCCGTCCAGTAATACATGAGATATATTCAGAGCCTTTGAAGCTTCTGATTTTCTTTAACACGTTAAAATCTTTCTCCCTCGTCACAACAGAAGTATGTGCGTTGGAAAAAAATTTTTGAGGAGTGTAAACGAATTTTCAAAGTTTGAATTAAGTCAATTTAGGTGAATAGTGAAGGACTTTACTGGCGATGGTTTTATATGAAAGTATGATTGATATTTTTTTTTTCAGAAAAAGGACTTCCAATATTCGGAAAACGTTTCATTATCCACGACTGTTTACATTTCTTATGCATTTCTTTACATTTCTCCCATTTTTTTTCGCAATTCCTTACTTTTTTTCTTCGTTTAGTTAAAAAAAAAAGCATTATTTCAACAAACTTTAGGGCTAAGGGTCAGATTCCCATCTTGAAACCCTCTTTGGCAGGGGTTTGAATAATATACTAGATTCTAATATGGTATGTGTATACTAGATTCTATAACATTTTTATATTAATACTAGCTGAATACTCGTGCTTCGCTACGGAGTACATTCAAATTAAATTCAACGGTCAATGTATGAAATTAATTTGTATGTTTAATATCCATAAAACATACTAATTTCAATTAAATTCTTGAAAAACTTCCATCTCAATTAGTATAGCGGTTAAATTTGATCTTCTACTGTATTTTAATATTTTTTTGTCAATTTATTTCATTGTTATGCGTGTGACGCAAAATTAGTTTAAAGTATCACAAAAAGAAAAGAAATCTCCTGATCAGCATTTAATAAATTAAATTCTAAAAATTAATCTTTAAAAATTCACCAAAAATCAGAAAATAGAGGCAAAGATTCGAAAAAGATTTCATTTTAAAGGAATTTTTATGATCTTTCTCGTGATATAAATTTTATAATCCTAAAATTATTATTTTAACTTATGCAACTTTAAAAAAAGTTACAAAAACAGCTTAAAAATTCAATTTAAAATAATCTAAGAATTTTTTTTTTTTAAATCTTTCTTAGTGCACCCCTACACTATAAGATGAATCGTCATGCAAAATTTCAGCCCTTTAGGTCCAGAGCGGTTTGGTTTGTGCGTTATCTGTCAGTCAATCAGTCAATCTGTCATGGAACTGTTTTATATATATATATTATGAATTTTCGATCACGTGTGATTGAGAAACTGAGAAATTTTCGCAAAGTTGATCTATTTCTTACTCTTGTCACTTATTGACACGTTCATAGATTATGGGGTTCTGAAAGAGAATTTGGCATGAAAGTAGGCTAAATTAGGAGGACCCAGTCCCTCTCATTTTTGATTTAAAAAAATGTAGTTTCATATTTTTAGTTCAATATAGAGCGTATTTTGTCATGGAACATTCTTCCCAAATTTCTTGATAACTACTTTACTCGTGGAAAAAAAGAGGCTAATATGGTAATAAAGGTGCGATGGTTTTAATTTTTTTCTTTACGTCGTCATTGAGGGTTGAGCCTTCTACTATTGCTGCCAAATTATTCGAAACATTCTTATACTCTCTACTATTTTCAGACTTTGTGAATATAAACAAAACATTATGTCTTAATGACTTGAAAAGTTAACCTTTTTGTACTTCAAACTGTAATATTTTTAATATACATGCAGTTAAATATTATTTTCATGTGTTTTGTCTTATAAATTTGATTTCATACCTTTTTTATATGCCTTTATTTTTTCCTTATTCAATCTTTTTTGTATTTGAAATCCTAGAAGCATAGATTAAGTTAGCTTATATTACGTTATTCTGAATAGGAGCTTAAAAAAATGTTTGAGCTCTAAAGTCGTAAAATAAGAAGTGTTTGAAATGATTAAATTAGAAGATTACTTTTTTTAAGTGAACAAATCATTAGCATCAGCTTTCGTGATTATTAATAATTTCCTTATTTGAAACATTCTGTCAAAACAATTTAAAGTTTTTAAATAAAACTTGAATGCTTGTTTTATTTACAAAACAATATTTTCATGAAAAGATAAAATCAAAGTATAGAAAACAAGCAATCATGCTTAGTAAGTGAAAAAAAATTATTATTTAATATTCTTCATGTTTGGAATCCAACTAGATTAGCGTAGATTAAGTCACTCTGAATAAAAATTTAGAAAAACCATGTCTAAATTTCAATCTTGGAAAAATAAAGAGTTTTCAAATGTTCTTTTAAAAATATTCTTTTTCTAAGGTTAGCTAATTATTAGCATTTTAGCACATTCAGTAGACTTTTTAATTAATAACAAATATTAGAAATAAACATTTTTATTTTTTAATATGCTCTCAAAACCTGAACATGCAATAAAGTTTAGAAAACAAAACTCATGTGTACAGGGTTTGCATAAAAAGTATCGGGAAAAGTTTTGGAAAAGTAAATTTATTTGAGATATTGCTACAGTTACTCAAAAGTCTTCAAAATACATCCCTTGAGCGTCGACACACTTTTGCCAGCGGCTTTTCCACGACTCGAAGGCTCCCTGGTAGGCGAATTTCGGAACGTCCTTAAGGGTACGCGTGCAAGGTTCTTTGACGGCACTTAGGGTCCCATAGGGGTGTCTGTTGAGGGAGGATTTCACTTTTGGGAATAGGAAATAGTCTGCTGGTGCCAAGTCGGGACTGTAAGGGGGTTGGGGAATCGTCGCGATGCCATTTATCGTCAGGATCTCTGTGAACTTGGAGCAGGTGTGGCTGGGTGCACTGGGACGAGTTCAGTGCAGATCTTTCGCATCGCCAAATTTTCAGTGATAATGCTGTGCACTGTCATCTTATCAATGTCAATGTTATCCGTGACCATGCGCACACTTAACCGACGGTCTGAATCCAGCACTTCACACACTCGTTGCACGTTGTCCTCGGTTTTTGAAGTCGACGGCCGTCCAGCGCGGGGCTCGTCCTCCACACTCTCTCGGCCATCTTTGAATAGCTTGTGCCACTTAAAAACTGATGTTTGTGACATTCTTTCATGATTGAACACTTGGCGAATCATGCCCAACTTCTCCGTACCCGATTTCCCCAGTCCAACACAAAATTTGATGGCGTAACGTTGTTTAATCGTTCGTTGCATTTTTGGACTTGCACCGAGTCACTCGACAGGGGTCCACTAAAAACACGAGCTAGCCTGAATGAATGTTCGCAGGCGACTGGCGCTTGGTGTGTCTTGTAGGTCACATCCCCCACCAACAAGCATGCATGGTACGAGCGCGCTCCGACGTACAGTCATGTCAGGAAAAAAATGTTCCCGATACTTTTTATACAAACCCCGTATGTTCTATTTACAAAATAGTTTTTTCCTGATAGAGATAAAATCTGTGTACTGAAAGCAGCAAACTATGGTCAGAGAGCGAAAAAAACTCTAAAAGCTTACGAGGTTGCAGGATAGCCTAGGCTCCTGTTCACTGAATAACTATCTTCTACTTTAACAAAACTGACCTGTATATGGTCCAGGTCCAGCGTTAAAAAGAAGTTAAACTACACTGCAGTGACAAATAAAGTTTATTTGCTCCTCAACTGAAGCGTTCAACGAAAAAAGACGAACCAAAAATGCGGCAAATACGTCTCGTAAACAAAATATGTCACTAATAGGAGTTCACTCTATTCAACAAATTAACGTTAGTATCTCTCAACACCCCCCCCCCCCTCCCTCCCACTGCAGTCTAAAAATTGAGCTTTCTTATTCAGTGGCTTCTATTTTCCTCGTTGGCTTGGACTTGCTTCATATAACTATAAGAGGGGCTGTCAGCCAATCAAGTTTGTCAATCACTTCATGTTCTTCACCATCTCGATCACTAAATGATTGCCCCCCCCCCCCCACACACACACACACTTCGGTTAGCCACTTTTTCTTCGAAGTAGCTTGAACTGTACTCAAGTTCGTCTGCCTCATTTAAATAGCAGAAGAACGAAAGTTGTAGAGTGTATAGTTGAATCATTTTTTAAATTTATTATTTATTTATTATTTATTTATTTATTTATTATTTTATTATTTTTTATTTTATTTTATTTTATTTATTTATTTATTTATTTTTTTTTTTTTGGGGGGGGGGGGTGATAGCAAGGTTTATATTACTTTCTATTTTTAGAGTTCAGAATCTTTTTTTTTTTAAATTTTTTTCTTTAAAATAAACCCAAACATGAGAGGTTTATGCAGAGCTAATAAACAATTAGTTCGACCTTTGCCAATTAAGGCTAAATTGTTGTTTTGTTCACTATAATTAATTGTTATTGAAGGCTACTTTATTAAATATGCATGAATGCATTTTAAATACCCCGGATGCTTAAGGTGGTGTATCAGGTGAACCCTCAGATCTTCATTCAAAGATCTAAGTTAAGTCATGAGAGATTTTCCTCTTAACATTTTTAAAATCGGGGCAAACTTTTTAATGCTGTTTCAAAAACACTTATAACAAGATCTTTTAATGCAATGTGCACTTTTTTAAAAACTTTATTTTATTGTATTTCTAAAGAACTTTTAATTTTTTAGTGATAGGCATCAATAATTTAAAACCTTGTAAAATTATAGAAAGATTTGAAATTTTAAAATCTACTCGTATTTTATTAAACATTTATCGTCATTACGGGTGCAGTAACGGCTATGAAGGGGTAAATGGCCCACTCTTCGAATCAAATGATGCCTTAAGACAAGAACAGATTGAAAGTGAAAGTCTCGAGGATTGTTCTTGTTCATAGATTATTACGTCTCTTTAACATCGGCTGGATGAATAGAAGGCTGAAAGTTGAAAATTTGAATAATTTTGCAACCAGCTGACAGCCGAAACCTGTTTGGCGCGCACCTACCGACACTTATGAACTTTACACATGGCAACATCTCCAGCCCTTCGACTTCCACAAAACATCCTCCAAGCCGAAAGAAAAAGAAGGGACCACTTTCCACCCAGCTCCAGAAGATGCGGTTAGAGGCATCAGCCCTCTTGTGATGCAAATGGGGCCCCCTTCCAAAAATCAACCTTCCCCTCTTCGAATCACAATAGCGCCATCTCTCGTGTCGGGCTTGAAAGTCGACCTCCCCCCTCCCCCCTTCCCCGAACACTGTTCTAAAACCCGGCTGTTGGATTCCGACCCCCCCCCCCCCCTGTTTTTTTCGTCCGCTATTTTTCGAACTGTACACCCGATACAGTGTCGGATGTGCCTATATACTGGTTTTTTATTGTGAAAAATAAAGCGTTTATTATGAAAGCTTTGGTGATTTTCAATGGTGACCGACAATGGGGGGCTTCTTTTTTCCCGCCATTTGCATCCGTCGTCCGTCACTATCCATTTGAGAAGGGACAGGCGTAGAATGATTGCATTCTGTGCGATTAATCTCAAAATGGCTTCTCTTACACCCCCTCTTATTTATTTATATATTTTTTTTCCAAGAAATTTCTATCCACTCTGCTTTTAATGCAATTGGAGTCCAATGGAGCGGACGTCATGCCATCTTTAGTACGAGGTCTTTTGTGAACGCGTGTTTTATTTTGAAAGTATATATATCGGATGGTGACTATATCGTTTGTCATTGTGATGGCGTGGCACTAGGAAATAAACACTTTTCAATATGCGAGTGAGTGTGTGTATGTGGAGGGGTTTCTTCTATCTGTATTTGAAATTCGAGTGGGTGGTTTTTCATTTTGAGGTTTCCGTTCTCTCTCTCTCTCTCTCTCGAGAGAAAAAAGCCCGAAGCTTTTATTTTCTCGCAAAAGTTTTAATCTTTCGAATGCCTGAATGTTTTTTGTGTCTTGTGAAAAGTGAAATATCGCTCTTCCCGATGATGTATAATAAAATAATGCCGGTCTCGTTCTTTTAATTCCATGAAACGAAGCGACGGCTTCTAAAAGGGTTAAGCCTCTTTTGTGAAGAATGATGTTGTCATACAAGCGATGCTTTAGAGTTGGTGGCGTAAGGGTTTAGTCGTCGGGAGTTGGGGAAGACTTTGATGTTGGCGAACCCCTTAAATGTGAACCCACAGAAATACCGAGCAGTTCCTAAGAAACTGGGTTTAGGTTCTCGAACTGGAACAAAAAGTTAAAGCTGTTAAGTTAAAAGTTGTGCAATTCAATTTCAAACAAATTTGTGGATTATAGATACATATACATACATATATATATATATATATATATATATATATATATATATATAACAATAAAGACAATAGGAAAAAGCATATTTTAGACATGTTAGTTGTGCTAAGGCGTAATCATTACCCCGATAGTCTTTCCAAGCACATAATTGGTTGTTTTAGATTTAATGAATAGCTTGTTCTGTTGCAATTAATTAGTAATACAATATAGTAAGATTAATTAGTGAAAATAACTAAAAATTAATATTAATTAATAATAATTAAATTCTTTAGTAAAAATAATATTAAATAATAAATAATAATATATTACTCTAAGTAATAATAAAAACACTAATTTAATTTAGGTAATTAGTCCTATAACACAGTCTCCGTCTGCTTCTGTGTTTTCATTAGCTCCATGGTTGCAAGTCTTCTTGCGGTTTCCTACTCTTAACTTCCACTTTGTCTAGCGCCAGGCTTGGTGTTCTATGATTAATCAACTATTTATTCAATTCTTCTGTTACTTATGGATTGTACGGTGTCTAAGTATGTTTATTGATAGATCATACTTAACAGAAACAATCCATTGGTTTTTAGACAGTATCGGCACCGCTGATGAAGAGATGCTGTTTAAAACCTATTTAATTATTATCTTTTCATGTTTCATGTTCCTGGCTGCAAGTAGTTTTAGAGCTTATACTGATTTTTCACTTTCAACTTTGTTATATATATATATATATATATACATATATATATATATATATATATATATATATATATATATATATGCACTGAAGTGCCACTGAATTAGGGATACCTACCTAGTAACGAGTTGGGCCTCCTCTGGCCTTGATAACGGCTGCCACACGACGAGGCATAGATTCAACAAGTTTCTGGAAACGTTCCACGGAAATGGCTTGCCAAATATTGGCTAAAGCTATCCATAATTCAGTAAGGTTCTTTGGTGCTGTGTGATGGCCTTTCGCGCCTTGTTCCAAAACATCCCAAAGATGCTCAATAGAATTTAAGTCTGGGCTTCTAGGTGGCCAATTCATGACAGAGAAGTCAGAGGAATGCTCATCCAACCAGCCAGTAGCCAACCGGGACTTGTGATAGGTACAGCTGTCTTGCTGAAAAACTCCATTACCATGCGGATAACGGTAATGGAGCTGCCTAGAACAGCATAAACGGATGGAGGTGATCACCCAGCAACTCTAGGTACCGAATTGCATTGAGGGAGGTTGGTACACGCACCAAAGATCCCAAACTGTGCCACGAAAAAACACCCCAGACCATGATTGAGCCACCATGTCCTTGTACAGTTCCTGCCAGGCATGCAGGATCCATGGCTTCATGAGCCTGACGATGTATAACGATGTAACCTCCCGTCGGCTTTAAGTAGTCGGAATCGAGACTCATCACTCCATGCTACTCGTTTCCAGTCCTCTACACTCCAGTCTTTGTGCTCTCTTGCCCAGGCAAGACGTGCAGCCCAATGGCGAGTATAGAGCAATGGTACTCTCGTAGGTCGACGGCTCCCGAAACCCATACGGTGAAGCGAGCGTTTTCTGACTGTACGACTGGCACCGTCATTAAACTGGGTGGTAATGTTTGGCTTCGTTGGCTACGTACAATACGCCTGAGCCGTCTCTCACCACGCACTGTCAAGGCTAATTGTCCTTTGCAGTTTGCCCGATCGCTAGTTTTTTTTCCACCATCCATGTATTCTTGGTATACTCTTGACACTGTCGACCTTGAAAATCCTAGCTGTCTGACGATTTCGGAAATTGAATGGCCCATGCGTCGCGCACCTACGATTTGTCCGCGATCGAAGGCGTCTAAATCAGGCAGTTTACCCATACTGGCAATTCCAACAACTAATTCAGAACAACCACAGTACGCGCTATATATGCAGTTACCACAGCGCCCTCCCTTGCGCATACATGATGCGCAGCGCTACACAATTTGCATAGGCTTTGCTATCCCTAATTCAGTGGCACTTCAGTGTATATATATATATATATATATATATATATATATATATATATATATATATATCTGTATGTATATAATATTTTATGCAATATACCTACTTAACTAAAAATATACAGAAACAGGTGTGTCTTATCGTAAAGTCCCGTTGATTCCCAACGTGAAAGTTTAACAGAATAATGTAGTACATTATTTTATTAATAAAATATATTCTCTGCTTCTTATTTTCATAATTTTGTCTTGTTCATGAAAATCTAAATGTAGTTTGCATGTAGTTTGCATTCAGCGTACCTCTCATTTCTTTGGAGTTTTACATCTTTCTGCCTTTTTTCCTGTTCACCGTTCTTCGGATTCGAGACTGTGTTTTCAATTTTCATTAATACCTAATTACAGTCCATCAGCATCTTTCAAAAAGTTTTACCTCCTGGTCGCTTTTGAAACAATTCCCAATTGAAGGGTACTTTAGTTGATTTGCAGACCACGTGCTTTCACTAAAGCACAGCGCCGATATACAGTGAAACTTCTTTTGGCGGCCACCCCTCAAAACGGCCACTTGTTTTCGGAACCAATACTGGCCGCCATAGAGAAGTTTCACTATATACAGTCGAACCTCCATATATCGAACTTCCACATATCGAAATTTTCTATATATCGAACTCTTAGCAAATCTCCATGTTCATTACATAGAAAAATTGTTTCTATATATCGAAAAAATCTCTCTATATCGAAATTTTTTTCAAGACAGATTGGTACATTTTATACCACTTAAGAATAAAATCTCCCAATTTTTGGCATTTGAAACAATATGTCATGGACTTCAATTCGCGGAAAAGGTCCCTGATTAAGTTTTTAGTGGACTGGATAAATAAAAAATGTAACTGTGATCATTATAACCACTGTCTGGATTATTGCTTTTTTAAAGGTATGTAGTACTCAATAAATCTTTCATATTAATTCATTTTTGTTATTAACTTTAATTTAATGGGATTCGCATATAAATTAGAAATGGAGTTTCATATATGAAAATTAGCTTTAATTTTTTTTAGGAGAATTATGATAAAACTAAGCTCCATTCTATATATCGAAATTTCTATATATCGAATTTTTTTCCGGCAATTTGATACTTCGATATATGGAGGTTCGACTGTATATATATCTTCCCCTAATAGTTGCCGCGTTCTGTGTATGTATGTATCTGTCATGAACGTTTCATAAATATATCAGCTTATGGCATCCATTTTGTTTTATGAGTTAAGTTTAGCAAGTTAAAAGTAAAGTTCAGAAAGATTATTTGCTATCTAAACCCAAATAATTTATTAGAAACAACGTAATATCGACACAAATCAACTTTATTTCAATTTTTAGACGGCTGTAATAAACGGTTATGACAGTTTCAAAACAGCTAGCCACCGTTTAAAACTGTTCTCAGCATAAAATTTCCTTTCATTGCAACGTATTTTCATTGTAATTTTCATATTCATTAGAGAATTACCTCTTTTTCGCCACCTTTCGCGTTATCATAGTGTTTCAATTCAATTAATAACAAGTATTCCTTTTATATACTCAGAACTTGAAAATGTAAACACGAGTGAGTCATTCATTCACTGTAATTCATTCATCGTTGTTAATTTAAGAAAAATTGAATCGGAGAATTTTTTTCACAGTAAAACAGTTTTTCATTATATTATTTTTTTAATATATATATTTATATTTTAATCATATAAAATTTTATTTTAACCAGATATTACAAAAATGTCAAACTTGGTATTTTCGGAAAGTTGCAAACTCGACGCATGCGTAGTGATATGTTCAAAACTCTCTGTACGGTAGCATGCTTATCAAAGCGAATACCTAACATAACCGCAAAATTTTCTTAAATTTTTAAAAGTGTTTAACTGAATATTTCTAAATTGTCAACCCACGTGGCTTTCATGTGCTCACATGTGGCTTTCAAGTGATTTTTCGCAAAGCATTTTATTACGATGATAATGTTTTTAATTTCTGATTATTATTGTATTTTCAATATTACTTTTAATAGTACTTTTATAACGATTTGTATTTTACCATCAAGTTTTGACGAGTACTATCTAGTATATATATGTATGTATATATATATATATATATATATATATATATATATATATATATATATATATATATATATATATAAAGAAATATGAATTCGAGACGCACTGTAAATAATTGAATTCGATGAACAAAAAGATTTCACGCTGTACTAGAATTCTTAATCCCTGAAAGACATATATTCACTCTCCTTCCCCCTCAGAACTGGGAGGAAAACATTTTTTTTCTGTTTGTCATTGTCACTAAAGCTCTCTTTACTCCATTTTTGGAGAGGTAAGACACGAAACAATTCAAATGCTCGGATTGGCTTTCTCTCGCTTCTTTTGTGTTCGTCACGAGAGCAGAAATGAAAAAACATAACCCTGCAGTTCGACATACCCAAGAAAACTATATTTACTCAATTCGGTCCTCGCGCGATAAAAGGATAAATAAATAACAATAACAGAATGACAGAAGAAATAATCATTCCTCCTAATGCCGGATTTTCTATCTTCTCGAGAAACTTGTGCAATCGCATACAGTGGACCTCCAGTGAATGGGGTATACAGACCTCTCTCTTATACCTGGCTCATTCCTCACAAAAGGGGGGACTTCTGGATTACTGTGCTGGTAGTTGGGAGATCCCCTGCCCAAAATAAAGGATTAGAGGGCGCCGTTTGTTAAAGCCGTTCGCGTCATAATTCCGAGATAAGTAAGGTACCTGCGCCCACCTCCCCCGCTCACGTCTCTCTCTCTCTCACTGTTCCCTGATTCTATATAGAGAGTCTAACAATTGGTCCTTTTCTTCATTGTTTACGCCCAGCCACAATGGGAAAGGTGCGACTCGGAAAGCAGGACTTGCTTCTCAGGGAGACATATTTGGCCACCTAATGAAGAGAGAATTTGGATTTGTCCCTCTACCGCACTCATGAAAGATGACAATAGTGTAGCAGGCTATCAACACATATCCCCGATCAGTCAGCACAACAAGGTACGATAGTCAGGGCTGTCGTCAACTGAGCCAGGACCCGGGGCAAAATAATACAGCGGGCCCCCTCTCCACTCAATATTTGAACATTGTATACATTTTTAGACAATACATTTTTTATAGAATGTACCGCAATTTTAACCGGGCCCCGGGGATTTTGTCCCCCCTGCCCCACCTTGACGGCGGGCCTGACGATAGTAAATTACAAGAGCAAAAACTAACTTTGAACCTTTTTGGAGGTTGCCAGTGATAATCTTTCACGCGATTAGGCCATGAACAGATTGCATCAATATTTCTGCAATTACCCTTTCGATAGGGAGATTAAAAAAACATTATTATGGAGACTTAATCATGTTACAGCTAAAATAAGTACTGTGAACATGGGGTGTTACTCATTTTTCAGTCGTTTTGTTCTTATAATTCATATTACGTTCCCCGTGAATAATAAAAATTTTGAAAGCATAGGAAGGTAGGAAACTAAAGAGTGTAAAGAATTCGCCGAATGGTAGCGAATTGGTACGCATTGGCCGAATGGTAGCGAAGACGACGATACAATCAAGTAATATATTAAACGAAATGGTTTATTTACAAATGAGAAGAGGTTGATGAATTTAGATGATTACACATTGGATGATACACTTAGATGATGCACTTAGATGATACACTTAGATGATACACTTAAACAATCACTTCTGCCGGAATCACGTACTCGGCCGATAATCAATTGTCCTGATCCTGCTGGGATCTAAAGAACGAGCTATCTCTAATAGCTAGAACTGTTTCTTCTCGAAACAAGACGACTAGACAGGGAGTCGGGATGCTCTGCTTTGCACGAGGACTTATAAAGAATTGTAATCTACGGCTTCAATGCCGGAGTAGCGACCTTCTAGATGCAGGTCTAGGCGCTAGCTGAATTTTTTTTAGTTCGCCGTGACGCAACTCGTAATCTGGCGCTGCGATCACTCGATATTTAAAAGGGTTTTAATTGGCGCCTTTAAAGTGACATCATTTTCCCTTTGAACCCTTTGTCGAGTCTTCTGATGGATCGTGAGTTGAATGAATGGGTTTTGCTCTAAATTGGGAGAGTCAGTGGATTCTTCACAAGGGTCCAAAATCTCAACATGTCTTTACACATAACAATAAAGTATAAACTGAAAACAGATCTCCCCTTATTTTTATGGCTTCATGTCTGACGTCAATATTTATTTAAATTTTTTTTCCTTATGTGGCAGTCCCATAGCTAATGCATTACACCCTATACTTAATGATTTCTGCCGAGTATTTTATAATTAGAATACCTTGTAGGATATTTAACAAAGTTACTTGTCTTGAAAGATCGCTTCAGATGAATCTATGTAATATTTAGAGTGTATTTCAAGGAAAGATCGATTGTAAAGTTTTTGATCCGTGACTGACAATTAGTTCAGCCACGAGCTTGATATCCAGCTGCAAAACCTTTCTACGCATGATACTCACATAAAGATCTAGAAAACAGTGACTATAAAATAATAGTGACTATGATGCTGATATTTAATGCCCACTATCGTTTGCAGATATTTTTCCATATTTTGAGAAGGAAAAAAAAAAGAAAGAGAAGTTTAGAAGAAATCTCGAAGAAAAATCTTGTGTCGACTCATTCTTCCACTGAGAAAAGAAATGTGGAATACATATTTCCTCTTTAGGTCTTTTCTTTTCCCCCAAAACCCATGACATTGTGAATATCACATTCTCGGTATCATATTTTTCTCTCGTCTCGATCGTTAGTGAGATACGACTTGCGGCAAACGGGGAAATCCTCTAGTGGGATACATCGTTAAAAATCGTTCAAAAAGATCGTGCTTTTCGAACGTAATAGGAAAATATCTTTCACAAAATGCAGTACGTCTCTTTCTCAGTACTTCTGTGAAAACAAAGACATACATCTAGCAATGTTTGAATTATTGCGGCTATTCTCACGGTAGAATGCAATCTGAGTTAAGCATGTAATTCCTAGAAATATAGAGTAGCCCTACAACCAGTCGACTGTCCAGTGTAGGGGAGATGATAGCGTGCCCCAGGGAAGGGGAACACTGTCATTGCAGAGACAACATAGCCCACCTGACCAGCCTGGTCATCGATTTCTTAAAGAAAGTTCATTTACTCGTACGCTCAAAGTACTCCTGATTGGCACCCTCTTACGAATTGTCATGTTTTTATAAGGCTATTTAAAAGTTTACACATCCAAGAAGGATCCCGTGCAGATAACTTTTAACTCTTTGGATAAATTTCCTACGATTCGCGTCGCGTGGACACTTAAGTACGTTTGTTTTCCTGTTAACGACGAAAGATATTAACTCAGAAAAAAAGACAGCCACCTATTTTGACTCCTCCAGCTACAGCCGCATGCTCTATAACTAAGTTCTTCTCCTTATCCATATTAGAAACTTTACATCGAAATTGATTATTTCTTTTCAAAATCGAAATACCTCCATCCAATTTGACCAGCAAGTCCAGCTTCAGAATTCGAAGGGTGCTGGGTGGATCCTTGTCAGACGTTCCATAAGAACCACCTAGCGCTTAACCTTTGGTGCCCTTGAAGTAACGTTCTACGATGTAACTTCAAGTGCACCAAAGGTTTTAGGGTCTCAAGGATAGAAGTCATGCTTTACACTTCAGTAACTGAGGAGCTTCTTATAGTAACTGGCATAAATTTACATAGGAAATAAAATTTTTAACCCGAAACAGCGTGTCTATCTTTGGAGGACACCCGATACTCAGCTGTGTGCCACGAGAAGATTTCTCTCTGTATAACGTATAGGGGCTGTTCAAAACCCAAGTACGGTATTGTAAAAAAAAGACCTTTTTGTATCCACAGAAAATTCAGTTTAATTAGAAAAAATTGGGATAGATACGCTTTTACCCGAAACAACTCTACCACTAAATTTCAGACTTAACGCCTGTTCACATAGAATCCGCCAGCGTCTCCGTTAAAGATTCTGTTTGCGCTGATTGGTATATGATTGGTTAAAAATCTTTGCCCTAACGCTCTGGATTCTATGTGAACAGGCCCTTGAAGTTTAATTTCGTACCCACGCAAAAGAAGAAAGAAATTACTTATATATGGCTCTATAAGTATATAATAATTAAGAGTGTTGTGTTGGCATTTTAGTAAACAACGAAAAAGAAACGAATGATATCTGGATGTTATGTATGTATAGGATTATAATGTGCCTAATGGTTGAGTCATTTTGCTTACACCTGCTCGTATGTTTCATAAGTTGATATATAGCTGAAAGGTAAAGAAATACTCGGTCAAGTGAGTACCGTAAAATCTTGACTATAATAAGCACAAGTGTATAATACGCATGCTTGATTTTGCGCGAAATTTTCGGAAAAAATTAAAATTCGACTGTAATACGCACCCATAACTTTTCAATATTTTATTTAAAAATTGCAAAAATACTTATTAACAAAAATAAAATTTGTAATAAAAAGAAACGAAACCCTCAAATTCGGTAGAAAAAAACTTAAATTTTTAATGCAAAACAAACAATACTGTCATATTATCAGTCTTAATCACTTTCAACAGAATACAGGTCATATATTGTTGGGTCGTTTATTTAATGTTTAAAACTACGTTTTTTTTTTTGTACATGAGTATAATACGCACCCTCATTTTTGCGGACTAAAATGTGAAAAAAAAGTGCGTATTATACTCAAGATTTTAAGGTATATTATAACCGCTAAGCTGCTGTTGTTTTAATTTTTATAGATTTACGTTTCTGCCTTCTTCAACTTAGCCAAAATTTTCAATTTAATAAGCAATATAGTAATTAGTGTGTATTTAAAGTATCGAGTATTTTTTATAGTTTACATATTTTATAAGGTGAGTCCGGACAAGTGTGTAGCTTCCATTTAACTCCTGGGGCTTTAGACTTATAGAGCTGCCATCTTAGGAATCTACAGTAATAGACACGATCTTTTCCATGGTAGGCACCAAGGTACTTTGGCGCTACAAATAACATCCGAACAGGATTATAAAGTGTCACATGTTTATTTCACTTGCATTGCTGAAATGTGTTTGTGTGTGTGTGTGTGAATCGTTATCAGTGATCATCCATCTTAGATGAAGCTGTTTAATATTGATTTTTAATTGTATTATCAATTGTTTCTGCGACTTCTTAGTTTTTAAGTGTTTAGCCCTGGTCCACACTTACCCCACAAAAGTTCCATGTTTAGGTACGTGCGGATGAAGTAGGTTATGTGCGGACTGGTAAGCAGTTCCCACTTGAATATAAATTATTATTATTATTTATGTTCTTTATTTGTTCATATATGGCTTATATTTAGTACTAGTAATACACACGGTTCATTATTATCGCATAGAAATGAGCGAAAGAAACACGAAGTTACTTAAACTATAACAACTAAGAAAAATAAAACGGGAGAAAAAAACTCTTTAGAATCTGATGACGATCGTTTCAGTGTTGGGACAGTGAAATTAAAAATTCGTTTTCGTTCATGGAAATAATAGCAGTCAACCATGATGAGGACGCATTTCTGTTTAAAACGAATGTAAATAATTTGTAAATTTTGATCTGCACTTACCCCGATTCACCTTACTTTATTTTTTAACAAAAGTCTGCGATGATCAGAGAAAAGGAGACAAAATCCACAAGGATTAGGAGATAGAATCTCTAAAGGCATGGAAAAAAATTGCTTAAGTGTATTAAAAATTGAATAGGCTTACGCATACATATTCAGAATAATATCATAATACTATACACTCGAACCCCGTTATAACGAAATTCAAGGGACCAAAGATTTTGTTCGCTTTATTCGGTGGTTCGCTATATCCGATCCGTGAAGAAAAATACATTGGTTTTGAGTTCACAAAATGTATAACTCATTAGTTGCAATGTGTATCCAATAATGATGTATTAAAAAATGATAAAATCTAGTAAAAGGATCATTAATGAATTAAATCGACTAAAATCGATTACATTAAACTGACACAATACTAATTATTACGTACAATGGGAAAACGGCGGGACCAAAATTATCGTTCGTTATATCCGTGAGTTCGTTATATACCGGGTTCGCTATAACGGGGTTCAACTGCAATTGTAAATTAATTATATTGCTACAAGATGCACTGAGCACTTATCAAAAGCAGATTGTGTTATGGGTGAATATATTATTATATTTGAACCCAATAACCTGTCAACTGTGAAACTGAAAAACCCACGAATAAGTAAATTTCTTTTCCTGCAGTCGCACGGAGAATTTTCGACTGTTCATCATTTCTGTTACGTCAGTAATCACACTTCGCTATGCAGAGGACACATCACAGAACAGGTTGGCGCTTTTGAGGAACTCTCTCACTGTTGTATAACTTACACTGGAAATAAATGGGATGCTTCTCGACCAGAGCAAAAGTGCTGTATTAGGAGTTTTTCTCCATGCAATTGAAGCCAAATTATAGGGAGCGACTGTTTCAAGCGTTTAAATAGTTTAAATGAGGACAGACTACTATCAATGGTATATACGTATATATATATATATACAGTGGAATCTCAATCTATAGTTTTTCAAGGGACTGACTGAACAGAACGATAAATGCGGGAAAACAATAGATGCGGGAACATAACAAAGCAATATGATCGCCAGGACTGGGTGAAATGAATGACACATACGGGAAAACGATTATTCGGAGAACGATCGATCGAGATTCCAATATATATATATATATATATATATATATATATATATATATATATATATATATATATATATATATATATATATATATATATATATATATATATATATATATATATGTATATACATATATATATATATATATATATATATATATATATATATGTGTGTGTGTGTGTGTGTGTGTGTGTGTGTGTGTGTGTAAGTGTAATATACCCATTACATCACGTCCTTAAATTATAACCTGAAAGAAAACTAGCCCATATTTACATGGCTGGAGCTAGACTCAGCCTGAAAGGAATGAAATTAAATTTGGAATCAGTCTGGCCGAATCGTTTATTAGAGTGACAAGAGTACATCCATTCATTTCAGAAGAACGGCTCGGAATAATATCACCTTTCAACCTTAAGCGCGAGAGCGTGGAAAAAAAAACAAAAAAAAAAACACCATGTTGCTATTATTTGTAGGGTCAGTAGATTTAGGGGCTCCCGATGCTAACCCACTCCTGAATTCGGAAATATACACATATAGAAATGCAAAGGCAGGCGATTCATGGGAAGTTCTGTGGCTAAGGGTTTTAAAGCGATAAATTAATATTACTTGGGATTGGATTTAGGAAAGGGAGTTTAAATGCTAGAATGGAGGGCATAATATTTAAGATATTATTTACTTACTTACTTACACACACACACACACACACATATATACATACAGGTTGTTCGTAAACTGTGTCGACAAAATAAGAGGGGCGATAATACTGATGAAGACGAAAAATTTTTACAATGCAAACTAGGGCCGCATTCCACTCAGTGTGTCAGAATAGTGTAAAGTTCAGTGTCCAAGTTGAACTTTTGTCAGTGGAAAAATGAGAATTAACCAAATCATAAGTTTCATAATCCTATTCAAATCAGAGAAAGACAAAGTAGATGCTCAAAAGGCCGTCCAAGGGTGTCGTTGCACTAATGACACCTACGACAGGAAGAATAGCGCACCCTCTTGTACACTCCTGGTTAATTTTGTCCACTGCAACAACGATTCTCGTGACGAGATCTTTCATGGAGTCTGTTAACCTTTAAGGTCGTGATCCGACAAATCATTATCATGTAGAAGTAATCATAACTGTAGCACCAATTCTTATTTACATCTGGTTTATTGACACATTAAAATCTTGGTTAAATAAATCATTTACAAAGGTTCGTTCCTACGACGTTACTAAGCTCATGAGAGCCGGACTCATTATTCAAAGTTCGTACGAGACCCTCTCTCCGTACGCGTGTTGACCCTTCAACAGTCCAAATCTATCTTTTCCCCTTCGTTACCGGCGTCTGTATTTATCCATTCTTCTCAGCGCCTCCTCGAACCATCCATGACGAATTTTCTTTCCTGCCGACTTTTCCAAGGTAAAAACGCGCCGCTAATGTATTTCACAAATCATTCTAAATGATTTGCGTCCTTTTCAACTATTGTCGCACTTCTCCAAAGGTGTATATGGTTCGACACCTGTTTGCGTTTCTTTTGGGCTCATTGAAGACGCTATTACTCACGTTCATCAATTCCACTTAAGAATGGGAGACAAGAGTCTGACAGAGTCCACAGGTGTCTTGTACACCAATGATTTCATGCATCCCCAAAAGAAGAAGCCTAGTGGATTTAGGTACGGTGAGTGTGGAGGCCCTGCCACAGGTCCTCTACGTCCAATCAACCGTTCAGGATATGTGGCATTCAGGAGGTGACGGGTGGGGGTGCTAAAGTGTGGTAGGGCTCCATCATACATAAACCACATATCCCTCTGTGTGGTGAGCGGAAGAGCTTGCAAGAAACCAGGAAGCACTTTCTCTAGGGAGACACGGTACGTTGCGCGGGTCAGACGTTATGGCAAGAGATGCCGTCCCACCAGCCAATCTCCAACGATACCTGCCCAGATGTTCACTGAAAATGTCCGCTGGTGTTTACGAGGAGCAGTAGCTTGGGGATTGGCTTCAGCGTGGGGATTGCGCAACTTATGATTAAGTTAATTCACATTTTACGAAAGTTCAACTTAAGCATTGAACTTTACATTTTTTCTCATACACTGAGTAGAATGCGGTCCTAGGTTGCATTGTAAATATTGTTCTTCTTGATGAGTACTATCATACCTCTTATTTTATTGACACAGTTTACGAACAACCTGTATATATATATATATATATATATATATATATATTGAGGCACAGTGACTTTGTTACACTGTTCCTCAAATGTCCAGCGGCCATTTAAGTTGTAGAATAACTACAGAGCTTACTTTTTATGAATACTCGGAATGAATGAATTCTGAACCTTACGAATTCTTTTTATTAATAACATCGTGTTCATCTTTTTGGATAAAAAGGAATTTTAAGGAGTTTATTTCAATTACTAGCTCGGTTTTCTGATACTCAATCGAGTTGTTCAGTGGACTGACATATAGTCGATAGAAATTATGTCTTATAGTCAGAGGCTACTTATCTCCTACAGTAGAATTTCTGGGTTTGATTGTTGCATTTCCTTTTTTTATTTAGATAGCAGCAGTTGTATCGGATAAATTAAAGTCTACACCACTCGTACATCAAATGAGAGATGCCAACATAAGGTGGTCGTTTAACTCAGCTGAGTCAGCTTAGGGATCTCCGTCTTCAGTTTGTGTCAGACCATAAATGGCGCACACAATACTTTCCCGGGCTCTCTCTCTCGGCGCAGAGGTGTTCGAGGGTTCGTTATCTGCGGCTAACCAGGGTAGGGCTTTGCCATTGTCCGGGCAGAGTCCGGGCTTTCAGGACACCCCCCGACCGCACGCAGATAACAGCCGACAATCCGGACACCTCGTTAGTTGCCGCGCATTCAGAGCCTGTGCCGTGTGTGTGTGTGTGTATATAGACGCACAACACAGAGAAAGAGACCTCTCTCTTCTCTATACACAGCTAACATTCGGAGGGAATTGTGTGCGGTTGCGACAGAGTTTTCGGAGGGATGGAACTTTCATTATGATGCCCACGGTGTGATGGATTGTTGCTTTTCGAGTCGGCTGATTTTTGAGGGGACCCATTGTCGGCACTCACAATAGGAAGATCCCCTTAAAGAGCACGGCGGCTTGAGCATTTTTCCGCGCGCGAGAGATTAAGTAATGGCACCACGAGACGTTTGCGGGATGGAACGTAGGGGGAGACAATATTCGAGAATATAATTTTCATTCAAACAAAACGATAAGCATCTGTGAGCTAATATAACCCAGCGATAACGATATATTCTTAATAGCCGTTTGAAGGTAATGATTTGGGATGAAAAGGCGGGGGTGTGGAAACTCAAATACGGGAGCTTGCGCGGACTTTAGCCCAAGCTAATAACATAATGTTTAAACCGTTATTGTTTACTTGGTATTACATTAAAGACAATTTCGTCTTCCCGTGAAGAGTTCCTGTTTTTGTATGAATGGATGTATAATACAGAAAAGATAAAGTATCTTGCAACCTATAAAGTAATTACATTAATATGTGCATCCGTATTTGACTGACACCCACACCCACACACATAGTATATATATACACACACACACACATACATACATACATACATACATATATATATATATATATATATATATATATATATATATATATATATATATATATATATATATATATATATATATATATATATATATATATATATATATATATATATAAACATTAAGTGTCCACTATTTTTGCATACAAGAAATTGGCTGAAGTATGGTTTCAAAAGTCCTCTTTAGAAATTTTCAAATCTGGCTTTGTGTTTTATACACTTTCCGTCCTCTCGCAGGAGAAAGGACGACAAGAACTCCTAACTCCTGGGGATATACCGTAACAATACAATCATTGGATGCTGTTTGATCAGAAAGTATTTAATCCTTTTTTAAACCTATAAACTATCCTTGTGGAACGGCAGATGATAATATCAACATGCAATTTTTTTAAAAAAATATGTTTTATTTTTTTATAAAGGTAGAAAATTTTTAAACAAATCTTTGAAAGAAATTAGAGATGTCATATACTGTAAGAATTCTTAAATTTGCAAAAAAGAAGTTTATGTAGTCTAAGGGGAACAACACATTTCTGAGAGGAAGTGCTCACTTCATAAACATTTGAGACATTCCAAATCTGCTATAAAATATGAAATACTTTTTGTAATTATACCTTAAGTTCCCAGATGCAGGTATTATTCACCACTAAAAGGCACTTCAAAATTATTCACTATCTTTCAACTATATATTCTGAAAAAAAAACAACTGAAAATATCATTTTCTGTTTTATTTTGTTTCCTGTGTTTTCATGTTTTAAAATTTTTCTCTTGAACCTTTCTCATATTAATTATAACCTAACGGGGGCCTGTTGTTTCACTTTGGCCACATGCACTTTATGTTTTTAAGTTTCACAGGAACTTGACATTTTTCAGTTTTTATAGTTGAATCTCTATAAAATAATAATAAAAAACATTCATTTTCTGTATGAGAGCATTTTAGTACATCTGAACAATTGTCTCTTTTTCTCTTTCTGAGACTTTCATTTTTTTCATGCCGTCACATAAAGATAGACGTGACCATGAAATACAGTCAAAGCTGATAGGGCTCTATTAAAGAGACTTTTTTCAACAATATAAACTTAATAAATCTACTTTTATAAAAATCTTAGTTTTGTTCTCCAGCGGAAGACCCTCTGCTTTAAATATGGAGATAAGCAGTTGCGAAAAGTCATAATTAAATAAAAAAAACAGCAATTTTCAAGCAGGATAAATTTACAGAGCTGACTGTTGATAGCTTCTTAAGAAATTATTTGTCTTAAAAACAGGTCAGGCTCTCCAATTTTTTATTATGAGCGAGAAATATTTATCCAAAACAACGTATAGGCCTACATTTTACATACTGAAATCTTTGCTATGTCAGTAAAATAACATGATCCATTGCTCAGATACTGATAGAAAAATTGTAATAGACGAACTCATATCTTAATTATTTTTATCCTTAAGTTATAAAATAAAAGTCATAGTTTTCATAACCACTTTTTCAGTTTAAAATGTTGTTTATCATTACCGAAGTTTGCCTATTACCAATAATAGCTAACTGCTGAAAATACGGAAAATCACCGCTGAAATATTTAATGCGTGAGAAAGTTACGCGTGAGAAACTTTCGTAAGTTAAAAACTCCAATCTAGAATAGGTACCATGAACAGAGCCTCTAAAACTGGTTTCCCGGCGTCGTCACTTATGTGCAGAGAAAAGCAACTTATCACGTGCGGGTACATCTGTCAGAAGAGACCGAGTGCTAAATCAATTAATTGTATTGACGGGTAAACGGAAAATTGAATACCGGTAATTATGTGCTTATTTTTTCTTATCGAAGATAGACATGTCTATCTGTAGAATAATAATGAATTTTTTAATTGATTAGTAGGATAAAAAATAGCTTTCTCTTCTTCGGAATCACTGATGAAATTTTTTTAAAGTTTTCTTCTTATCGTTACAGTAAAACCTCGTTTATCCGGCCCTCGTTGATCCTGATCTCCGGATAATCCGGATCAGATTTGTAGACATTATTTTTATTTAATGTTCACATTAAATTATTTCTAACTATGATAGCAAGAACGTAACTACAAGTACGCCAAATATTCGCTTTTTAGTTTGATTCAATGTACGGTTCCTGCATAGATTGTACAATAAATTATGGTAATAAAATGCTTTTTGTTGAGTTTTAGAAAACTTTACTAGACTTAGAAATTATTTGTTAAGAAATGATGTGAAAAGTTATTTTTATGTTTTTTAGTGTCTTGTAAATAATACTATGTAATTTTGTTACAAAACATAGTTTCTTATCGTAACGGTCTGATTTGTTAAGTATTTTGTTTTGCTTATCACCCATATTTTCCGGATTATACAGATTTTCAATTATCCGGATTGCTTATGGTCCCAGTTAGTCCGGATAAACGAGGTTTTACTGTAGTTTTCAAAATCAGAGGAGCTTTTCCTATTTTCTTACAGAATGATTAAAATATTTTTATGTCATTAATGCACGTCTACTCATTTACAGTTGACCCATTACATTCGAAGAGGGTCAGGAAGCCATGGCCCCTTACAAAAGTAGAAAATCCCGAATTCCCCCTTAGCTTTATACTGTTTACCATTTTCAATACACACTGAAAACTAAAATGGTGCATTAACAGTATTTTTTTATAAATTCAAAGTTACTTTATCAACATTACTATAGGAACCTATACCAACTGTGCTACTAATAAATTATAGTTGTTATATCAACACTATATCAATCACATGAATGAAATCTGAGGGAAAAAAGTAAATGCATAGTAAGTGACACAATGCATACAGAGTATTTATATAGGTATAAAGGTCCTGTTTCCAAAATACCTCTGTATTCAGAACAAAACAGTTCTGTGTTTCGTAATTTTTAATTTTTTCTGTAGAAAAGTAACAGAAATATCTTCTTTCCCTTACGCCCCCCCCCCCCACACACAAATAAAATCTTATTCAATTATAGGTCACAAACTTAATGAATAATCAATTGCACGAAAGTCTAGGTCAACTGCATTTATTGCGGGATTAAATAATTTAAAGGTCAGACTATTTTCAGAAGTTCCCCATTCCGTAGAAAAAAGAATAAGATTTAGAAGTGAAAAAAAAGAAGAGTTTGAAAAATACCATGTATTTTGGACTGCAGTGTTAATGACTTAATTATAACATAATTTTTAAAATTTAAAAATCGAAAAGAAAATTTGTATGTCACCTGTTCCCGGAGATACAAAAGGTGATAAGGTATAGCTACATCTACGGAAAACGGTTGAATACATAATAACTCGAATTTACCAAATAAAAGAATTAATGAATTTTTTCAAGCCAGTAAGTATTAAAAATTTTTATATGTAATATTAAAGATTTTTGATACTCATTGGCTTGGAAAAAAAAAATCACTAATGGCTTGAGAAAACTAATAATGGAAGTAACTATTTCATGTATGTTCTAAATGTTTTTGGATATTCCTGTTAACTTTAAGAAGATACTTTAGCTTATCAGGCATATCTTAAAACCCCATGTATCAATAAAATAAAAATTTCAAATGACCAAAATATCAAATACAAACACGAAATACTAATATTTTGAGATAACCGTTATTTTTTGCTAAGAATAAAGTAAGTTAAACGTCTATAACAATTATATTAAATCCTTAATAAAATTTATAAACTAAAAGCATTAAAAATACATTCTGCATTCAAACATCCATTGTAAGAAAATAATTTCAGAATTTAATGAAGATAACAGAGCTTTGAATATATATATATATATATATATATATATATATATATATATATATATATATATATATATATATATATATATATATATATATATATATTTATTTATTTATATATATTGCCATTGCAACCCTAGGCACCGGCCTAGAGTTGCAATGGCACCGACATTTACACCGGCCTAGCTGGCGATACCATCGTTTAAGATAAAGGATCTTTCTTACTAGGGTTGCAATGGCTTTGGGGTGCCAACATCGTCTGCCCCAACATCTGTGCTTAGCGTGGAAAGGAACTTTTCAAAACTTAAATTTATTAAAACTCATTTGAGAACAACAAAGAGTCATGGAAGATCAGACAGTTTAACAAAATTATCTATTAAGCAAGATATTTTAAGAGAATTTCATATGAAAGAATCGATAACAAATTTTACGACAGTAAAAGTTTTAATTTACTTAAAAAAAATTTTATTCCCTGAGATTTTCAATAATTATTCTTATACTATGTAGACCCAGCTTATATGCTTTATTTAAGGAGATTTTTTTTCTTTTTTGGGGGCAAAATTATTATTATTATTGTAAACCTATTTTATAAGTATAATCTTAAATATTTTATTTAAGTTTTTTTGTTTAGTTTTCGAATAACTTTCTTTTGTTGTATACCTTTTGTACATAAGTTTGTAAATTTAATTTTATGCAAGAATTTTTAAAAATGACCTACTACGATATGCTTTTTTTGTAAAATTTATAAAGCCTAAAAATATAAAATTTAAAAAAAATGATCAGGCGCTGAAAATGAAACTAACCTAAGGGTGCCACATAATCCATGAGCTGGCCCTATATATATATATATATATATATATATATATATATATATATATATATATATATATATATATATGTATATGTATGTATATATATATGTGTGGGGGGGTGGTGTTGAAAGCTGCCCTCCATTATCGTAAAATGCATACCTTTTTTTCAATGCATGGTTTTTAATTATCATTATTACTTACTTTTTATCATGCTGTGGGCGAAACGTCGTAAAATAAAGGTGATAGTCATTTTTATCTTCGAAATACAATTTTAGAGCTTATCTATTTAGCTACTACAGATGTCCCCGTATTTGAACGATGGATGATTCCAAGCACTGTGCCCCCCAGCCCCCGAATGGGGATCAACGTGGGGTTTTGACGTTGGGTTTATTTGTAACAAAATCTCTAATTTCTAAAAGTGTGTCAAATTGTAGGAAAGGAAAATATATTTCTGTAGTTGATGAGATTCGAGCGATTTTTTTAAAAATTCTCCGAACTGGTAGTAATGTTTGGAACAATTCCGACATAGTGCATAATGATGTATACATTTTTCATTTATGTCAATGTAAGAACCAAATTGGTCTTCCACTTTGATTTGAGAAACCCCCCTACCCTACACCAATTATTCCTTTTAATTACTTCGATTTAACTTTGAGCTGGGTTTACCCGGAACTAGTCGACCGCGCATTCATCTTTTTTAACGAGCGACCAGCGAATGAAGACAAGAGTGGCGGCTAATGATTCGGTGGAATAAATCATTTCCTGATAATCGGGCGATGGGAGACAAAAGCAAGATCATTGTTCAGATACGAAGTATGAGTTGTGTAATTTAGGGATATCTGATACATCGAGCTGATTTCCGATTGATGCGTTTTTTTCCGCAATGAATGCTCACAAAAGTGCATTCAAAGCTGATTTATGTTCGCAAGGAGAAGGGCATTGTTTACCACGTATTCCATCTCCTTGGCTCTTTTCAGTGATGGATTCCTGTCAGATTATGTTTTATGTGGCAACACCCCTTGGAGACAAAAGGAAATAATGCGATTTACCTTGTAGAGTTGCCTTTTATTTGGTGATCGTTACATCTCAGTTTTAACACTCTCTGAAATGGCGAGAGTTTGATATCTTTGCTATTTCCTTCCCCATTTACTAATTCGAAATCTTCCTTTTAACCACGTGTATATTAACCTAAATGTTATTGTGTAACTGAGAAAGAACTATACTTTTAGGAGCTTGGTTACACAGTTTTGCAGTAATGCTTTAGAGCTTTTTTTCAGAATTACGTTTTCTCTTCTTCTTTTGGTCTCATATTTACACACTAAAATCCAAGACTCGTATATTCCCGTATCTTCTTGTTTGTTCGCCGAAGAGGAAAAACCCGATATTGCATTTTAAGGTCGCAAATTCATGACAATGTATTGTAGCAATGGCTACTTTTTTATAAAGTGAACTTGTTCTATTCTTTGAATTGATCACCACTGACATTACATAGACGATCATTTGCGTTAGAAAAAACTATGGAATTGCATAGACCAGGTTTTTTTTACCCTGACAACTTCACTCGATCCTGGCTATTGCTTTGCGTCATTTACGTACTGATCATAAATTTTGTGGTGTTTCAGTTTGAACCTAGGACTTGTGGCGACCCTATGGTACAGCACTCTGGTATTCGGTGCTGGGGGTGCTAGGATCGAGTCCCAGCGTCGCGCCAAGAAAAATGCCTCCGTTTGTGTCGTCCCTTCATAAGGGGGTAATGCTGTCCGCCTATATGGTGCTCCCATAATAAAATGGACGGTAAACTGCGGCGTAGTATAGGCGAATGTTTGACAACAAGTGCCTCCACTTAAAAAGAAAGAAAAGTTTGAACTCGCATTAATGGGAATTTGAGGAGGCTCAATTATATGTAAATTATAATGAGGCTACACTATCTGCTAGCCTCACTATAATTTACATATAGTTTATTTTCTAAGATAACTTTTGCAGTATATGCAGATTCATCCCTTCAGAGGTTAGTATATATATAAGGTAGGATGAATCTGTGTTCAAAGAGGATTGGGGGAGAAAGTAAAAAGAATAGGATGCATTCGTGAGAGAGGGTGATTGGGGGTATCTCGGTAGCTGTTAGCTCTTGATAGAAGTTCACTGCTTTGTTATTAAGAGTTGATAATTTTTAACTTGTTTTGTTTATCGAAAGTTTCGATATTTTTCTTTTCTCTAACATAAATGTTTAGTTATTTTTACGAGTCTTTTCTGGGCAGTTGTCTTTTCCTTCCTCCTGTTGTCTTACCTACTTTTATTTCAGCAATTTTATTTTAGATTCAAATTTTATTTTATCAGGCAAGACGCTTATTTTGTAGGAAAGATGAAACAATTTGCAACCTTATCTGCCTCTCCTTCGATTAGACTATTTTATTATTAGCACTAAGGTGTTATGGATATCATTTTAACAGATTTGCGTTTCTGCCTATTTCAAGTTCGCCAAAATTTCTAATAAAAGAAGTAATATAGCAGTGTCTCGACGATATTTAACACAGGAAGAAAAAATAGCGAATTTAATCAACCTTAGTACGTATTCAGAATCTCGAATAGAGATTTTTACACTTTGTATTTTTACTATAACAGTTATTTTTTGAAAATATACGACATTCTCAGGGCATGTAAAAGTGCACATGCAATGCGGTAAGGAATGAGAAGTTATTTTAATTAGAATTTTGGGCATGCGGTTTTTAAATCTTTTACAATAGCGCAAATTTTGAGTTCATTTTTCAACTTTGCTAAGACGTCTTCCAGAGCGGTCCTTTGCAGAGCGGTAATAGTAAACACGTTAAGCTTGTGAAAAACTTCAGTGCGGCGCCTATATCGTTTTGCAATCACCGTATTTTTCAGACCATAAAATGCTTCTTTTTACATAAAAAAATCGACTTAAAATTGGGGTTCATCTTATGGTCCGAAGGTAACATTAAAATAAAATGAATATTTTATTATATATATAATATGTATTTATATGTATTTTCAATCATATATATATATATATATATATATATATATATATATATATATATATATATATATTATATATATATTTTATATAAATATATATAATTTTTTAAAAATTATTTGTTTTATTTTAACTTTAATAAGTAAGAAATAGAAAACATCTTTATATACCTTACAAAATATTCTTTTCTAAAAATCCTCCCATAAATTTAAGGGGAGTCTTATCGTTCGGTGCGTTTTATGGTCCGAAAAATACTGTCATTGAGCGTATACGGGCGTTTAGTCGGTGAGAACGTTATGTAGCTGACTGTCTTATTTTTTAATGTTAAGTTTTTTTTCAGAATTTATATCTCTGAATTCTGTATTTTTTTAGACATCCGTAATTTGATATAAAAATGTGGATTTTGGGAGTGGTTAGCATCTCTGCCCTCGCTACAAAGAATATTTAATGTGTTATTCAAAATGTATGATATTCAGATTTATGTATTTCATAGAGTTTTTAAGTGACGAGGTTTGATTAAGGGAAAAAGATATGAGGTCAGAAAAATATTTGTTTAAATGCCTTGGGTCCACTTTAGGTCTTTCAAATATCCCCACAGACATACAAGAATTAATAAAGATTCACACTAACTAGATTTGCCATATTTTCATCTTGTCCTTGTATCTTTAGAATTAAAAACCCTCATTTTTTTAGTGTAAAAAAGGGTGATACACAATAGTGGAGTAATTTTAGGAATTATCTTTCAGTGAAGAGGGGAAAATATGTGTCGAAGGTGGTTTCTCGAAGCTAATCGATTGCCTGACGATTAAAATTCGCCTCTCTGGTCACAAGTTTGAAAGAAATATTTTCTTTCCTGTAACCTCCAAGCTGAATGCCTCCATGCCTCCATACAAAAGTTTGTTCTGCATGGGAAAGCTCAAATCACAACATGATGTTCACAAACAACTTTGCAATGGATATTTCATAGCCCCACAGGCGTGTGGAATTCGCTTCAGTTTGAGAAGTCAGCTTTACACGGGGTTTTATCGGACTGTTGCCACCCCATCTCACAAAGAAAGGATATAAGGATCCGAAGATACCTTAACAATTTGGTACATCACCCTGAGGGAAGCGTATTTACTATTCCTCCCTTACTTTATCAGTACGTAGAAGTGATTTGATGCACATGTTACAGGGCTGTCATGCTAAAAAAAAAGGGGGGGGGGGTGAAATGTCGGCTCCATAAATATTTATGTTTTGTATAACCCATTCAAATCTTTCACAGTCTGAAAAATGCTTTTTTCTTCACCATCAAAGAAGAATCATTCTGTGGGCATTTTCCACTCACATTTTTCGCAAGGTTTGGTGAACACTTTTCTAACACGATATTTACACACACATATCCCCATTTTATATTAGTGTTATCCTCTGGAAAGAAGCTGAAGACAAAATTCGCGGCTAACATAATGTGTCATTTTGCGCCCTTTTGAGCATTTGTCCGCGGCTATCTGTAACCGAGTTGAAGAAACCGGGCCTGTATATACACAGCACGGATGCAACCCACTATCTCTAGTGCGACACCTTTGAGTGCCAAAGAAGGGGGTTGAATAGCTGTCCTCATCCCATAGCGTTATCGAGAAGGGTTCTTCACAATGCCTCATCTCAAAGTGGAGGGTGGGTGGGGTGTATCCTGAAAAGCAGAAGGATTTGTTAGCGCGTGATAACGGACAATACCCACCCCCGCACCCAACTCCATCCCTACATCAGCTGATGTATGTACATATATATATATATATATATATATATATATATATATATATATATATATATATCAGAGAGAAAGAAAGAGAGAGAATGGGTATCTATAGAGAGGGCTGTATATAGAAATAATAAACTGTTCACAGACAGAGATACCGTCTGTTGTAAGATAGGAGGGGGCTCTGCGGTGGGATGACTTATTTGTTTGGGGATGATGGCAAATTTTATTCTCTTTAGGCATTGGTTACCTTTTTCAAAAGTTCGTGTGCTGGGGTAGGAAATCTAAACTAAACTGCAGAAAAATTTCCTGTTCTCTCCCCCCTTTCCCCCCCAAATATTTTTTTAAAATTCAGGTAGTCTCTTCTAATGAAACTGCCGCGGGTATTGACATAGGATTACTTATCATTGCTTACCTCTTTTTTTTTTACGTAAAATTCCTGCATACAAAGAGAAGGATGAGTGATAACCCTGTGCAGAATAGGCCGATGGTAAAAAAATTAGTTACATATGTCTACTCTGCCACTCTCGATTTATAACTCACGACGACGGTTTTGCTTTACCGCGGACCGTTATGGAGGAACGTAATCCTTCGTTAAAAAAATGCTGTTATTTTTTCCTATACACCAGAAATGATTAAAAGCTGAAAACGTACCTGCAAAAACTGATTATTCGGTAACTTGTTACCAGATAAGAAAAAAATAAAGGCTGTAGCCATACTAACATCTGACAAGTGTAAGTATGGCTATAGCCCAGTTAGTATACTTTCTAATCTGTCTCTCCTTTAATCAGTCTCATCCTAAACCCCAATCTTTCTTCCTACACAAAACAATCTATTACTCAGCCTGGAGAGGGAATAATTTATAAATTAGTGGTGAAGAATATGTTGTTGATTTTGGCATTGTAACTCACCCCGGTGAAAAAAAAATCCTTTTTTTTTAGTTGCTAATATCCCTGGGGCTGACGACTGTCACCCCCCAGTCCGGTGTACATATGAATACAAGGAAATAGAAATTCAAGTCACACAATCACAGAAGAATTTTTTATCAACAAACGATAACACCGGCGATGAACGATGGGTTGCAGCTCCTCTTTCTAGACTTGCCGGCGAAAGACTGACCGGTTCCCCAGAGTGCAACCAAGTCTTATGCGGGAATCGAACCCGCAGGCTGGTGCCTAAACCACTTAGTCACTGGGCGACCGATATAAATCCTAACCAGGTCCACTAAAGGCTGCAGGGTGCAGAGACGTGGCTCCTGCTGAGCTCACGGCTATTGAGCACTACATGGGTCGGAGGCCGATTTTTTGTTCTGTGCTGCCCCAATTTTGACCGAGCACCCCCAAGGGCGACATTTAGTGGGCTCGTACCTTCCTTCCACCCTTAAAAAACACAAAGAGGACTCTTCGGCACTTAGCTTTGACATGGTGGCATTCGGTTGCGCTGGTCGGGATTCGAACCAAGCACCGCACGGACCGAATTCCGACACGCTAACTGCAAGATTTCCCCGGGTCTGCGAAGAATATATTTCCTATTAATTATCCCTCACCCTCTACTGCCTATTGGAATTTATAAAAGTTTGGCAACTGGTCCCCAACACAACTCTTCAGTATCATTTTCACTATTTCTAGCAGTTGTGAGTCCAGATATTCGGGAGCAGTGTCATGCGATTCCTTCAAAAAGACATGAATACCTGAAAAGATTTGAGAGACCGGAGGTAGTGAAGGACCAACCCTTCTTATTTCGAATACTTCCAGGTTTTTTTATAAAATTAAATTTGGTTTTAAGGTCAGAAGACCTATTTAATGATGTGTTCTTCTTCCCCTTTTCTTTTTCTTGAGTGAATCTACAAACTTGTTGCCTCATTGATTAAATGGTCCAGTCACCCTATGACAAAGCTTACTTCAATATCATATAACCGGTAAAGTTTTTAAGTATTGCGCTTAGTAAAAGCCCATGAAAGACGTAGAGTATAACAAGAAAGTGAAATGCATCGGTTTTCGATGATTTTTTTTTCAAAACCCGTGAGAATAGACGCTGTTCTGCGCCATCTTTCAGAAGCGACCAAACAACGATCTCCTCTTATCACCTTTTTTATTTACCCCCCCCCCCTTCCTCCTCTTCAACCCTTCCTTTTACCTTCGGGCAACTCACCTCGTTTTTAATTCCGATATCCATGGCTCTATGGCACAGGAGCCTCTGTCCAAAGCCTCCTCGCCTTGTGTAATGGGATAATTCCTCTCAAAACCCGAAAAATAGGAGGCAAGATTGACTTCCGAAATACCTCTAGACTTTATTCCGACCCTGACATCCAGGCTTGCATGTCTTGGTGTCTGCTCAACATGACAATGATGGTACCCTCCCCCCTTCCCTTTCACGCTGCTCGCTGTCATTCATGCACTCCCATTGACCTTTTGTGATTCGGGAAGGGCCCCCCTCCCTCCTCCTGTTTTGCATACACACAAGAGGGCCCTCTTTACCGTCCTATTGAGAGGACCCTAACAGGCATGCCACGGCTTAGATGCTTTTTCCAGGGATCCCCCCTTCCTCCTCCAACCGAACCCTTATTTTTTTATACAGAGCCAGAAATTGAAATGAAGAGTAGTAGTACGCATGGTGGAGTGTATTGGACAAAAAATTGATGTCGAATGGAAGTTAGTGGTGAAAGGGAAACTGTGCGATAGGTGTGTTGCTGCCCGGAATTATGCGTGTTCTGAGGGTGCCGCTAAGTGTGGCTTTTGTGGTAGGTAGGTGGTGAAGTGGGTTTAGCTGTGCTCGAGCCGAGGGTGACAGGTTGCACGATTCTAAAATGGGCGCATTTAGGAATGAACCTCTCACTTATTCTAATAGGTACTGCCGAGTGGGTGTAAATATGAGTTATTGGACTCAATTTATTTCCAATATTGGAGCACACTCATGCACGCTGTAGCGTAGCGGGTGTGTTTGGGTCGGAGTGCTGTGGATATTAGTCTTGTTTCGGAACATTTTTACTCATAAAATTTTTTTAAATTTTCTGAGGAGGATATTTATAAAATGTTTGACATTTCTTACAACAGTGATTCGCAGTCTGTCGTTCGCATAACGATATTCTTCAAATCGATTTCCGTGTTGAGATAACCAACTGATTTAGATTACTTTTAAAAAAGAATATTTTTTAGAGACGCACTCAGGTTTTATACAAAAGAACAATACTGCACTTACGAAATCCTAAAATGTCTTCTTTTATTTACTTGCAGAAGTGATATTCGTGTAAACCTATTGAGAGGGTATTTAAAATTCTTTAACTAATGTCATTCAACATGCATGTAAGAGATTACTGCAAGTAACAACTGGAAATATCCCACGCAATGAGGAAAGGGAAAAATTTTGTACCTTCCTATAATCTATGGATCTTTTTTTATATACTTCTCATTTTGCCTTGAATACAGTTCATGAAATTTTTTCCGTATCCTTTACAACGAGTTACATCTGACGGAAAAACGAGATCTTCGATTAAGCTTTTTCGGAGAATCCGTTTATGGAATTTCCCCCGAGGTCCGAATTAATCTTTCGAAATTTTGTCGCCTGCAGCGTATCTGTCGGCTACGCCGTGGTAAAGAGAAGCCATAATGAAGGCGAAACCTCGATGAGCACCCGCTGAATAAGCTGGCGATGACGTCCTTTAAGATAAAGAACCTTTCTTACTAGAGTATGTTTCATTGCAATTTCAGTAAAGCATCGCATACTGTTGTATTGAAGTATATAACTTTTCTCATTTTGGTCTGATGCATTGTTGAACATTTGTTGCAAATGTCGTTGATCTTACATCACTATCGAAAATACGACAATTCGTGAGAGCCAAAGAGCCCCCGTGTCATTGTCCTCAGAAAGACAAATGCGCAGCCGAACTGAATTCTTCGAAGAGTTTTCTTTAACGGAAGATATCTCAAGTCCACCAGAAAAATGACCAGAACGGTCCTCCGTAATTTCTTGCGAGCGCTTCGATGAATTTTTTTACGGCCTCCCTCGCCAAAAGAAGTTAAGAGGAGTCGAATGGGGAAAAGAGGGGATGGGGGGGGGGGGAGCGCTTGCGCCTAACAGCTGGCAGTAAACACTTTCCCACTGTGGCAATATACACAATTAAATTTTATTCTCCTAGCGCGATAATTTAATATCCCCTCTCATTGTGGGTTTCTTTAGCGGGCCGATTCAGTTTTTATGGGGAGGATTGTAAAAAAGGGAAGACATTGGCGGTCAATTGGCGGCCTCGGCCGTCGCGTTTATGGCGATTGTGTGGTTGCGCGCGCTTTTTTTTTATTATTATCATTCTTTTCGCTGGAGGACTGATGTGCCTTTATGGGGTGCCGTAAATATCGGCAAATAGTGACAAATGGAGCCTTTTATGTCGATTGCGAAGGAACGAATCCGACAGTTTCATTTGCGAGGCAAGCGATTATTCTTCAGTCGGGTTAATTCGCAACTTTATGGATTTATAGACGAAAGGGGGGGTTGGGGAGTACATGTTACATTCCTTATGATGCAGAGGAATGTAGGTATAGACTTTTTTTTCAGGTGTTAAAGTACATAGATGATAGCTAAGTTCACCTTATAGGTTTGTGGCTACTGAATCTCTTAATGTCCTCCTCGACGGGGTTTGAGTGGGAAACCACATCATAAGCATGGTTGTACTGTTTACATTTAATCTTAAATTAAAGGCGCTCGCCCCTCACACAGATTCTGAACTTGGAAAAGGGGTAATTAATTGGTTATTGATTGAAGAAGAGGAAAAAATTAGGAAACTCTGAAGGTTTTTTTCCTGACTTTTACTCGCACTTCATGCTTAGAGCTACGGGCACCAGTACCACTACCAAAGTCCGTTTCGAGAGGATTTTTTTCTTTTCCATTTAAGAAGAATTTTTTTGTTTTGTTTGTTGTTACCTGAAAACAGGGAGAAAGGTGGCTGTGACTAGTATAAATAAGTTAATATTGCAGAAATTTGAGAGAGAGAGAGAGATTTCTAGCCCGTAACTATAAATATTTATTGCATATTTATTTGAGAAATCTTCGACATAAATTGATTTTAGGCGCTGTACGTACAATCTCAAATTTTCTTCCTATACTTTTTTTTGCCATTTTTTTTATTTATTCCATCATGAATTGTTTAACTAATGTCGAAGACTGTATTCAAATAAACTCTGGAGAAGACATACTTTAGATAGGTAGTTATATACTTTAGAAGAAAAACAAAGTCTCCTCTATTCACCTTTTTTTGTATTATTTATGCTTATTGTATTATTTACTATAAACAAACTACTGAGGGGTTATATGTAATAAAAAACTATTGTTTCTAGACCAAAACAACGTGGTTTATACAGCAAAAAATACCATGTCTAAAAGAATTACCGTAAAATTATATAAAACAAGAAATTCTACAAAAAATTACCGTTGGGTAACAACAACAAAACATAGTCTATTAAACTTTTCCCTTTTTGTATTTTCCCTGCTTATTGCATGTTTTACGATGGGCAGAAATGCTAGTAACCAAAAAAGCCTTTGAATATCTTATGCAGAGATTCAATCGTAAATTCATGGGCCTTGTCTGGTTTAAGAACCGTGGGCACAGCTGGTTCTCGACTTCTCTCTGAATGTACGGCAGATGTGCTATGTTATTTCTTTACCAAGGAACTAGTCCATCTGTCCTTATTCTGAAACACTGCTACTACATCGCCACAGAGTGACTTATACGCGTATAGTAGTATTTTGATTCGCCTGATATGGAAAACAACGCCAGTCCGACGTCGTCGGCAAAATATGTGTGTCACTCTTAAAATGATCCATTTTCCCCCTCGCAGTAAATACATACTAATTTTGTCACGATACAAAAAGTTTCTTCCATGCTTAATTTAAGGGGGGGGGGGGAGGACGTAAGTTTAGTAGTATTGGAGAAATAGTTAAAAGTCAAAAGATCATCTCCTCTTGCCCTAATCAGGGCCAAATCAGAAGATACTCAATTTACATCCCCGGAATGAGAAAAGATATTTTATCGTCTCATTGTAAACCCCTGTCAGTCAAACCTCCCCACGATTGTTAAAATTCAAAGGCAACCTTCCCCCTGCATTCTATTCAAAGATTTCCCACCGACAATGACGTCCCAAGCTGACGGATCCGCTGCCTGGTTTTCAATTTCAACCGGGAGGGAGTTAATAATGAAAAAAAAAAAAGTAAAATAAATAAAGCAAACGATTCTCACATTTTCGGTCATGCTCCGTCTCTAAATATTAACCTCTCACTTCGGGACTGATATATAACCCCCGACTTTCCCTTTTTTTTATCGATTTATTTTTTATTGCGGGTGGGTGGGTCCAGGGGTTGGTTGTGGATTTGTATTATTAAAAGAGTCGGTTTATATATCTATCCATCTATCTATATATATATAGTGAAGGGCGGATTAGGGGGTTCACGTGTGGAGTGTTTTGTGGGAGGGAGGGGATCATTTTATGGGCAAGTGGGACTGTTATCTATGTGATTCAGAACATATTTCTGGAGGGGCGGGGCGATATTTAACAGCAGTTAGGTGGGCTGAGGGGCACCGGAAAGCCGATTGACAGCAGGGAGAGTTGACAGATTCCGTACGAATGAGGGGTGAATCCGAGAAAGTCCTGAAGACTCAGGTAAAGAGCTACTATTTTTGTGAGCTATTGTTTTAGATGAAGTAGGGGCAGAGGCACAAAGATAGAGGGATCAAGCAGGGGACATGTATTATGCATATTTCTAATTCATAAAGGCAGCATATAGCATACTTTTAAAATAAAACTTATGAACAATGCAAGATATTTTGATGTGGAACTTCATACTTGTAAAGTAAATCAACTTAATCATCATCATCTCCCTTCGTGAGAATACGGGATTGGCGGTTTTATAAAGATCTGACATCAGCTGTTCCTGATCGGTTGTGTATATACTTTTGCTCCAGTTTTTGGTTTTGTGGTGGCCATTTGGCTACACGTTTGTTTCCCCTAACTGGTTAGCTTTGTATCCATGCATGTGTATTCAGTAATGGTTCAATAAAATGTTCGAAGATACATTTTATGATTGTATCTAATGTCATCTGTATATTATCCTAGAATAACTAATGTACTAAAATTAAGGCTACAAAACAACATAAAATAAAAATGTTATATGCATATATAAATACTCTATTTTTCCAATGCGGAGGCACTTGTCTTCTGATGGTGGGTCCTTCTTCTTCTGACATTTGACCCACGAAGATCCGGGAAGTCTTGCTGACTACTTCTTTACTACGGGAGTACCATTTTAGGTGAGCCAGCATTGCTCCCCATGAGGGGACATCACGGTAACGATCAAGCCTTATTCGGGTTTCAAACCTAAGCCCACAGCATGGAAGAGTAGGACGCTATCCATTATACCATGTGGGCGGCGCATATATAAATACACACACACATATATATTTGTTTATTTATTTAATTATCTGTGTATGTTTAGATATATAAGCTTTGTATTATATAATTCTCAGTACTTAGCATTGCATTTAAAGAAAAAGTATTTTTAAACTATATTCCATTTCGCAACTCCAGTTACTATTAAATTAGACAAATAATCAATTATTTTTATACACATGCACAATTAATGTACCACATTTTATATCAGTTGGATAACCCCATGTGTTCTTTGATTATTTTAAAATTTAATTTAATTTATTTTTTTGGGGTGGGGTGGGGTGGGGGTGGGGTCACAGAGTGTATTACCATGCAGGGCACTTTTCAATTAAGACATTCGCACTTTAACCACGTGAATCGTTTGTTGCTTTCAATGGAGCACCGTATAGGGGAACCAACACCATCCCCTGGTACCACCTTAATTTTGACCGAGCATCACCAGGGGCAATATCAGAGGGGGGGGGGGTCGTACCTTCTCCAACTCTCTTTGACCTCCTAGAAGGACTTTTCGGTACAGATCTAACATGGTCATGTCCAGCCTAGACACAATTGTCAAACATGTGCTAAATAACAAAAAATAGATAAATGAGTAACTGAATTCAGCGATTACTTGTAAGAAAAATGTGGATGGATATTAAAATCTTCAAAAGCGTTTTTGAGATTGTCATCAGTCTCTCAACTCATTCTTCTGCAATATATGTAGCCTATCAGCTTCTTCTGTCTTTATCGCATGGGAATCTGAACATTCAGATCATCCACCCATTTTTCAAGATTTTATGCCTCATGGTCACTTTAACCCTTCATGCCTCATCTGACTAAAAACACGAAATGGTCTAAAAAGAAGTCTGATGCGTGAATCTAGACGTTGTGCAGCATGTTTGTGGTAGAGTACTTAACAGTAGCAAGAATCCAACGCTTCAGCTCAAACAGACTGGTAAGCAGTGGGGTCAGATACATGGGCTCCTCCACTAGAAGAAATGAGATGTGGTGATGTCTTGAATGATCACCTTGAATGATCAACTTGAATGATCAGGTAGAGGAAAACCTTATCTTCTGGACACTGCTTGTTGAACTACGCCTTATACGAGTACATCGAGAATGAAATGGCAAGGAATTTTATCTCTTTCCCAAATGATTCCAAGAGAAGAGCAAAATCTTGAGCACATCGAACCCTAAACAATGAAAGCTGTTGGACAAAAAATGCTTACTGCTCAAGAGTCACCATATCTTACCGTTGCTTTTGAGACCAAGGGAGTGAAAATCGTCTCGAAAGTTTCGAAATCCCTAAAGCTACTCTTTTGTCAACTGTCATCTACGTCTGATTGCGAAATGTCGACATTTGCTCGTTAAAAATATCTATACTTAATTTTGTGATTAAAGTTGAAACATCTTTATTTTCTCGAAAAAAATTTCCATTTAAATAGGATTTGCGGCCAGATAACGGCGATTACAGATAAGGGTCGGATTTGGGTTAAATGCTTAATTTCGAATAGTAAAAGATGAGGCAGATCAACAGTTCATTGCTTCATCCACGATTAAAATAAGCCCAAAATAATCTTCAATCTTTGGCCAAGGAAAAAAAAATCAAAAGCTAAGCTAGTTCCCTAATATAGTGCGAAAGAGATAGGGAATTGATGCACTTGCTTCCCTAAAATACAGTCAGAGTATAGTATAATGCACTGAGAAAGCGCCATTTTCCCTTAGCCCAGTTTTGTCGTTCTCCAAACAAACCGTCTAAAATAATGAACTTTCTCTCTCCTTCGAAGACGGCCGTCAAGCCCGTCCGTTCTGATGCCGCGCGATTCATCCGCAATTACTCCTACACCCGTCGCGGCTGTCAGATCGTCTGCCAACAGTGCCCACAAAGGCTGTTTGTTCCAATATAAACGCGCCCCCGTTCGCGCCCAGAGTCAATAAGAAACATCTCTTCTGTGTGGCCTCGTCGAGAGTTTCAATATCGTCAGATGGCATCTCAGACTGACAGATGAAAGTGTTCGGCGCAAGAGGAACCAGCCAGCGGTGTCGCCGAATTGGAATAATAGAAAAGATGCTGTGTTTCCAAACTTCATATTAATTCACAGGAAGCTGAAATGGTGCAACCAAAGAAATTGAGCTTTTCTGTATTTTAGACCATGTTGTGTGGTCCATTGATGGGTGACTGAGGATCGTGTTCAGTGTTGCTAACAGTAGGGAATTCCGGATTTGATCCTTATGTATATGCATGCCAGTATAGCATTCTTGGAGAGTTTGAGTATGTTAAGTTTAGAACTACCCCCTACCCCAAGAGCAAAAAAATTCAGGAAAAAGCTAATTTGGAAATTGTTTACCTTCAAAACCTCCATCCAAAACGAAAATCCCCCCTGTGGAAAAAACCCTGTGGAAAGAGGGACTTTACAGAGTCCCTGTCTCAGTTGTGCAACCATGGTTGCGCAACTGAGAGAGGGGAAGGGAGGGATAACTATATGAATTATTTCTCTTTTGATAAAGAGGAATGAAGAAGAACAGGAGCTCGAGGATTCCAAATTGACCCCCCCCCCTTTTTAAGAAATAGATGTCTTTAATAAATAGATTTGATATTGATATCAACATAAGTGTCCCAACACTTTGATTAATAAAGCAAAACAGGAATATTACTTTAGTACTTTGGTTAGATTTCTAATAAATTTAAAATTGTCAATCCTTATAGATGCCGAATTAAAATCACGTAAAAAGAGAAATAAAGCATATATAAATAACCCCATAAATTCCGAATCTAAAATTGATCTTAATTTGGAACTCGTTAACTTCGAAGCGTGAAGCAGCTATTGCTTACAATACCCCACAACACTGTAGAAATTTATTTACAGCACTTGTCTCTACGTTCCTCAAATATTAGATTTGTGCTTAGGCTGTGTTTAATTTTGGAGCACCGAGGCCATTTATTGTGACACGAACCTCAAAATTGGGAAAATTAGTAAAAACTGCTATAAATACATTCGTTTACAGAAACAGAAGCCTTAAAATGCTAACTAAATACCTATTGCAGCATACATCTTTATATGCCCTATACTAAAATCATAAAATATGCCAGGAAAGATTAAAGCCGAAAACTGATTGGCTCAGTTGTAAAAAAGATTCTGCATATGAAGAAAAAACAGAATTTTTATAAGTTTTGAAAAAGAAGTACATATAAAAACAGTGGCTACAAGTAAAATAACCGCTCATTCTAAGTAGGGGTTAGCGCTGACAGCAATAGCAAAGTGGTTCCAGGTGAGAACCCCGGATTAGGCATAGAGTATCCTGTACTGTACCCTCATGGGTAACAGCATTAGTTCTTTGATGGAGTGTTGCTTTAATAAAATAAAATGCCGCATTGGTGAAGAAAAAAGTACCTTAAGAAGATACTAGAGGACAGTTCAGGGTGCTGTTTCATGTCTTGTATATATAGAATATTCTCCCACGGTAACTGCCTTGTAGCCTAATTATTAAGCCTGAAAGGGAAAAAAGAGGCTCATATAATGGATCTAGAACAGTAAATTAGATCACCAGGGATGATAATCAGAAAACCTGAACAACTAGTTAGGGGAAAAAAAGATGCGATATTCTTAATGTTAGCGACGAACTTGAATAACTATCTTATGACCTTTTGATTCACTCCACTGACTCTGTGTGTGTGTTTGTGTGGTTTTACGCTGGGAATCAAGCAAAATCTCTCCATCTTGCTCTTGCCTGTAAGATTTTATTACTTCCCGAGTGAAATAGTATATGATAGATACATCCTACAATCTGTTTTTATTTGTATATATTCTAAAATAATCCTCCATTTGGATGTATTCAAATATAATATATTTTCATTTGCATATATATTTTTTTTATTTGGTAATTTTCTTTGATCGATGACATTTTTTAGTTACATTTGTTCAGCTTAAAGAATGTAATTTTGACTAAAACTGATTTTTACAGTTCTACGGTAAGGCCAGATGTGGTCAATACATGCAAAACAGTCGTTATAGCTTTGTCTCTAATACGTGAAACTTTCAGAAGAATTTATTGTGCCCTCTTATCAAAGTTTTGAGTCTTTTGAACCTATAAGAGTCTCGTGACATTTGTACAGATCTAGTATTGATTTTAAATTTCCCAAACAATTAAAGTTACTTTGACAACGTATTTTGAGAACTTTAATTTAGGATTATTAGAATTTTCTGATGCATTTTTGAAGTGACAGACAAAGCTTAATATTGAAAAATATTTCTCACCGTCTGCTGTATGATTATGTTGAAGGAATCTTCTATTTAAAATATCAAATACGACACTACTACTACTCTTATACCTTGTAAAGAATTGAGAAAGTATATTATTAAGAATTTTACGAATAGCTCGTCTTTTTTATTTGTCTTTATTTAAAATATTTACAGAATAAGCTTAAAATTAGGGAAAAACTTTACCCTTGTGAATTTCATGAAAGATTGGCTATTAAGACTTCGAAAAAAGATGACAAAAGCAAGAATCCATTTCCTTTTTAACTTCTGGACTTACACTAAAAGGGCTAAAAATATTTTTCGAGTTAAATTTTACATTCATGTAAACCAGGTCTGCAGAGCTCAAAATGGGATGAGGGTCAAATTAATTTATGGAAAGCTGTTGCGGGATACAAGAATATAAGATAGATGGGAAAGCGAAAAATATTTTATCTGACCAAAAATTAGTAATCTACTTATAAATTTAAGTTGTTAAGCTGATTCTTTGGGCAGTCCGTGAGAGAAAACTGCTGCATCCATTTACTTCATTTTGGTCTCAAACGAAAGATTTTAATCTATAGATGTGTCAAATTTGATTTCTAGCAACCGAAATTTCTATTAATAGCGATAATTTACAATTTGAAATTGCTTTATGCGCATGCTCAGTGACATGTTTAAATCTGGCTTTAGATACTTACTAAGCACGAGGCTGCATAAACACGTTAATTGGCTTATTCCGAGGAATCCCTCTAGCCCTCTCTCTGCTATTTTTATTATTAATTATGTTTGTGAGATGTAGAATTAAACCTGACGGAAATTGTTTATTTTGCGCTGTTGAGTAACCCAATTTCTTTTTATTGGGTTCAATAATAGTTTATTATAGTGTGCTTCTCTATTCTTAATATTATGATTTTCAACATTTTGCAATGATGTGTTGAGTATAATTTGTGTATTAATACATTTATTTACTATCCAGCCGTCATGTTTTGATGGGTACCAACTAGTTATTTTAAAAAATTAGTAAATATCAATATTCCAATTTTTTATATTTCTTTTGTATGATTATAAATCTAAAAATAATATGACTTATTTTTTAGATTTATAATATTATGCGTCTTCACAAAAGGCTTCGCGGGCCACACATTAGGGGCTAATGGGCTGTATGCGCACCGCGGGCCGTATAGTGTGCAGGTCTCATTTAAACAGTTCTAAATTGGTACACATTATTCTAATTTTTGCATCTATAAAATCTATTTATTCAATGTTCATTTTGCTTTAATTTCCCACTGTAGAGTTTTTTATTTCTATATTTCAAGCATTAACAGGCTTTTTTTATTATAATTTTCATTTTAAACAAACTTCCAAAACGTTATTAGTAATCTTTTTATGGAATTATGACTATTTGAAGTCTTACGAATTCAATTCTCATCAAAGTCTTTTATCTTGCATTTTATCTGAGTGAGTACAGAGTTATTCAGCTCCCTTAATGCAGTAGTGCTGGCTTATTTGTTCACTGATGCAGTCAACTCTCTTGATCTGTAAAACTTTTGCGATAGGAGAAAAGAATTTGGATGAGCAATTTTTTAATGACTTTTACGTCTGTACAATAAGAAACTAAATGTAAACTTTAGATATAAGAAAATAAGTCGCTAATACGTAATGGTGTTTTATGGGACCTTTTTTAAAATTTTTTATTTAGCATTTTGATTAAGCATTGAGCATTTAAAATTTTTGTTTTAGCATTTTGATTAAGCATTGAGCATTTAAAATTTTTGATTTAGCATGATCTACAGCATAAGATTTTGCTAAACTAAACTGATGACACAACAGTCCGTGTGGACCCCGTGAGGTGCCCTTCTCCACGTTCTTGACCGTGGGCTTGGGGTGCTATACAGCATATGTCTCGGTCATGTGGTCAGCCTGACGCGGGACCCTGAAAGTTAATTCCCAAGCATTCTTGGTCCTCATTTTATCCACCCACTCAAGGGATGAAAGGCTGAGTCGACCTTGCAGGATCGAACCAGTCGCAGGATAGAACCCTAGACCTGTGGTGTGGCAGCTTGAAGCTTTTAACCACTACAACACCGGGCGACGCATAAGGTTTTATTGCTACTATTTCGATTTCTGTATAGAGTATTTCGACTACTTTCTTATTTAGGATTAAAAGTTGTTTCAAAAGAGAATAAAAAATATTCAGTTAAAAAAAAATTCTCTTTAAATCGAGAATACGTATAACAGTTCTACCTTACAGTAGAGTTAGTTGTTTTATTGTTATGTACCTATTCGTATTTATGATGATCAAATGCTTGAAAGCAATTTAAAGAATTTCCAAAACATTTTTAGTCGAACAGAAAAACTGTGAAGAATCTTATCGTCTGTTGACGAATTTTAGATTTTTAAATTAATGTAGATAAAAGGGTAAAATGCAGGATTTCAGTATTTATATGTGGTAGAAACATTTGCCAGGTTTCGTTATACTGCATAAATGGCTACAAAATGAATATCATCTAATAGCAAAAATACGCGGGACAAAACATTTGGCGTGCGTACGATCCATCGAAAAATTTGTGATCGACAGGACAATCCCGATCCACCTGTTGGTCTCCTCTCTTACAAAAAAAAAAAGTATACGAGTCTTTTAAAGAGTACGTTGATTTGTAATATCCTCTATTTGATAAAATGATAAGGATTGCCATTCCAGAAGTTGAGGATTTAACCCCTTCTTAGAACTTAATTATGAGAACTCAGTTATGAGAATAAGAGAGGCAATAAATTGATGTATACATCAATAAATCGATGTATACGTCGAGAATATTTGATCATATCTGCGATTACTCTATGCTGACAGCAAGAGCTTAAGGGTTTCTCATTCCAATGTCAAGTGCAACGTGAAGGCATTTCTAGCTTTACTAAAAATGTGCCCCCCCCCCCCCCCCAAAAAAAAAAAAAAAAAAAAAAAAAAAAAAAAAAAAAAAAAAAAAAAAACTGCGAATTTCAATTCGAAAAACCTTCGAGCCCTTTAATAAACAAATTCACAATTTCAGAAAAGTGTGAAAAATGCGAAGAAACGTTAACACATGAAAGTACATAAACGTTATAAGTATTGTATGTACGTAAATGCACGTACAATAATGCATACAATGTGCGTCCAAAAACAATGCGCCAGGCTTAAAGCACAGAACAACATATATGTCGTTCACATATTCCAATGTCTTTTCCAGTCTCCATATTCAATTTATTTTTTCAGTTAAAGTTAGGAAAAGAAATTGGAATATGATGATTCGAAATTAATGTTAATATAAAGCTTTCTTGTTTTGTTTGAACAATTAAAATCAGCCAGTGAAACAGAGAGAGAGAGAGAGAGAGAGAGAGAGAGAGAGAAGCCCGGTTATTTTAGTCTTTAATATAAATCTGTATAAATATTTCTCTAAGGCTAATGAGGTAACCTAAACACACCTACTTTGTGTACATGTCTCTGAATTCTTTATCCTCTAGTTCAAATATATTATTAAGTCTGTAATTATAGTTTTGGGGAAAAGTTTTGCGTTATAATGTCGAAGCAGTGCACACGCACTCAGATAAGTATGAATGCACCTAATTACCATGAATATTAATAATTCTGATTTAAAAAAAATTCAATATATTCTTATTTAACTTAACGAGTGTTATGAGCTTTCTGTATATAACCATCATAATCGTGCTCAGTAGGGAACAAAAATAAAAGGTACAAAGTTTGTCGCCAATTTTAGCTCGATATGGTCGCACTTTAGGTCCAGGAGGTACGAAAGAAAACATCTATATATTTAAATTGCTAAGCCGATTCTTTGGGCAGTCAGCGAGAGAAAACTACTGCATCAATTTACTTCAATTTGGTCTTAAACGAAAGAATTTAATCTATCGATGTGTCAAATTTGGTTTTTGTAACCGCAGTTTCTATTAATTAGCGATAATTTACAATTAAAAATTACTTTCTGCGCATGCTCAGTGACATGAGGAAATCTGGCTTTGGATACTCACTAAGCACGAGGCCGCAAAAACACATTAATTTGTTTCTGCGCATGCTCAGTGACATGTTTAAATCTGGCTTTGTAGATACTTATTAAGTACGAGGCCGCATAAATACGTTAATTTGTTTATTCCGAGGAATCTCTCTAGCTATCTCTCTGCCATTTTTATTTTATGTTTGGGAGATATAGAATTAAACATTACAGAAATTGTTCATTTCGTGCTGTTGAGTAACCCTATTTCTTTTTATTGGTTTCAATAGTAATTTTTCAAAGTGTATTTCTCTATTCTTAATATTATGATTTTAAACATTTGGCAATGATGTGTTGAGTATAATTTGTGTTTTAGTACATTTATTTACTATCCAATTGTCATGTTTTGAAGGTACCAACTAGTGTTTTATTAAGACAGAATACAGATCACATCATAAGGATGTCTAAAAGATATTTTATTAGGATAATTGTTCATAAATATACGCTACTTTCTTTTCATATTGTTAGTATATTATAATACTGATTTTTTCCCCTTTTATCTTTAGATTGTGAAATTAGATGGTTTGAGGAGAAGTCACTAAAAACAAATATTTGACATGCATTATGTAAAGACAGTGTAATAAATTTAGACGAACATTTGATATTGATTTTAAATGAAGCAAACAACCATAGTTTGACGTCTCACATTAAATTTCCCCTAATAATTGTGTTTAACAGTAAGAATGAGATCACATAACCATGGCCTGAATTTTGTCATTATATATATATATATATATATATATGTGTGTGTGTGTGTGTGTGTGTGTGTGTGTGTGTGTGTGTGTGTGTATAACTTTATAGGAACCAAATAAGGTATCACACATACAAATTAATTTTTCCTCCCTTTTTAAACGTATGTCACCCAAATTTTCTACGCCTTTATCCAATGGTTACAGATGACATTTCCATGATCCAGATCACGTGAAGAATTAACTGTATTCTAGAGATTGTGTGGGAAGTGAAATGGCTACCCGTGCGGGAGTGTTAGCACCCGTTCGCCGATTTCATAGCAAAGCTCTTTATGTGGAAGACATGATCAAATCGCGCCTTTTCATGCGTTCTGATCCGGTGCAAAGATCGAAGAACACTGGGGAAAATCCACCCTTTGGTTGAAACGGCAACCCACCTCCACACGTCAACAAGTAGGTTGCGTGCTCTCGCCTCCCTCCCTTGCTGGTCGCCCGGGGCTATTTTCGCAGTCGGAGGGGCGGCGAAAGGGATGAATTTTAATAAAGTCGCTCAAACAGCGCCGCTTACAGCAATTATCACCGAGTGTGTCCAATGTCAACATCACCCTCCCGTTGACTTCTCTCACCGTGATTTCGAAGGATAGAGGCGCACAGAAAAGAACCGGGCCTCCTGATTGCAGTTTTTAATTTCGCTCACTATCTCTAGAAAGGGACGAGGGGTGGGGAGGAACTTTTCTCTAAATATTGTACTTAGGCGGCGGTTCCCGACGATTCATGGGAGAACAATCAGGCAAGACAAACAGCGGCGTTTTCTCGGCGCACTTTCCTTTTTCGATCTCGGGGAAAGGCCCCCGCTGAGTTTAGGTGTACTGGGCTGCCAAAAAGACACGCCGAGAATCGCATAATGGAGGCCGGACCACGAAATTCATGGACATGGGCACAAGTTTAATTGTATTGTACTCAGTCGATTATTGACACTGAAAGATCTGTAAAAAGAAAGAGGGATTATCTAGCTCTTCCTCGTCGCCATTTTATTACGGCCAAAAACAACTCATTCCATTTTTTATCACTAATTTCTTTTGGAAGTAAAAGAAAACACAACTGCCAATGTTACGTCAGTTACAAACATCCTGTAGAATGAAAATAAATTCTAGGTAGATAAAGAACATATATTGCATTTATTATTCCAAAATCTGTGCTTCTCAATGCGTCAGATATAGAGGTCATAATAATGTACCTCTGTGTGGGTGAAAAATATTTGATAAAAAAAAATAAAAACTGAGATTACACCTTGCGTAAATTATGACTTAAAATAACACTTCAAAGTTTTAGTATGTTGATATCTTCAATCCAAAAAATAGTTCACAGACTGCTATTAGAAGAAAATAACAGATTTTATTTGCTTTTATCTTTTCGTCAGTCCAAAATTCATCCCTAAAAAAATCTTGATTTATATTTCTTAATCACGGAATCAGTAACAATGTCAGCTCATTTCCCCTTCTTATGAAAATTAAAGTAGTTTTTTTCCCCCTCTGCGATTTTAATTATAGAATTTGTTCTCCGTACTCGTTAACAGAGCTATCCCATCATATATGGGAGTGTGTCGCCAGCCGATTTCTTTCCATGAACCATTATGGATCGTCATGGGATTTCCATGATGTTGAGCTCTTCGCTCAGCCAGTTTAGCAGTTGAAAAAATGAAGAAGTTCTACATTGAGGTAGCTCTTTTAGTCCCAAATAGCTCCTGCAGGTTCAAACCTCCATCATGGCAACCTTTTCCCACATATATATAGTCGAGACACACATGTGATGAAATGACACAATGCACGTGTTGAGTGATAGATGCAATGAGGCTGTCTCTTATCCCCAGTGGCAATTTCTGAAGCTTTATTGAACTACAGTGCGCGTGTGCTTCCCTGTTAGAAACGATATCCCGAAGGAAAAGGTTCTGGCAGGGCAGTGATTGTAGCCTCTGGGGACACGAGTCTCTCGTTTGATGGGTAAAGGGGAACCTTCCGAGTGTGAGACAAAAGCGTGGGGAACGTCTGTGGGTGCGTTGAATGGTAATATTTACAGTGTCTTTCCAAAATAATGAAACTCACTCAACAGAAGAAGGAAAATTATATATTACAGGGCAATGATTTCGAATTGCTGCGTGGGACAAAGTTGCAAAGATGGGCCGAAATTGTACTTGACCTGAAAAAGTTGGAGGGAAATCATACCACCATACCAGCCTTGAAAATGAAATTCGAATTAATTTTTTTTAAAAAGAAGGGGGCTAGATAAATTTTTAAAAATGCCATTCAAATGTTTGATAAAAACCAAAACAAAAAACAACACACCCCTTAAAAACAAACAAATAAAAAAAAGTAAATAAAACTTTCAAATCCGAGTCAAGAGAGAGAGCCTTTGTAAGGCACTTAGCTTAAACCATATTAATTAAGGTAAAATAAAGTGTTAAATTTAAGTCCTTGAAACAACCTGTTATGTCCTTGACTTACTTAAAAATAGTTGGCTTCAAGAATTTGAAGCTCTTGAAACCCACTATTTTTACCATGTTTTTATTAAATCGCTTTCTTGTTTGTGTGTTTGTCCAGTACAAATCTTGCAATCGATTTTTAACTAACTTCCCGTCTAGCTAGACATTTGAAACTTTTAGAATAGCTCAGAGCACGATGACAATGCATTCTTTTAATACTTTTAGCCCTCTTTAAGCAGAATTGAAATCATTTTCAGTTAATTTTGTTGTTTGAAAATTTCTCATAATTGCTCTCTTTATTAAGCATTTGCTCATTTTCTTTCAAGTTGATGAGATAATTCATCAAAAAAATTTTTAAAAAGTATTTATTAATACATAGAATTGTCAAGTTTATATGATTCAACAGAAAATTTAAAAACGTGGTATATAAAAAGTTCTTTTTATCTTGTAATTATTCCGTATTAAAGAGAGCAACCAGTTATTTTGATTACCTGCCCCTACTCTAAAATTTCCACAACGCTTCCACTGCAGATAGTAATACTGTGTCCTATTCCGTCGTTATATACACTGCTCAAAAAAATTAGGGGAGTGAGCAAAGAAGTTAAGAAAACCGTGCGAGACAGCCACGTATTGGCATAAAATGGATAGTACACGCGTATCAATGCGCAATACAGAAAAAAAGACGTAAAAAAATTTGTAATTAAGCTTTAATTATTTGAAAATATGGAAAAAACATGAAAAGATGATTTAGGGCAAAAATTTGGTTACATGTAAACGATAAAAAAAAGTATTGTTTAGAAATGATGCAAGATTTTTAATATGGCGTGTGGTCTCCTCGAACAGCTAAGACTGCTGCACACCTGTTTTCCATGGATGCGATGATGTTATCGATAAGACTTTGGGGAATACTGTTCCACTCCTCAAGAAGTGCAATCTCTAAGTCTCGGAGAGTAAAAGGAGGCCTTGGTCTCACAGCAATGCGTCGTCCGAGCATGTCCCAAACATGCTCGATTGGATTCAGGTCAGGATTGCACGCTGGCCATTCCATACGCTGTATTGTTTCAGCTTCAAGCATGTTCTTCACAAGACGAGCTGTATGCAGTCTGGCATTATCATGCTGAAAAACAAAGGAATCTCCAATGGCTGGAGAATAAGGTATGACATGAGGTCCCAGTATCTCGTCTGCATACCTTCGGGCCGTCAAAGTACCATTCCGAATGATATGCAGGTCCGTACGTCCACCTATGCTGATTCCACCCCATACCATAAAAACAGCTCGTCTGTATTGTGACCTTTCACGAACGAATGTGGGGTTATTTCGAGTGCCCCTTTCCCTCCAGACCAAAACACGTCGGGTGTCACACTCCAGACTGAATCGGGACTAGTCTGTAAACAGCACTTGGCTCCAATCATGTTGCTCTCAATCTCGATGTTCAGCAGCCCATCTTCTTCGGGCCGCATGGTGACGTGAGGTCAACGGAATGCAGACCATTGGCCTACGTGCATAGAGACCTCCCTGATGAAGCCTATTACGTACTGTTTGGCTGGACACCCTTCGTCCTGTTGCCAAGAGCAACTGTCTTTGCACCTGAGTAGCATTGTTTGTTCTGTTTCGACGAGCTGTTAACAGTATATACCGGTCATCAGTTGCTGTAGTGTCGCATGGCCGACCTTGCCCTGGTCGACGTCTAACATTCCCTGTTTCTTGGAATCGATTCCACAGCCTTGCAACGACACTTCTGGTGATTCCAACAGCGTCTGCGACAGTACGTTGTGTTTGCCCGGATTCAAGTCTGCCTATAATACGCCATGCCATGGATTCCGGTAAATCACGTTGTTGAGACATTTTCAAGTCACCTTTTCTCAAAAAAAGAATAACCGGGTAATCGAATTTCACAGTTAAGGCAGTGAAACAGACGTTTCTGCAACATCCCGATTTCCGCTCTTATATTCTTTTTCTGGTTTTTGACGTCATGAACTTTGATTTGCATATGAAGTTTTCTTCTTCTATTTCCTGCTAGGCTTTAAATTATGGATGATTTATTTTATGTTACTTATCGGTGTAAGTATTTGCGTAATTTCGTTAAAACCATGTGCTCCACTAATTGTTTTGAGCAGTGTAGAATTATTCGCCGTTTAATCAGTGCTACCACAGAAAATGATTTATATTTCGTGCTATAGTGGTTGGAGAATTATTGCAGTTAGCATTTATTCACACAACAATGCCTTTTACTGTTACTCAAATGTCACTGCCCATCTACAGTTTTTAGCAAATGCTTTTTTAAAGTTACCTACCTTTGTCGATAACAACAAGGATCAAACACACACCGTGTATTTTAATGTTGAAATTAGCTGTAATACAAACAATTTTACGAGATAATTTTCCCGAATCATCTCAAATTTTTAACCATTAAATGTCTATAAAACTTTCAGAAATTCACCATATGAATTCATTTTTAATGTGAAATGTGAAATTAAAAAAAGTAAAATTTTCTCTTTTAAAGCAAGGAGATTGGTGGGCAGCCCCTAATCTGAAAGGTATTTTCCTGTAAACAAAGATGCTGCTTATTAAATTTTAACTGTGTAGAATATATGTCAGACTCTCGTCTCCCATTCCTAAGTGGAATTGATGAACGTGTGTAATAGCGTCTTCAATAAGCATCAAAAGAAGCGCAAACAGGTGTTGAGAGCCATACACCTTGGGAGACTCTTGACAATAGGAGGTAGCGAACTCATTTAGAATGATTAAGGAAACACAGCGGCGCACGTCACCTAAGGTAGGAACGGTGGACAATGAAACCGACAATAGGTGGTCTGCGTACGCGGATAAAAAAGGCCGATTGTCGTTCGAGAAAGAGAAGAGGAGGCATAAAAGACAGACGCGAGTAACGAACAAGATGAATAGATTCGGACTGTTGAAGGGTCAACACGCTTACGGAGAGACGGGGGAGCTCGTCGGACTTTGAAATAATGAGCGCAGCTCTCACGAGTATTTTTAACGTTCGTCGGAACGAAACTTTGTAAATAACGTATTTAACCAAGATTTTAATATGTTAATAAACCTCTTGAAATAAGAGTTGACTCTACAATTATAATTCCTTCTACATGACAATGATTCGTCGGATCACGACTATAAAGGTTAACATTGGCGTAGTCGAATTAAAGAACGTGGGAGGACCCCAGCGATACGGAAGGTATCAGAAAAAGATGATCTAGAGTACGAGAGTGGTGATAGATCTTCAAGGAGACGCAGTTTCAAGAGAAGTTGGATTCCGAACGAGTCTACTGGGCACGACTTCAGCGACAGATATTTACTCGGCAACTGGTCAAGAAACAGGAGAAATTCATGGTCGGAGTAAAGTGTGCATCAACGACGTGGTTATATACTGAACTCTCTTGAACTGTGATCAAAGTGCGGCAACGGAGAAAGATTAGGGTGACAGTTTTTCATCGAGGTGAAAAAGGGGTAAGTGATTCTATCTTTTCTCCCTGTGTATGAGATAGCGGTAGTAATTAGTTGAAGGAATCTAATTATTTTTGATAAATTTTGAAGTGTTGATTCATGTGTATAATGATGGAAGTAATTTGTTGAGTTATTGAATTTTGGAAAATGGAATAATAATTTAAAAGTGAAAAAGTGTTATTTTGTATAACGGGAAATGTGTACAAGTGTTCGTACTAGTTATTAGTGGAAGTGATTTATAATTGTAGTAGTTAAATGTTCTTAGAATTATCATAATTGTGGAAATAAATAGTTCAAGATAAGTATAGTTGGTTAAATTTTGTTATAGTTGTAAAAGTGAATTTGTACTTGTTTGCTGCATTTGTGATTAAGTGGTATAAGCTAAAAATGGCATTCATAGGGAAGGGGCGGAAAGCCGATTTAATTTTGTTAGCTACAGAGTTAACAGGGATTTGTCCGTCTTCGGAGAACAGGACATACACTGATCTTAAGGAAATGATATTAGGAAGTGAGAAATATCAGGAAGAGTCCGCTAAGGAACGGTTATTTGCCATAATTAATGAGAGATTAGAACGAGAAAAAAGTGAAGAGAGAGATAGACAGGAAAGAGAGAAACAAAGAGAAATAATGTTAAAATTGAAAGAATTACAAGTTGAAGAATTGAGGATGAGGGCAGGTAAAAGACTTTCAAGTTTTAGGGTCAGAGAAAGTATTGGAAGGGTTAATAATAATTTCGAAGGAGTGTTGAAAGAGGAAAAAAGGGTTATTCTTGAACCACTAGTTAACACAGATAAGGTATGTGCCAAAATTGACCGGAAAAAGGAGGATAAAAGATGTTTTGTCTGTAATAGTAAAGACCATTTGAAATATCAGTGCCCCAAAAGAGTTCAAAATCTCAGAAATAGAGGGGATCAGAGGGGAGATAAATTTGAGATGGAATTTAACAGAGGCGAAATTATTCAACCTGAGAATAAAATTGAAACCCAACAGGAAAGGGAAGTGAGAGATGTAATTACTCAAGGAAAGGAGGTCCTGAAAGGGGTAGCATGTTATCAAAGGCATTTGAGTAACAGTATAGATCAGATATTAGATGAGGAGTTGATTATTCCTTCTAATATGTTCGAAATTGTAAGGGATACAGAGGAGGAGATGGCTAGTCCCCCGAATAGATTTGAAAGCGCAAGAGACACAGGTGAGGAGATGAACCATAAGGGAGGAGGTAGTGAATTATGTCCTAATGAGAATTTAGATGAGACAGAGGAGGAGATGATTATCCCCCTTAGTATGTTTGAGATGGGAAGTCAGACGAAAGATGAGGAGATGTACTATGAGGGAGGAGGTAATGAATTAAGTCTCAATGAAAATTTAGATGAGGTGAGAGAAATTGATAAAATTTTGGATGGGGAATTAAGTCTCAGTGAGAATTTAGATGAGGTGAGAGAAATGGATAAAATTTTGGATGGGGAATTAAGTCTCAATGAGAATTTGGATGAGGTACGAGAAATTAGAGTTTCAACGGAAAAAGAGAGGAAAGATCAAATTGATATGTTAAGGAATAAAGGGTTAGAGGAAACTAATAATGAGAATGGAAATAATCAAAGGGAAACACGAAACGAAGAATTAAATGCCCAGGGAAGCTCCAACGATACGGGTAGGAAACAGACACAAACTATGGGAGAAAATACTTCAGTTGAAAATGGTGATTTTGTACCGACACTAGATCACAAATTCACAAAATCAAAATTGAACAACAATCATTCAATTCAGTCAATGAGAGATGGTGAAATAATAAAGCCAAAAACCCATTCGTATTTATTTAAGGTCCCGTAAAAATCGCAGAGAGAATCACAAATTTAAGTAATTCCCAAAGAATTCCGGGAAACTCATGTAAATGTGTATTTTATAAATGTTCTAAAATTGATTTAAGTTGCTCTCGAAGAATTCATTGAAAATTTAATTAAATGTGTATTTTGGTAATTGCATTGATAACTAAGGTTGAATCCTAAGAAAAACGGATTAATTTTGTAAATATAATGGTATGATGAATTTAAGTAGATAAGTTATGTGATATTTATTTATTTTTTTTGTTGTTTGTTGTATGAACACTTGGTCTATGTTTTTTTTTAAGTGAAGAACTAAATTAATGTTAAATATTCCCTAGAGATTTGGGGAAGTTTCATTAAAATAAGTAAGTTTAACTGGTTAAGATTTAACCAGGAAATTCCTAAAGAGTTGAAAAAAAAAAGGAATCAAAAGTGTAATTATCTTAGAAATTCTTGCATTGAAGATAAGTGATTTGTAGTCAAATAATTTGTTGGTGTTTGGTTTAAAGTAAAGAAATGAGCAAGAATTATAATATTAATTTTGTGTCAAGGCTAAGTGTGAAAAGTAATTTTTGTTACCTGTAAATGTTGTGGCTATCTCATATGCAGATGAAAACATGGAATCATTTACTTGTAAAAATGTGTTATTGTTGTAGCTACAAAGCGCCTCCGTCACAAGTTAAAAAGCACAGTTATTACCCCAGGGGTGTGCTTCATTATCCTCTGATCAACAGGGACTGTTGTTCAAACGTGAAAACGTCTCAAGGGACTGTTTTCACTTCTAAAGGAAGGGGCGTATGTCAGACTCTCGTCTCCCATTCCTAAGTGGAATTGATGAACGTGTGTAATAGCGTCTTCAATAAGCATCAAAAGAAGCGCAAACAGGTGTTGAGAGCCATACACCTTGGGAGACTCTTGACAATAGGAGGTAGCGAACTCATTTAGAATGATTAAGGAAACACAGCGGCGCACGTCACCTAAGGTAGGAACGGTGGACAATGAAACCGACAATAGGTGGTCTGCGTACGCGGATAAAAAAGGCCGATTGTCGTTCGAGAAAGAGAAGAGGAGGCATAAAAGACAGACGCGAGTAACGAACAAGATGAATAGATTCGGACTGTTGAAGGGTCAACACGCTTACGGAGAGACGGGGGAGCTCGTCGGACTTTGAAATAATGAGCGCAGCTCTCACGAGTATTTTTAACGTTCGTCGGAACGAAACTTTGTAAATAACGTATTTAACCAAGATTTTAATATGTTAATAAACCTCTTGAAATAAGAGTTGACTCTACAATTATAATTCCTTCTACATGACAATGATTCGTCGGATCACGACTATAAAGGTTAACATTATACCTTAAAGTATAATGTAAGAGTTTTCATTTCTGGATTGCTTTTACAAACTGAACCACGTAAAATATAAAAGTTTCTTTCCCAAACTTTTCAGATAGCTAATTCACATAAATTCGAATAGCATCAGGTTTTGCATCCGTATGGATCTTCATGCCCATCTTGTTGATTTATCAGATGAGTGCAGCGGTTTTAAAACGTCTGTTACTGTTTTAAAATGCCTAACAGAAAAATCTTGAATACCAGAGATAGTGTTCCATAACGAAACTGATAATTCTATTTAGAAATATATCGTATTGACACGGAACAAACAGGTGTGATTTAAATAAGTAATTGTCAAAGTAGAGAGAACAAATTGCTTATCTAATTTGCATTATTAAAATTCCCCCTCCTTTTCCTTTCTCGTTTCGAAATGGTGCTCTTTTCCGATTCCAAATTAGCGCCAATCCGTTACAGGATGAACTGAATGGAGAAAACAAACTGATCTAAGATACAGTTAAACTTCAGAATCAGAAAAATTATCGCGAGAATACGCTGTGCATATGTAAATGGGAATAGAATATTTTTAAACAGAGCGACTATAGATCTAAAAATAAAGCACAAGAGAATTACACATTCCAATATATATGTTACACAAGCATGAGTATCCATTGTCAATATATGGTTTTTAAAGTAATATATATATATATATACACACACACACGGAAGAGCCAAAAAACTGGTACACCTGCCTAATATCGTGTACGGCCCCAACGAGCACGCAGAAGTGCCGTAACACGAGGTGGAATGGACTCGACTAAGGTCTGAAGGTATCCTAGAGGTAATTCCCAATGAATCCTGCAGAACAGTCCACATATCCATAGGAGGGCGAGGTGTTGGAGATCTCTTCTGAACAGCACGTTGCAAGGTATGCCAGATATGCTCAATAATGTTAATATGTGGGGATTTAGGTGGCCAATGGAAGTGTCTAAAGTCAGAAGTATGATCCTAGATACACTCGGTAACAACACTTGACGTGTGGGGTGTCGCATTGTCCTGCAGGAGTTGTCCAAGTCCGTCGAAATGCACAATGGACATGAATGGGTACACGTCACCTGTCATAGTTGTCTCTAGACGTATCAAGGGTCCCATATCACGCCAGCTGAACATGCCCAATACCTCCGCAGAGGCTCCACCAGCTTCAACAATCCCTTGTTGGCATGTACGGTCCATGGATTCATGAGGTTGTCTCCATACCCATACACGTACAACATCCACCCGATATAATTGTAAACGGGACTCGTCAGACCAGGCAACGTGTTTCCAGTTATCAACAGTCAAATGGAGGTGATGGCGAGCCCAGGTGAGGCTTAAAGCTTTGTACCATGCAGTCAACAACGGGACACGAGTGGGCCTGCGGCTCCAAAAGCCCGTATCGATGACGGTCCGTTGAACAGTTCGCATGCTGACAGTTGTTGAAACCCCAGCATTGAAATCTGCAGCAATTTGAGGAAGCTTGTACGTCTATCTTGTTTAAGGATTCTCGTCAATCGTTGACGGTCCCGTTCTTTCAAAGTCTTTTACCGGCTGCACCGATGTCGGAGATTTGATATTTTACCGGATACCTGATAATCAAGGCACACTCGTGAAATGGTCGTGCGCTAAAATCCAAATTGCATCGCTACCTCGGAGATGCTATGTCCCATCTCTCGTGAATTGACTATAGCGCCACGTCCAAAGTCACATCAATCGTGATAACCTGCCATTGTAACAACAGAAATGAACTGCAGGAACAGCTTCGCCTGACATTTGCTGTTTTATATACGCTCTACCGACTGCATCACGTTACGTTGATTGTTTGCGTATCTCCCTTATTTCCATACGTACGCCTTGTAAGGACTTCGCCTAAAATCAAGACTGACAGCCTTTAATATTTGCAAAATGCTTTATTGGCATTCTAGATTAAATATAGGCTTTATACAATAATTTCAAAAAAATAAGCACTGTCTGAGGCTATTTCGCGGGATTCAGGATATCATGAAGGAACACGGCAGGCGCTCGATCTCTGGAACGCGTCCGACGACGAGGGTTGTCCACACCCGTAAGGAAAAAGTCAACTGCCCCCATTTACATAAAGGTGGCGAATATATATCCTCGCCCATCTCTGTGGGTGGTTGAAGCGTGCTCCCTTTGAACCCTTTCATAGACCGTCTTCAGACCATTCCGCGTCTTCCGCTAAAAGGCTAGGTGATTATCCTCTGGACAGGCTTTGTCTGCAAGCAGGGTGATTTCTTACAGAAGACGGCCTCCGAATTGTCCGACGGCGACGCGGCGTCTGCCACAATTTGGTGACAAAGTGACTGTCACCGATGAATACGGTAGATTGATAATGGACGTCTTGCCGTTAGGCTCTCTCAGGAATCCCGAGTGTGAAAGGGGCGTAAAGTCATTACAGACTAAATTCCTCCCCTCCCCAGATTTTTTCTGCAGAAGTTTCCACCTGCAAAAAAAAACAGAACAAAACATTGTCCTTCTCAGGACAATTTCGATTATAAAACTTTTCCCGAAGGCAAATGCACGCCCAATTGACATTACGAGTAGACCGTTAATTTTGATCAAACTCTGGCTTTACCTTCATGAAAGAAAATTTTTAACTGTACTTCAAAGCATCATTTTAAAAGCACATCAAAAGGAATTTATAATTAAAATTTACGCACTTTAAAATCTCTAATAAGAGAACATGCCGTAGCAAAGAAATTATAAAAATTACACAATAATATAACAAGTCATGGCAAAAATTTATACTAATACATGTCATATCAAAAAATTTAAATTCATGGAACACTAGTACGTACACATGACACTACATAAAAAACATTATAACTAGTAAATCACTCAACTGGGATCCCATAATTTACCTTAATTGTGATCACATGACACAAATAAATTCTCAAATTGATATTAAACACAGTTATAATGAAACAACTTTACACAAATAAAATTAAACACAAATCCAAAATGGATACCTAAACTTCATACAGAACATATCATCACCGTTACTAATACACATGAAAATTTTTAATTTCTTACTTTTCTTTTTAATACATTTAACACTTATCGTCATAAAAACAATTTAATACTCGGCTTTCCGTAGATCCTGGATCAGGGAACTTAATTCGTTCATGATTACTTGTGATCCAATCTGCCGTTTCCATTTAAATGGACAGTCATCAGCGACCTAAATTTAAATATTCATTTTATCCTACTATAGGGTTCACAGTCGATTTAGGGTCTAATTTTTCAGTACTGACTGACATAAAATTCTAACAAAATAGCTCATTGGCTCATTCCTTATCAAAAAAAAAAAAAAAAAAAAATTCACAAACCTCACATTCCTTTTAATCACTTTGTTTCTTTGACAACACTTACATTTATCTGTTGTCGTAACAACTCTTCAGACAAAACTTATCGATTTCACAATAAATCATCCTATTGCGGTATTCAAACACTGTACGGAGTGCATTTTGACTCCAATTACTACCTTCTTAGGTATACACAAAAACATACACATTTGCATTTAAAAGTTAGCCAACACCTTTCTGAGGCATTCTACTGAATTACTCAACAAAGAAAACAGAACATAAAATGTTACAATTGAACATTAACTAAAACCTATCTGAGGCATTCCAACACGGCATACATAAAACCGTCATATGGCGTTTGCCACTACAAAACCGTTATATTATGATAACGTCAAGGGAATTTCACCTGAATTTTCCTTTAAACAAAACTCAACTTCTATGGTCGAGTCGTTCAAATTTACAAACAATTGCATGTTACAATTCATAAAAAAAACATTACTCAAACGAATACACATTAATTTCTGGTCGCATTTTTACACTGAAACTACAATTAATCAACATACCTATAATATACATTTAAAATTTTACGACTAAACTTCGGCTTAGCCTGGTGTTCGGCGGGAATTAACAGTGTTAAGACGTTTCTTATAATTCTTAACATTAGGGCATTTCCCCTTTTGACATTTGTCACAAGCCGACACGTAATCCTTTATGTCTAAGTGACAATATGGCCAGTAAAAATACTGAGTTAATGATTCTTTCATCTTAGCAACGCCTAAATGAACATTAGTTTGTTCGTGGCAGAGTCTTTTTAATTTCTCTCGATACTTTCGAGGCACAATAAGCAATTTTCTAGTGGTTCCATCGTTATTTTTTTTCTGGTAAAATAACATCTCTTTTACCACTACGTACTTATTTTCTTCGGGCGTCTTCTTTTTCGCCCTATCAAAAATTACTTTCAATTCTTCGTCCTCACTTTGTGCAACTCTAAATTCTTCGGGTGAAGTCTTTAATAAGTCGGGAGTAATTATTTGTTTCTCCTGGAGAGGCAAGATAGTCGCGCTCTCTTCAGAAGTGATTTCTTCTACCGCTTCTGCTCCGGGAATCACTTGCTCTATTTTCGTTATTTCATCTCCCGTGTCTAGTCTTTCTCTAGCTAATTTTAGTTTTTCGGCCCGAGTTTGCACAGTATTTTTCACCTGAACTTCTACATTCCTGTTGATCTTCTCAAGCAAGGCTGCCGTTTTATTTCCTAACAAATAGTGTTTCTGCTCGAAATCCGTATTGCTGACAGCTGCTCTAGTTATGGTGTGGCCCCATTCACATTTTAAATCGACCTCTGCTATAGGTAAGCAAACGGATGAATATAACAAAGGTGCACTGACATAAACGTGCTCTCCTGTGTACATATGGGGTTGTACCAAATTTTTAGAAATCAGATCAATGCTCGCTTCTGTGTCTCTCAGAATAGACGTAGATTTTCCATTAACGACTCCCTGAATGATATAAGGAGTCATCACGCCACTCGAGTCTCCTCCACTAGTTTCTGTTGCCGCGATAATTTCCGTCTCCTTAAGTTTAGGGCACTGTGGTCTCAGATGGTCATAAGAACCACACTCGTAACAACGGAGCTGTTTTCTTTTCTCAAAAATTCTTTCCTTGTTTTGTCCACTAGAAGCTTCTTTTTCCACATCTTTTTTTTCTTTCTTCTCTTCCTTAAATTTATGGTTATTGTTAACTGGCTTATTAAATTTATCTGTGAACTTTTGATTCTTTGGGAATTCTCTTGTTCTGAAACTGTCTTGTAAGCTTTCATACTTATCGATTTTTTCAGCTAATTCTAAAGGAGTATTAATCTGCATCCACTGCTCCAAAAAATGATCTTTTATATCGGCAGGTACCCGTCTCTTCATCTGTTCTGTTATCTGTAGGTCTCTCAGTTTCTTAAATGTAGTGATTTCTAAATCCGCTATCCATTCATCATAATAGCCACTAAGCTCATGGGCATAATTCCTCCATGACTTATCTGCGAGTTTAGGATGGCGATAAAACAGTTGTTTTAATTTTTCTGTATTCATCCTAAATCTCTGGAGAATCATCTCTTTGACGTAGTCATAATCTTTTGCCTGTTCTGGCGATTCTCTGGCCATCATGTTGGAAATTTCTGGGGTTAGTACCCCTAACAAATATGGCACCCAATCTTCTTTAGGGACTCCCGCCATCTCTGCTCTCCTCTCGAAATTAATTAGATACAGGCCCATTTCGTCCCGTTTCTCGTCAAATTTCTGTATGGTTTTAAGGAGCTGAATGTTCTGAGTTGCGTCTGCATCTCTGTCCCTCCCATTTCGGGCTCTATTGTCTCCATTAATTCCTAATTCCAGTCTCCTCATTTCGAGAGTAAGTTGGTCTTGGCGAATTTTGTCTTCTCTCTCTCTCTCTCTTCTCGTTTCGCTTCTTTCTCTTCTTGGCGAAGTCTCTCTTCACGTTCCTTTCTATCTTCAATAATACGCTCTAGTGCGAGTCTAGCATCTTCTTCGACGTAATTTTCATTTTCTGTAATGATCTTCTTAATTTCGAAAATCTTAAGCGTATCGTCAGCTAGTCCTCCTAACTCCTCCGAAAGCTCTAAAAGGTCCTCTTTCTTACCCTTAGTTAAAAAGGACATTTTTCCAACTTTAGGATTACTAATTTTATGATAAACAATAAAATTATCCCTCAGCTACTAGCTATACCTTCCGACGGTATGTGTCCTAACCGGAACTAACAAGTTCAAAACTGATCAATTTTAGACTGAACTATAATTTTAGCCCTTATGAACACCAAACTAGCACCGCACAATATAAACATTCACAATTTACTCAATACCTATCAAATCAAAATACCGAACTCTTATACTGAATACACATAAACATAATTCTCAAGTTAATCCACACTTTATAGTTATATATTCTAACTCTATATAGATTTCCAACACAGTAATACACAAATACTAAATTATCACTGTTAATATCAAAGCACAAGAAACTTAAATATATCTGTTACTATTAAAAGGAAAAATACTAAATAAACACTGTTATTATCAAAAGCAAAAAAAATTCCCTTTCTTTAAAAATAGAGAAAAACATACAGTATTTGCAATTAACAAAACACAGAAATTGGCTAAACTTATTGCAATTCCTAACAAACAAAATATTGGTTCTTTACTTGAACACTAAATGGTTACTCATTCTCATATACCATAAAAACACACAGAAATTGGTTTTACTTATCACAATTCCTAAAACAATAGTTCCTACTTAGAACTTCAAATGGTTAACTCATACACCATTAAAACACAGAAATTGATTTAAATCATCCAAATTTCTAATATAAAATATCAGTTCTAAAATATCAGTTCTTAATACGAACTCTAAATGGCTACTTATACATATACCATTTTAAAAAAACACAGAAATTGATTTAATTCATCAAAATTTCTAAAATATCAGTTCTTAATACGAACTCTAAATGGTTAACTTGTACATATACCATTTAAAAAAAAAACACAGAAATTGATTTAATTCATCAAAATTTCTAAAATATCAGTTCTTAATACGAACTCTAAATGGCTACTTATACATATACCATTTAAAAAAACACAGAAATTGATTTAATTCATCAAAATTTCTAAAATAACAGTTCTTAATACGAACTCTAAATGGCTACTTATAAATATACCATTTATAAACACAATAAAATAATTTTTACTTATTGCATTTATACAAAACCATTATTTAGTTTTTAAATCAAAGCCAGAATCTGATAAAAAGAATCGGCCTACCTGTAATCCTTTCGATCATCCCTGATATCCTATCGTAACTTCTGACACCATTTAATAACAGTCTGTAAGGACTTCGCCTAAAATCAAGACTGACAGCCTTTAATATTTGCAAAATGCTTTATTGGCATTCTAGATTAAATATAGGCTTTATACAATAATTTCAAAAAAATAAGCACTATCTGAGGCTATTTCGCGGGATTCAGGATATCATGATGGAACACGGCAGGCGCTCGATCTCTGGAACGCGTCCGACGACGAGGGTTGTCCACACCCGTAAGGAAAAAGTCAACTGCCCCCATTTACATAAAGGTGGCGAATATATATCCTCGCCCATCTCTGTGGGTGGTTGAAGCGTGCTCCCTTTGAACCCTTTCATAGACCGTCTTCAGACCATTCCGCGTCTTCCGCTAAAAGGCTAGGTGATTATCCTCTGGACAGGCTTTGTCTGCAAGCAGGGTGATTTCTTACAGAAGACGGCCTCCGAATTGTCCGACGGCGACGCGGCGTCTGCCACAATTTGGTGACAAAGTGACTGTCACCGATGAATACGGTAGATTGATAATGGACGTCTTGCCGTTAGGCTCTCTCAGGAATCCCGAGTGTGAAAGGGGCGTAAAGTCATTACAGCCTGTATCAGTTTTTTGGCTCTTCATTGTATATCTAGTATATATATATATATATATATATATATTTATATATATATATATATATATATATATATATATATATATATATATATATATATATATATCAATATCATTGTCTTAATAAACAAACTACGTAACTCCCATTTACCCCTTTTTACAGGATAAACAAAAGACTGATTTTTTCGACAGAGAAAAAATAAATTATTATGTTTATTCTTAAAAATAAATGTTAAAGTGTTCTGAGATATACAGAGAGATTTTTTTAAAAAACTGACACTACTCAGAGCCATCTGTAGCGCGATCTATCAGCCGGAATTCCACCAAAATTGACAGAGGGACTAAGGACGACACGGGAAAGAGTTTCCGTGAAAACAAAAATTAGTTCCATAAGTCACCGATAGGGGGCGATATAGCGCTTTTGTTGCTGGCGCAAAATTTGGCTAAAATTTGGCGAGAATTTGGATAAAAGGCAAGTAAAACATCAAAATGCAAATTCATGACTACGTAGTCGACAGCAGCGTCAGTATTTTGGACTATAAAAATCGGTGCGGAGTCTGTTGTGCCTCCGCTTTACAGTAGGGTCATTAGTCGCTTTTTTCCACTTGCATGGCCACCTCGCTCCCCGGACCTAACCCATGTGCCATTTTCTGTGGGGTTATTTAAAGTCTAAGGTGTAACTTGGTGGAGTCTTGAACTTGGCGGCCCAAAAGGACAACATATCCCAGACTTTGATGAACATTCCTGGTGACACGTTACGCTTGGCCGTTGAGAACGTAGTGTTCAGGATACAATGTGTCGTCCACATGGACTGTGGTCACATTGAAGGAGGGAGAAGTGAATTTGCTGCATAAAGTGGTGTTGCGGGGAAATTTCTTTGTTATTCATTTGTCTGCTTACAACTTTTTCGGTATTCATCCCTTATCTTTATAGCCCGAAATACTGGCACTGCTGTCGACTACATAGTCGTGAATTTGTATTTTGATGTTTTACTTGCCTTTTATGCAAATTTTCGGGTGCGCCGACAACAAAAGTGCCATATCTTTCCCTATCGGCGACTTTTGGAGCTTTTTTTTTTTCGCAGAAACTCTTTCCCATGTCGTCCTTCGTCCCTCTATCAATTTTGGCATAATTCCGGCTGATAGATCGCGCTACAGAGTCGATGAGTATTTACTACTACTACTACTACTACTACAAAAAAAAAAAAAAAAAAAAAAAAAAAAAAAAAACACACACAACCCTGTGTATAGGGTACAGTGTAATGTAATTAAACATCTTTATAATTTAAGTGGAGTTATGAGGTTCGACAGAGTTGTACAGGGACCACAAACCAATGTAATAGCTTGAAAATCCCAAAATCATGTTTTTTGGAAATACCTGGTTTTTTAGTTAGGCCAACGATATATACCGGGTGACCAGAATTAAAACACCCCTACTCTGTCCTCCCTGTACATCGAACCATTCTGTGTAAAGGATTTAGATTTTGTTCACATACTATTCAAGACACGGGGAAACGGATTACGCGAAACAACATTTAGTTCCTGAAATCACCGACAGAGGGCATTGTACAACTGGACATATGCTGAAAATACACAAAAACACATTTTAAACACATTTTATTTGAACGTACCAAACATTGAAGTCGCAAACACCTCATCGACGCAGGGAATGCTGCTCAATATGGTTCCCTTCTTGTGGATGTAAAATCTGCAGTCTCTGGGCAGCTTGTTCAACTGCAGGTCGTAGCTGGTCGACTGAAATGCTTCTTACATGCAGAGTGATACCTTCTTTCAAGTCTGCCAAAGTTACTAGACGTCTTCGATAAACAAGATTTTTTTTTAGTGTCCCCACAGCCTAAAATGGCACGGATTAAGATCTGGAGAACGAGATGGCCAGGTTGTCGGAAACGCACGACTGATTATTCTGTCATTAGTGGAACGTTGCCGAAGAAACTGCTGTATACAGTATCCATTGTGTGGAGACGCTCCATCTTGCATAAAAGCAACTCAATCAAGATATGTTGCAAATGGGGAGGAAAGTTTCAAGCATCCTTTTGTACCTGTTGGCCGTCACGGTGTATGCCACAGGGCGATTGCGAGTAGCCTCTTCGAAAACGAAGGGTCCAAGAATGAATGTGGCTGTGAATCCACACCAGACTGTAACTTTCGGTGAGTGGAGTAGAATCTCTTGGAAGGTACAGGGATTTTCCATGCTCCAAATGCGACAGTTATGGGTATTCACTCTTCCCCTGAGGTAGAAATGGGCCTCATCACTCCATAGAATCTGCCATAGCCACGATACATCCATTTCAACTCTAGAAAGAAATGTCAATGCGAAGGTCAGTCGTTTTTCTCTGTCGATGGCCAGCAACTGTTGATTATGACTGATTTTGTATGGGACATAGTGCATCATATTTCTCAGTATGTTCCACACTGTGCTATTGGGAACGTCAAGTATCGTGACACTGCCCGTGCACTACTACAGCCTACAACTTTATCCATTGACTGTTCAACAATAGCGGTGGCACCATCTTCAATGACGTCTGAACGAACCGGTTTTCGTCCTCTACCCAGTTGAACTCCAAGATGTCCAGTTTTCTCGAATCGAGCGATCATTCTCCTGAGACCTTGTGGAAGAAATGGTCCTTTGCGCAAATTTTGCGAGTCGGCGAAACTCTCGAAGTGCAGCTGCAGCATTTCTTTCGTTTTCATAAAAGAGCTTCACAAGCAAAGCCCTTTCTGGCAGCGTGACCTCCATCAATGATAAGAATGACATTCCCCAGTTTTTACCCTCTTTTATATCCAGAATATGGCTGCAAACCATGGGTTTATGCAAATTTTTGTACTTACAGTGTGAAATTACAATGGCAGTTTAAGCTTCTTTACTTTTTTTATTGTCTCTTTTTGTTTGTTTTTTTTCTAATATTATTTTTGTCATTTTTTCATATTTTCTGCTATACAGCGCCACCTATGGGTGTTTTGGGAACTTCTTTTTTCGTGAAATCCGTTTTCCCATGTCTTGAATAGTATGTGTACAAAATTCGAAGCCATTGCACTGAGTAACTACTCAGTGTAATGGCTTCGAATTTTGTACATAACGTTCGATATACAAGGAGTTCGGGTATTGAGTAGGGGTGTTTTAATTCTGGTCACTCGGTATATATGCACATAACACACACACATTGAGGGTTTATACTCATTCGTGCAAGGCCAGACACAAATGTATAGTTCATCTGCTAGGGCCGGAATTCGAACCCAGGTATTCTATCTTCGATGCTAATAATCTACCAATTGAACTAAGCTTGTGCTGAACAACTCAAACATTATGGATTTCATTCCTCACAAAAGTGATACATACTCAATCTTTTGCTATAGTATTGATACTATCTAGGAGTAATAAGCTACTAATGGCGTACTTTTCATAACTAAAAAGTGGAAAAATTCTTCAGAACCTAAAAGAAACGAGATTGTGTTTGAGTGTCACAAAAATAAGTAGGCGTGAGTTGTCAAATTTATTTAAATAAAACCTTATAAAATAGGAAAAATACAGGATGTCTAGATTTTTATTCATACGATGAAATATTTGAAAACAACGAGTTTCTACAAATGGATTAAAATGCTGAAGCATATTACCGGATACAGAAAATAAAATGGTAAGCGAATGAAAATACGAACCGATACATTATTGAAATACAAAAAAAAAAAATATGTTTGAATGAAAAATATATATTGTAATACATCTTAGACTTTCGAAGAATATTAAAATGTGTGGCAGACAGTGAATAAAAAAAAAATTAATGTATGGAATCTGCAGCCACCCGAACTCGAAAAAAAGTACCGCGAAGTAAGCGAACTCATGCGAAAAGATCTTCAACAGAAATAAAGCTAGAAAACCATTAAAAGAACAAGATGCGACTCGTAGTTGCAACATTACTAATGCTTCTTGTTCATGGTCAATGGGACCCAAAGCACCATGTATAATACTTTGACATTGTACATGCACCTACGCTGACGCATGTGCACACTTGTATACAGTTATGTATATATTATGTACTCATGGATATAAAGCATCTTAAAACAGAATGTAAAAACAGCAACTGATTTCTAATAACTAATGCGTTCCAGTTTTCAAAGTAAGTCCTTCTTCACATTGTAACAATATTAGGTGCTATTGTCTTTCACAAATTGTCTCGTATAGGTAGAATTATTTCGCAGAGAAAAAAAAATCTACGCAATATCCTATCTCGGAATCTAAATTAGTATAAAATTTTAGTTAACAAATTAAATTATCTTTTTTCCCGTTAATTTTTGTCAACAAAGTAGCAGCCCACGAAAATAAGCGCTGTCCGTTTTCCAGTAGTTCTGCGAAGAGACTGTATGTGGCACGACCGATTTGCGAGAAGAAAATAACAGATCAATAAAGTTGGCGAAGTGATTTAACAGCAATATACGCACTTCTTTCCAAAATAATGAAAATCAGTCTCTCACCTTCAAAAAATAAACATAAAAAAGACACACATAAAAATATATTAGTCTTGAAACTGCACAAAACGAAGACAAATGAAGCATTTATTCTCTTATCAGGAAGTGAAATGAAGTCAGAATTCTCTCAATCGAGGCTCTGAGAGCAATTTGCAGTGTCTCGTAATTATTGTCGACTGTTATATCCACGCCTCAGGGTCTGAGAAAAAAATCCTTAAATTTCTTTAAAAGACTCAAGAAAAATAATTCTCATTCTTCTGTTTTTCTTCATTTAATAGAAATGCATAATGAAATGGGCCCAAAGTCACAAATTCGCTCTTTAGTACTGCAATATTATTCTATCAAAGAGGCTCCAAAGTCGAGGAAAAATAAAGATTGTAAAAAAAAATAATAAGAAAAAAAGAAAACGAATCGAAATAAAACTCTTCAAAGTGTTTCACATTTCGTCCTTAATAAAGGCGGATAATAAAAGCAGACGTCATCGGACAACTCAACTTTTCCTCTCCGACTTTTTTTTTTTCGTCGTGTATCGTCTGCTACTGTGCTTCTTCCATTATTTCTGTTCTATGTGAGATATAACTCTTTTTTTGTAAGCTCTCGGCTAAGTAAACTCGGATCTTTTATTGCCTTTTTGTCAAAGTCTTTTCTTGAAAAGGTAACTAAGTTCAATCTAACGAAAGAAAGTGATTAAAAGGAAAAAGTACCGCTGAAATTCCGCTTTTAAAGAGGAGCACAAGATACGAAATTTTTATTTTCTCTGTCTTCTCCTTTTTTCTAAGTGGCACTATATTCTGAAGAATTATTTGGATTACCAGCAACTGTTGTCAGGTTTTGAAAGAGACTGGGCTTTAATTTGAGACGTTACATGCAGAGTGCAAACAAAGGTTTATAAAAAACGATGAAAGAGCGAAAGAACCCCCATTTTTTAATTTTAGCCTCCTTAAAAAAAACTTTTTTTAAACATTATTTGAAGGGTAATAATAGTTACTAACCTGCGATTGGAAGCTGCTCTCTCTGAGAAAAGCTATAAATATTTCTTTTTATCTATATCTTGATGAATGTCCCTGTATCAGATCATAATTAATCTGAAAATGGAACTATAACAAGAATATTGTTTCTTTGCTTTATAAAAAGGAAAAAAATAATACTGTAGTATGTTAAAGACTCTCCTTCTGGAAGATGTTAAACAAATCAAAATGTAAGAGTGCCTGGGCTTTTTATGTGTTTTACATTCATGTACTATTTTGATCTTATTTAGCAGCAATGTAATGGATACGCAACAGAAATTGTAAGTCTAATTTGATTATTCATGTCAGAATAAGAATTTTATGATTCCTCCTTGGATTTTATCATAAAAAAAAACCTCAATCTGTGATCTGGACATCACATCTACCGCATCATGTGACCTTAAAGTTTATACTCCCATGTCAAAAGACTTACAATGGGAAGTGACAAGTATCAGTGCTTAGACAGCCTGGTAATTTACCATTTTCTGGAGTTTTGAAATCCCCTGACTGTCGAATTAGCTTTAGTAATAAAAATAATCTAACCCTTTCTTTTCTACTTCAACTTTGAGTTCCTTTATAATTAGTTATACATACTTTATACAGTCAAACCTGTTTTTGTGTGGTCTTTGTTTATGTGATTTTTTTGTGCGGCATCTGAATATGTATCGAAAAAAAAATTGAAATTATATATTTGAAATTATTTATTTGAAATTTTAAAAAAGAGCTTCGATCGTGTATATCTGGCTATCGCGAAGTTTACAAGCAGCTGATCAACCGACCATCGTCGAAAAAAATTATCCCCGACTATATGGTAACAAAAAATAAATCAACTCTAATACGTATCTTCAAGTGACGAAAGCGATTACGAACCAGTTCATCACAAGAATATGCGCGTTTTGGACTACAACGAGTAGTATCGAATTATGTACATTTTGAAAATTTCCCCTTGTTTAAAGTGAGAAATTAAAATTTTTAAAAATGTTTCCATGTGTAATTTAATTATTTATTTTGTTTGAAAAACATTTTTTCGCTATTTCGTAAAGCTTTGACATATTTCCGAAGTGAAACTTTTTTTATGCGGTTCCTCTCCACCGCATAATTTTTTTTTCTTTAATATGTTATGAAAAATTATTTGTTATAGCTGTTTCTGAAGTTTCTGGATATTTTTTTTGAGCGGTCCCTATCTACCTCACAAAAACAGGTTTGAGTGAAATTAGTTACTTTGTAATTAGTTTGAATGTTACATTGCTTATATGAACACAAAAACAACTAATAATCTATATACAGGTAGCCCTCCTACAGCACGGCATCTTACAACACAGTTTCGCTCAAACACGATAATATAAATTGCGGGAACCCTCGTATAACACTGCATCCTGTAACACGGTTTCGGTCTAACACGATAAAAAAAAATTTTAAAAACCTGTGTACAGCACTATACTTTTATAGCACTAGATAACATGATTTTTGTTTAACACATTTAAAACTAAATTACCTTAAAATAATGACGGGAAGGAATAATGAACTATAGTGGCTTTACATGAAAATGGATAAACAAATTATAATTTATTCATTTATAGCTCTATAAAATTGCAAGAAGGCCTAAGCTTAGTTGAAAATCTTGAATCACTTTTCCTGAATGCAGATCCTTCCACTGAAAGAAGCCGAAAATTCAAAAGGGAGCTGCAAAATTGTCTATCTCTATACCGTGAATCTACAATGACCTTGTAAAAACCAGAAAATAAACTAAAATTACAGATTTTTTAAAGAGAGTAGAAGGTGCAAAAAATCTAAATGAAGAAAAAGATTCTGAAAGTGAAGGTGATATCGTTCAATCGAAAAAAATGTTCTCGTTTGGTTGTACTGCGCAGTGATGAGGAAGAAATTTATTAAATTAAGGTCGCATTAAATGAAAATAATATTTTTTTTGTTTCTTTTCGTTTTGTGTTATACATAAAATTATAGTTTTAATAAAAATTAAGCTGCTTATATGGAATTTTTAAAAAAATGTTTGTTTTTGATAAGTTTTCAGAACGTAACCCCCTTTTTTGAACTGTTTCTGGGTCTCATATAACACGGTTTCACACAACACGGCATTTTCTAGGAACCTATCTACCGTGTTATAGGATGGTTACCTGTATATAAAACAGTTCAGAAACTGACTGACTTACATATAACGCACAGACCAAACCGCTGGGACCTAGAAGGCTGAAATTTTGTAAGGCGATTCTTCTTATAGTGTAGGGTTGCACTAAAAGAGACTTTTGAAATATTCTTACATATTTTTGAATTAAACTTTTAAGCTGTTTTTGTAACATTCTTTAAAGTTTACATTTAAAATAATAATCTGAGGGTTATAAAATTTATATCACGAGAAAGATCCTAAAAATTCCTTTAAAATGAAATCTTTTTCGAACCTTTACCTGATTTTCCATTTTCTGAATTTTGGGGAATTTTTAAAGATTAATTTTTAGAATTTAATTTATTAAATGTTGATCACGTGGTTTCTTTTCTTTTTGTGATACTTTAAACTAATTTTGCGTCACGCGCATAACAATGAAATAGACAAAAAATAATAATTTTTTTTCTTCTTTCTAATGCGGCAGGTGATTGAACATTATCAAAAAAAATATTAAAATATAGTAAAAGAAATGTTCTTCAAACTGTACTATATTCTTTAGTATGTTCTATTGGATTTAATTTGAATATTTTTTTTTTCATTATGTTGTCTATAAAAATATCCATTACGATTTATATATATATATATATATATATATATATATATATATATATATATATATATATATATATATATATATATATATATATATTCGCTTTTTTTTACATCAGTTGCATACATTGATCATTGTATTTATTATATATATATATATATATATATATATATTGATTGGTATTAATTGCATACATTGACCGTTGTATTTAATTTGAATGTACTCAAATAGTTAATGGTTTTCAGCTAGAGCTGTATAAATATTTTATGCATCACATTTTATAATGATGTATAATCTGTCTTATGTGGCAGATAGGAAGCTGAGATTAAATAAAAAAAAAATTCTCTGTAGTGACCTTTTGAATACCAGATGTCTTAAATAACGAAATCTTACGTCACATATTATCTAACTTTAAACAGCTGATAAGAAAATTTAAAAACGAATGAATGAATCATAGAATGAATGCATTTAATCTTTTCTGAAACGTCATTCCGAAAATTTTCTGGGAAATGAGAGGGAAAAATATATATTTTCTGATAAAAAGACCCAAATGCTATTCAAATTTATGCTCAAATACTTCACACCCATTCTTTTTTTTTCGCCTTAAATATGCCTAAAAAAAGCGGGAAACAAGCCTCTTTGTGATTGCGTTCAGTTTTCAGGCTGAATATGTTTATCCGAAATCATTTATACCAGATCCTACCATTAATTCAATAACTCCGTCTAGCTGTTGCCGCCGACGGGGTTAGAAAAAAAAACGCTTGCTAGATCCGGAGAAAAGAAGGAGGGAAAAAAAATATAGGAAAACCGGTGTCATCGGCAGGAGGTTCCGGATTTGTCGGGTGCTGGTGACATTCTCCCGTTAACAAACCTCTTCATTGTGGGGTTACAAGTAGCCCTTTGTCGCTTTTGTACCCACGAGGTACATCGGGACTCGTAAGTACCCCCGTGTACTCATGACAAGCGTAGTCACGTGTGAAAGACCTTTTGTGGCGCAGCATTATACGGAGCTAATGGCAACAGTGGGAAAAAGTGGAAAGGGGAATGTTTTCGTTTTTCTTTGTTTTGTTTTCAGCATCGAAGAAGTTTCGAAAAGTTTATTAGCGGCTGACGAGGTGACACGGGCTATACTTTTCTGAAGGATGGTTTTCGACGCTTTTGGAAGGGGATTTACGGATATAGAAAGTATTTAATCTGAAGAGTAAGGATAGAGAAAAGTGATATAGTGAGATTGAAATGAAATATGTTGCGGAAGGGTAAAATAAGAGGATTTTGCGAATTTCACAGGGGAAAATTACGTGTCAAACCAGTTAACCGCTGCCTAAATTTTTTAAGCCTAGCAGAATTGGTTTAAAGACTGGAAAACATAATTTTTTTTTCTTTCAGAGAACTGCCTCGGAAAAGTGTTCCAGGAAAAAATATCAATGGAAAAGGATCTGTGATATCAATTGTCATAAAAATATTAATTCACAGAACTGAATGTGTACGTAAAAGGAACTTTCTTTCTTTTATCATAATGTTTTATGTCCTGGATAATTTTTTTTCGTTTTTCCTGTTTGTTTGGGTGTAGTTTTTTTTCTCTTTTCATTTTGCCCAGTATTTATTTACTACACTTTATAACAGTTTTGAGAATTGCTTAAGTTTAGAAAACGTAATTAATAATACATCCAGTATTTAAAAATAATATAAAATATCAGTCTGCAAAACATCTATCTGTGAATTTCCTGACGTAATTTAGAATTCCTCGTTTAAAACAGAACGACTCATCTACATCAGTATTCTTCAAAGCTCTTTGAATAAACAAAAACACCAGATTACCTTTTATAAAAAACAAACAAACAAACAAAAAACAATTGCAATTTTGAGGGTTAAATTAGGCTTAGCAGGAAAGACGTATAAATGGAAACACATACATAAACTATTTCAGATGGATTAGAGGAGAAAAATCAAAGGCCCCTCTCCCCAAACAAATTAAAAAATAAATGCATAAAATGTGGTTGCAGAATGTTTTTTAACAGAGAAACATAAATTAATGCGCATGACTCCTATTCATTGGTGGGTGGCTGATGGCAATAACTAGTCTTCGGAACCTCGGTCCATGGGTTCGCATGACTATACGTAGCCGTTCCAGCCGTTTTAAGCTGCAGATTTTGGTGGTTTAGCTCGCATGTTGCAAATGAGTGTTGCATACGGGAACCATCCGATATAATTATCTGTGCTCGGCAAGTCACCTCTCTGTATTGACAGCCGGAAAATACGGAAAAATTCAAAACTAAATTACTCGTATGAGCTGTTTAGATGTTTCAAAAATACCATAACAGTGAGTTAAATAGTGTTTAATCGAGTCATTAATGCAACTTACAGAGATTTTCAGCTTTTTATTTGGAAAAATTCTGTTTTTTATCTTTGCTTGCGTCCTATGCTTATAGGCTGGTATGCGGAGAATGAATTTGTTTTTCATTTCTCGCTTTTTTCTTTGCAATAGATACAAAACGGGTCTGCTCATGGATAATCGACGGTTCGGAAACCCGAGAGAAAAGTAATTCAAATTTCCCATCCCATATTTGATCATTCCGTACATCAAATGAAATGAGGAAAATTGTATCATAATTTAAAAGCGTAGAACCCTTCACCATATATCTCTATAAGTATTTAATTTAATCACCATCTTTTCAAGAGAAACAGAAAGGTAACGAAATCAGTTTTTTTTTATATATGAGTCTATGAATTCTGAGGTAATAGCTGTAGAACGTTGTTGCCGGTATCAGAATATTGGACACAACAAATTCCTCCCACATAGTCTGAATTAATTTTTTTTTGGTTGAATCGTGTATAAAGTTTTTCAGACTCGCGTTTAACATTCTTAATTGGGAATGAATTAAGTTTGATCGACAGGATCATCAACAAACTCAAACGAGCACAACCAGGTTTGAATGCACTTTTGAAAATGACCAATACTAAGTGAAGTGGACGCATCATTTAGAATGATTAGCGCAGAAAAGAGCGGCATTCAACAAAGCGAGTGCACAGCGCAGGGAACCACGGTGGGTGGTCCACGTGAAAGAAAAACCGGAAGGGGTGAGTTTCGAGGTGTGGAAAGAACCAGAATGTTCGAGAAAAGCGGATAGAAAAAAAGGATAAATAAGAGAGACCGCGGGAGGTAGGTGAGATTAGGCTTAACTTGGACTATGTCATAAACGAGGCAAGCGAGAGGCAAGAGACGGCAGCTCTATTGAACTGTATTTTATCAACTCCGCTCTCCCTAGTCGATGTATAATGATTCTAAAGAATGAACGACTGTATATAGTGATCGATGTAAATATTGCATATTAAACAAGATGTAAATAAGAGCCATTTCTCCGTTTATGAATAACTCTACGAGACATTTATGCATCGGATCACGACGATCCAGTTCACAAAGTTAATTAAAAATCTTTATTAGCGTTATACTAAAATCTACTTCAGGCTAGACATTTTGTTTGTGACTCTAATTTTCAAATCTTTCTCAATGAACTTATGTTCAAGACATTAGTTTATTTCGAAATGTGGGGGGAATTAAAAAGCCTTAAATAGATCCATCAACTCTGTATGATTGAATTTATGATTTCTTCTTTATATAAGGAACACCCAGCGTGTACAACTGCTCATCTCGGCCACATATAGATCCATTGTTTTGTATTTCGAAAAAAAGGAAACCCTTTTCCTCCGTTGTACACATATGATAGTTTCGACAGATCTTTGGTGTCTATATACCGCGCACACACACCCTACAGTTAGAGTATAACAAGTCTTTCTTCACTTCTTTTCTTCTTCAGTCCCTTCGCTCCGTGTGTGTGCCGAGTCTTGGGGGAAAAAAGAGCTCCATTATAGATATACGAGCACAGTGGCACGCGCGAAAAAGTTGGACTTCAAATATATTCGCTTCTTTCTTTCTTGTTTGTGCGCCGTTCAATAAAATGAGATTTTTGTGTCCCGCAGCCACGAAAATATACTGCCTAATAAATGGCGAAGTTCTGAGCTGAATGAAGGGCGGAAGAAAGTAAAAAATATATAAAGAGGGTTTCAAAAGATATTTGAATGTCTGAAAAGGAAATGGAAATTGTATGATATGGAGTGAGATGAAAAGTAATAACAAGATGGGAGAAAAATCTTGCTCAAAGCGGTGACAGTGTAGCACTTTCCAGCTTAAGAAATGAGTGCTGAGCTACTGAATGTTAAAAATGACCAAGCATGGGGACCAAAACTTTCTGTTCGGCTATCTGTGGTCGGTTGAAAGTCACGGCTAAATTCCCAAAATCTAATAACGTTTAGGAACACCCCATAAATGAATCAGAATTAAATTAAAGCCATACTCCATGGTAAAAAGAAATAAACTAATTGTAGAGACTGACATTCTTCAGTTTCCAAACAGCCATTTGTTAACAAGTTTCTGTTGATGCAAACATTTTAAAGCAGACTTGAAAGACAAATAAAAATTCCATCCTCTTTTCAAGCTTTTTTCTTCTTTGTTTTCCAAAAGGATACGAACTTCGTTATTCATCAAAGCATTCCATGTGAAAAGTTCTCAAATGAGGAATTGTGAGATTTGTGCTGTTCAAAAGTTGACAATTTTTAAATTTCATCAAAAGACAGTGTCAGGACCTCGTGGTTAAGTAGGTCGCTTGTGGTTTCCATGGACAAATAAACTACTCTTTCCTTACATATGTACATATATCTTGTTTATTTATATATATTTACAACATCTATGATACAATATTTCCATTATGAATTAATCATTATCAATCATCAATCAGAAAAATCATCACTTGATAACCAGAGAGAGAGTCAGTCATAACCCAGTTCAATCTAAAGTGCAGCATAGAGACGGGAAGCACGTCCCATAGTTATCTCTCCTCTTCTCCTTCTTTATTCCCTTCATATACCCCCACTTTTCGAAGACTCCAGAAAATTCTAGAAGCCTCCCCATCGGCGTGGGAAAACTCCGGCCTCCGGTCAGCCAGTGTGTTGGAGCACCTGGTTCCCCGGTTGTGGCTGCAATTAGTTTGCTTTGCTGTCCGTTTGCGTCTTGTTTAACGATCACTGTCAATCTTTTCTTAAATTGGTCGCATCTGTAAAGGTTTTTCCCAATTAGGATTGGGCACAGCACCACCATGCGTGTAGGCCTGTGACAGACAGTCATGTGGAAATTAACTTTTGGCGTACACAGTAACTTTTTTTGTTTGTTTGTTCCCTCCAAATGATTATTTGTTAGGTCACAAAATGCTACTGGGGTAAAGGACATGATTATATATACTCTATATTGCCGAAAGTAATCAGACACATTGAGTGAAAGTGAATTTATTAAGAAAAAAATCTATATATAGTTAACCCCCTTTGGCTGTATTGACTGATTTTATCCTTCTGGACTTGCTTTCGACCAATATCTGGTATTCCTTCATTGGGATTGTCTCCATTTCCCGATTAAAGCTGTCAGAGAGCTAGCTCTTAGTGGAGGGTGGAGACGAATTCAGTGCTCTATTTTATCCCTTAAGTGTTCGATACGATGAGATCGGGACTCTGAAGTGGCTAGACTAATTTTTGAATGTTCTGATCTTCAAAACGGACCTCAACAGAGTTTTTAGGGGGGGGGGGCTAGGGCCAGGTCATGCTGGAAGAAACAAAAGTCTGTTCTGAAATAATATTCCATTGTAGAAAGTACACAACTGCCTGAAACATTTATGTGCCTCACAGAATTCAGAGTTGACGGTCAAACAATCAAAGGACTCTCTCTGCAGAAACAGGGCCAAATCCTTAAATAGCACCCTTCGCCCTTTGTTTAACAGTTCGAAAGAAAAAGCTTCCCGGGCAAACGTCTTAACCAGGCATGTCCATCTGATTAGAAGGGCTTGAAGCGAGATTCACCACTCCGCAGCATTTTCCCCTTCTTCCTGAATCTTGGATCATTGATAAAATATATTTTATTTTCTAATCAAGTTGATCCAAGAATTCTGTAACTATAGAGATACTTCTGAGTAATAATTCTACTCAATTCCCATAAGTTTGTTTGTTCTTCTGTTCTATCTTGATATCGAAAGCCAGTATTCTTTGGATCACAGTTTTGAGATCTGTAGTTGTCAATTTTGAGATAATGAAAGAATGTGTAAAATGGAAATGATTCGATCTGACATGCGAGTAACGACTGACAATGTTGCGACTGCTGTAAAGAGTTCTTGATTTAATATTCAGCAAAATATATGATTGGATCGTACGACAAACTTTTTATTGATAGCATCAAAATTGAACTTGAGTCGCGAATAGAACTAAGACCTCTCTGCAACTTTTTACTTCTTCTCAATTCTTCAATAAGGTGGGTAGATAATTTTTTAAAAACTGCTGCAGATGGCATTGAAAAATAATAGGTGGGAGTAAAACTTATATAAATTCTGAAAAAAGAATCTGATGTAGTATTTTAAATAAGTACACTGCTGGCCACCAAAATTGCAACACCAAGAAAGACAAGATATATCACAACATTTATTTTGTAGATAACATGTTGACCAAGTATCAAATGATTAAATTTATAGACTTCTGTGAAGTGTGGTTCCTGCCAAAATCAGTAGCCAGAGTAGCCGCCATTGTTGGAGATCACCGCTGCCACACGCCTCGGCATTGATTCAAAGAGACTTTGGATGAGTTCTTGGGGTACAGCAGACAAAGCAGCTTCCACACGTTGCCAAAGTTGATCTGCTGTGGCAGCTGGGGATGGAATCTGGGTCAATCGTAAAGCAACCATGGACCACATGTTTTCTATCGGCGAAAGATCCGGAGAGCGAGGCGGCCAGGGAAGCAATTCAATCTGGCGATTGACGAAGAACCGTTGGACAATGCGTGCCACGTGTGATCAGGCATTATCCTGTTGAAATATGGCTGTGGGAAAGCCCTGAAGTTAAGGAAGGACAACTGGCTCCAACACCTCGGAGATGTAGCGCGGGCTGTTTAAAGTACCGGCAATGCGAACTAGAGGTGTGCGAGAGTGATATCCAATACCGCCTCATACCATAATACCCAGTGCAGGACCAGTGTGGCGGTGCATAACGCAGCTGTTCAGCATCCTCTCTTCACGGTGTCTCCAGACTCGAATGCGACCATCGTGGTGTTGCAGACAGAAGCGTGACTGGTCACTAAAGACAATTTCATTCCATTCTGCCGTCCACATCCTTCTGTCATCGCATCATTGGCGGCGGAGACGTCTGTGGTTCTGCGTCAAGGGTAGGCAAAGCAATGGACGTCTTGCGGACAGACCACTCTACTGTAAACGGCGTCGAATGGTACGCGCAGACACTGGATGATGCGTTACAGACTGCATGTGCTGTGCTATGGTTCGTGATGTGACTGAGCGATCCGTCACTGCCATGCGCACAATTTGCCTGTCATCACGTGAAGTGGTGAGCTGAGGTGGATGCGATCGAACACGCCGGTCCGTCGTACCCTCCTGCATCCAACGATCACATATCCGCATTACAGTTGTTTGGTTTCGTCCAACACGACTACGGATTTCCCTGAAAGATAATCCACAATCTCGGTAGGCCACTATCCTTCCTCTGTCGAACTCAGATACTTGATCAAAAGATGATCGCTGTTTTCGACGAGGCATAATTGATCGTTTTTTTGAAAAACTACAAGAAAAACACAATTGCCAAACTTGAAATCGTCGAAATCTCCAAGCCTTAAATAGCGTTTGAAGTGGCGCCACAGGCGCGCGTGATGTGCGTCTGCGCTGAAATTCTAATCATTTGCATATCTCACCTCCGCTAATGCATGTTGTAAATTTCATGTTATTTGCATGTTTCCTTCAGGGTGTTGCATTTACAGTGGCCAGCAGTGTATTTGTGACCAGAGGTAAAGTGAAGCAATGCCATTCCGGAAAAAAATTCTTAGCATATCTTTCGGTCTAAAGCCGGACAGTATTAAACACAGGTCGGACTCACGGACACCGGGAATCCCTCGTCGATATCTTAAGGCATGTTTGGGATTTATTTATTAATCTCCTTTCGTTTAATTGTAAATGTTGAATAAGATAGTATTCGAAAGATGCAATTCCCTTACGTCACTGAGAGGAGCTAGTGTTTTAAGTTGCTCGCTTTGAAGCCTAGAAGTGTGATTTGACTACTGGACTTCTGGCAGGCAGTCGACCATGCAAAGGACACTGGTGGACCATTAAAAATTCACAAAATAAAGACGTTATATAAATAAATAAATAAACACACACACACATATATATACTATATATATATATATATATGTGTGTGTGTGTGTGTGAGTAATAATAACGCCCCACCAATATTAATTATTCTAAAATAATAACGTCACCAGTGATTCAAAAAAATGCCCTGTGTCATTAAGTAAAAGACGAAATCTTGCGGTGCAAAACGCAAGTGAATAAAAAGTAAACTATTGCGTTCAGAACATATGATTCCGTTCCATCGGGGATGAAGTCCACAGGTAGTGGGTTCGATCCTTACTCCTGGAGCAAACTTTACAACAAGCTCGTGCATTCGGCTTATCTTTGTAAATAAAAATATACTAATCCTCCAACCTCAAACGCGACGTCTTCTTATATGTTTAATTATTTTTCTAAGTTCAGTGATTATTTATTTATTTATTTATTATGTGAACTGTAATTCTGTTTTGCATTTCCGGAGAACTCTTCAAAGCACTATCGCATATGGGCCACGCACTAGGATGTTTATATATATGTATCAAAAAAAGAGTGCTGACAGGAGAAAAAAAAAAACCTTCGCAAGGTTCAGTATGAAAAATGATGTTAAATCGCTTTAGATATCAATACGCATACAACGCGGTGTCAGTCTTGGAATAGGTTGACTTAAGTCTCAGCGTATACACTTTGACGGGGAGAGGAGAGCGCAGATACTCACACACGCTGTAGAGAGAAAAACCGAAATCCCCGCCTCTATTCTGTGGAAGGCAGTGAATGCATAAGGAGAAAGTATTTATTTCCTATCTGGACCATGAAAACGACTCCTCGCCTTCCATTTTGGGGCCGATAACTCGTGAAATAGAATTTTTGACACGTCCAACGGGGAAGGGGGAAGTAACAACCACCACGACGCAGTGTCACTCAAGAGCGAGAGGGAATCCCCGAGCGGGAGGGGGGAGGGGAAGGAACCTCTTATGCGCCCATTGAAAACAAACAATGAGAAATATATCTATTGAATAAAGCGGTTATCTCTTGGCGTCATTTTTTCCCTTTTTCCTGTGATATGAAAAAAGCGCCAAGTGACACCCGCTTTCAGTTCATATATATCCAGGCCTCATAGATTTAAGGCGCGGGGGTTTGGAGTAAAAAACTTTGAAAAAAAAAATAATGCATGTGACGGGGGCTTGGATATATTTTCGGAGAGACGGCGTGTGTTTGGGATCGGCAGTTGTGTATTATTGAACAGTGTGAGGGCCCAAAGCGCACCCCTCCCTGCTTAAACTATGAATGCGGTCAGTTCTTCGCTAGAGCAAAGTCAAATATATATAAACCTCTCTCTTTTTTTTTGGTATTTTATTTCCTCTATCCTGCGCGACTGCCTCTTACTATCACTTCGAATTCTTTCTGTCACTTTCTATTTCATTCGGCGGCATCTTTTGTGATACTGTGGCGCCCCCTTTTTTAGCATTATTATTTTATTTCCCCGCTCGTGTGTGTGTGTGTGTGTGAGTGTATATATATATTTGCCTACTCCTCTCTCTCCTTTCCCATTTTGTGCTCTCTTCAGCTCGATTTGGGGTCTACCGCTGCTTCAAAAGGCATTTCGTATGCAGGCCCTTTTGTGAGCTTTTGGCGCGAGTGTTTGGCGGTGAATGGCGCCCTCACAGATTGGTAATGAAAAATGAGATAGAGAAATGAACGGAAATATATATTTATGTATTTAAAGCAGAAGGGACGACGGACCCAGGGAAAAAAAAAGAATACCGCGTGAAAAAAAAAGGGGGAAAATTTAATTTTTTTTTTAAACCCCACTCTCTTTCCCCGTTGAGAGAGAGCGAGGGAGTTATATGCCGACAGGATGGGTTATATATATATTGAGATATATTTATATATTTTTTTTATATCTTCCCCTCCTGAATATATTCCATACCCCGCGTTGAGAATGGCGAGTTACTAAAAAGGAGAAGTGTGTGATATATAAGTGTATTCGGCGGATCCGAGAGCGCGATATATATAGAAAGAGAGGGTTAGAAGGAATGGGATGAAGAAAATTGAATAAGAATTGATAAGAATAAAAAATGCAGATGGATTGGCAGACCTGGCTTGGAACGATAATGCGCGGGGGCGGTAGAGGGGAGGGGGGGGGGTCTGGCTGGAATTCACCGAGAAATAAAGAAAAGAGAGAAGAATATGGGCGCACAAAAATGAACGCAAGTAAAGGAGAGAAAATAAAAAAAAATTAAAAATGCTCCAGGGAAAAAAAAAATAGGAGTAGTCTCTGGATATATTCACGTTTGACTGAGATTATGGTGAATTTAGAAGTTTTGTGGCTTTATTGAATGGGCAGAAGATAGCATAGTATATGCACGACTGGTGTCAAGGCGCTGTGCTTAGATATGATAATGAACGCGCGGGAAAATAATGAAGTGCGTGCGTGTGTGATGGAATGGGTACACGCAATGAAAATTTATGGCCTCACTTAAATTTATTTCCCTTTTCAGAGCGAAGTCGAGTTTTAATTTAACTCGCGACTGTCATGGGAGGGGAGGGGAGGGGGAGAGACACGTTTAAACATTTCCCTAGAACAATGCAATGAAACATTGTATACATATACGTATATTGCAAACTTTTTTGCACTTCAGGGGAAATATGCGACTTACATCAAATTATCGGGTAAAAAAGAGCGTATTGACGCCAGATTTTACCTACTGTCGTACTTAATGTTAAAAAAATTTACAATCCGTAATATATCCCAATTTTCTGAAAATCTGAATTAATCTTGACTCAATAAAATCTCATGCTTTCATATATATATATATACATACATATATATATATATATATATATATATATATATATATATATATATATATATATATATATATATATATATATATATATATATATATATATATATATATATATATATATATATATGTGTGTGTGTGTGTGTGTATAAAAATAAGAATAAGATGAAAGAGAAAACCAGTAATAGCTCTAAAGCTACTTGAAGCCAGGAACATCCAACAAGTAAAGAAAAGTATGAATAAGGTTTTTGACAGCATTTCTTCATCAGCGGTGTCAATACTGTCTAAAAACCAATAGATTGTTTCTGATGAGTATGATCTATTAAATAAACACACTCAGACACCGTACAATCCATTATTAACAGAAGAATTGAATAATAAATGAATTAAGTTTGAATAAAAGTACTTAACCAAAGAACACCAAGCCTGGCGCTAGTCAGAGTGGAAGTTAAGAACTTGTAACCGCAAGATGACTGACGTCATATAACTTGCAACCATTGAGGTAGTGGATACTCAGTTACAGACTTACTTAGGTTACCATATTTTAAGACTATTATTCCTTTATTTTTTTAGTTTTTATTATTGTTACTACTGTGAGTTAATTATTTTTTATTTTTGTTTTTAGTAGTTATTATTTTTATTTTAACCTATTGTTATGTTTAACTTATTAATTCAACAGAACAAACTATTCATTAAAACAAAAACAACCAATTATGTTTTTGGATAGACTTACTGGGTAATTATTACGAGTTAGCACAGCTTTCAAGTCTATAATATGCTTAATCCTATTGTCTTTAAAACATAGCCTATTTATACGAACTAACTGATTTACAATAATGTTATTAAAAACAGATTTATATAAACAGGTTAGATAATTTTGAAATTTAACAATATTAAAATTATAGTCAGATCTTTTGTCGTATAAGTCAATAGTAAATTTATTGTTAGTACTTAATTTAATATTAATATCTAGAAAGTTTACATTAATATTATCATGGCTACTTTTAATTAGTTCCAAATTAGGAGGGTAAAAATTTAAGTGTATAGGGTTATTACTTTTATTAATTACTATTATATCATCTATATATCTAAATATATTGTAATTGCTATTTTCTATATTATTAATTTCAAAATAATATAAGTATAAATTAGCTAGCATACTTGAAGCATTACCACCTTGTGGTACACCTTTGGACTGTAAGTATATACTATTATTATGAACTATGTAATTATGTTTAGTTACTAATTCTAGGAGCCTATTGAAACGAGTTAGTTGAATTTCGTTGTTTAAGTATTGAATATTATTTTGTACTAACATTATGATTATTCTATTTAAATCAATTATATCAATATTATTAGATAGATCTTTAAAATCATAAGTTACAATATATTTACTGTTATCTAATGTTTGTAGTTTTCTAATTAGACTATAGCTATTATCAATTATACCACAAACACCAGATGTTATATTTTTATAGATTAATTTAAGGTATTTTAATAATAATTTACTTGCTTTTGTAATATATATATATATATATATATATATATATATATATATATATATATATATATATATATATACACTGAAGTGTCACTGAATTAGGGATAGCAAAGCCTATGCAAATTGTGTAGCGCTGCGCATCATGTATGCGCAATTGAGGGCGCTGTGGTAACTGCATATATATCGCGTACTGTGGTTGTTCTGAATTAGTTGTTGGAATTGCCAGTATGGGTAAACTGCCTGATTTAGACGCCTTCGATCGCGGACAAATCGTAGGTGCGCGACGCATGGGCCATTCAATTTCCGAAATCGTCAGACAGCTAGGATTTTCAAGGTCGACAGTGTCAAGACTATACCAAGAATACATGGATGGTGGAAAAAAAAACTAGCGACCGGGCAAACTGCAAAGGACAATTAGCCTTGACAGTGTGCGGTGAGAGACGTATTGTACGTAGCCAGCGAAGCCAAACATTAGCTCAAATTACCACCCAGTTTAATGACGGTGCCAGTCGTACAGTCAGTAAACGGACTGTGCAACGCTCGCTTCACCGTATGGGTTTCGGGAGCCGTGGACCTACGAGAGTACCATTGCTCTATACTCGCCATCGGGCTGCACGTTTTGCCTGGGCAAGAGAGCACAGAGACTGGAGTGTAGAGGACTGGAAACGAGTAGCATGGAGTGATGAGTCTCGATTCCGACTACTTAACGCCGACGGGAGGCTGAGAATATGGCGTCAGGATCATGAAGCCATGGATTCTGCATGACCGGCTGGAACTGTACAAGGGCATGGTGGCTCAATCATGGTCTGGGGTGTTTTTTCGTGGGACAGTTTGGGATCTTTGGTGCGTGTACCAACCTCCTTCAATGCAATTTGGTACGTAGAGTTGCTGGGTGATCACCTCCATCCGTTTATGCTGTTCTGTTATCCGCACGGTAATGGAGTTTTACAGCAAGACAACTGTACCTTTCACAAGTCCCGGTTGGCTACTGGCTGGTTGGATGAGCATTCCTCTGACTTCTCTGTCATGAATTGGCCACCTAGAAGCCCAGACTTAAATCCTATTGAGCATCTTTGGGATGTTTTGGAACAAGGCGTGAAAGGCCATCACACAGCACCAAAGAACTTTACTGAATTATGCACAGCTTTAGCCAATATTTAGCAAGCCATTCCCGTGGAACGTTTCCAGAAACTTGTTGAATCTATGCCTCGTCGTGTGGCAGCCGTTATCAAGGCCAGAGGAGGCCCAACTCGTTACTAGGTAGGTATCCCTAATTCAGTGGCACTTCAGTGTATATATATATATATATATATATATATATATATATATATATACTAGCTGAAAACCCGCGCTTCGCTACGGAGTACATTCAAATTAAATACCACGGTCAACGTATGCAATTTATGCCAAAAAATAAATATATATATTTATAATAAATGCGATGATCAATGTATACAATTGACGTAAAATATATATCTATCTCTATATATATATTTATAAAAAAATCGTAAGGGATATGCATTTTTTTTTATAATATCCAATCGTCTGCTGCATTAGAAAGAGAAAAAAAATATTTTTTTTGTCTATTTAGTTGTTACACACGTGATGATAAATTTATTGAAAGTACCAGAAAAAGAAATCACGTGATCAGCATTTAATGAATTAAATTCTAAAAATTAATCTTTAAAAATTCACGAAAAATCAGAAAATGGAGGTAAAAATTCGAAAAAAATTTCATTTTGAAGGATTTTTTATGGTTTTTCTCGTGATATAAATTTTATAACCCTCAATGTATTATTTTAAATGCAAACGTAAAAAAAATTTAAAAAACAGCTTAAAAATTTAATTTAAAAAAATCTAAGAATTTTTGAAAAATCTTTCTTAATGCACCCCTACACTATTAGAAGAATCGCCATGCAAAATTTCAGCCCTTTAGGTCCAGCGGTTTGGTCTGTGCGTTGTATGTCAGTCAGTCAGTCAGTCAGTGAATGAATGAGTCAGTTACGGAACTGTTTTATATATATAGATAGATATAGATTAAACGTTTGTCACTTGGAGAAACGTTTAATTGACAAAACGTTTACAATATAGACGTTTACAATATAGACGTTTACAATATAAACGTTTACAATTGACAAATGTTTATAGATACACATTGGTATCTCAAAATTAGAGTAAGAGATGAAATAAAAATACAAAAATAAAAAAAGGATTTTAAGTAAAGAATGTTTTTTTAATTATCTTAAGCACCTAAAACAATATTCAAATTAATATTACGTTACTTAATAATTGTGTGCACGTCCGCCATCTTGGATTTTTTTGCGCCAACTTGGCGATTTTACCGTGTTTTGAGGAGTGGAAAAATTCTCGCCAATGTGTTTTAAGCGGTGTTTTCAAAACGCTGGACTTTCAATTTTTTTAGCTATTTTAATAAAAACCACCTGTTTAAATTATGAAACTTAGAAAAATTTTTGAAAATCATTTAAACGTTGGACTTAGATTTATTGTTGGGTTTTTGATAAAAGCCACTTTTTTTCTGAAAAAATCGTTCTCAAATATTGGAAATTTTGGGTTTTTCTTTTAGCTTTTTAATAAAAACGACCTTTTTAAATTGTGAAACTTAGAAATATTTTTGAAAAATCATTTAATCGTTGGACTGAGATTTTTTTTGTCATTTTTAATTAAAAACTACCTTTTCAAATTATGATCCCTATGAAAATTTGGTCAAATGAATTTTACTTACAGATAAAATTTCAATGCCATCTATTCAGTTTGCCCTAACTCTTTGACTAATAGCAATGAATCACCAAAATATTATGCCAATATATTGTTAATTAGAAAAAAATACAGCATTTTCGTACCACCTAAATAACTTGCAATTTAAAAATTATCTAAAATTCAGCTTTGAAAAATGTAAAATAATTATGAACCCATAAATTTATGGTGAGTAACCAGATCCTCTCTCTCTTTTTTTTTTGTTGTTGTTAGGGCATTGTGGTAATAAAATTTTACTTCAGATTTGACCTTAACCAAATATTTGGTGCATACAATAAAATCGGGACAAGGGTTTTTTGACCATTTATCCTGCTGTGTTGGAAATAAGAAAAAAAAAACCCTTTTCCTAAACCAATAACTTAACCTTAACTAACTTTTTAACTTAGGTTCCTGGGGAGAGAGAAGTAGAACTTCAGTTATTTAAATTTATTTGTAATCCACTACAACTTGGAATTATAAAATATTTTAAAATATATTGTATTTAAAATGTATACTGTATTTTACATTTTACGAAAAAATGATGGCAGATAATTTTTACTTCAAATAAATGAAATGGTGTATCATTATAGTATACTAATTGACAATCGATAAACAAAATTAAAAGCAACTTAAATTTAATAAGTTAACGAAAAACTGATAATGGATTCAAAAATTTTCAACAAAAAGACTCTTAGTTTTAAAAATAATTTACTCTTTTGAGTCTAGTCAATTTGACTCAGATTTCCAGGTCAAGGCCAAGATCTGACCTAAAACTATTATACTGTAATTAAAAGATCACATCAGAAATAACTGTTTGATCTTAAAATTAGAGAATTTGACATTGGGTTATTTTTACCAGAACGCAATAATTATCGCCATGCGAAATGCGCCAAACCCTGGCGGAAAAATCCAAGATGGCGGCCGTGCACACAAACCTAGAGTATCCCCCCTAACTTTATTTCTACTGATCAGATATACATAATATATAGCCTATGTCCATCTGGAATAATGTACCTTTCAAACAGTGAAAGAATTTTTCAAATAGGTGCAGTGGTTCCGGAGATTACCCTCCACGTACAAAATCTGCTCTCTCTTTATATATTAGTATAGATATAGATGTGTGTGTGTTAGTTATATTTATTTATTTATTTATAATAAATAAAACGGTCAATGTATGCAATTAATGCTAAAAAAATGTATATTTATAAAAAAATCATAACGGATATTTTTATAGACAAAATAATGTAAAAGAAAATATTCAAATTAAATCTAATAGATCATACTAAAGAATATAGTACAGTTAATATAATACAGTTTGAGGAACATTTCTTTTAGTGAATTTTAATATTTTTTGGATAATGTTCAATCGTCTGCCGCATTAGCAAGAATAAAAAAACGTGACGCAAAATGCACGTGACGCAAAATTAGTTTAAAGTATCACAAAAAGAAAAGAATCCACGTGATCAGCATTTAATAAATTAAATTATAAAAATTAATCTTTGAAAATTCACCAAAAATCAGAAAATGGAGGTAATGATGCGAAAAAGATTTCATTTTAAAGGAATTTTTATGATCTTTCTTGTGATATAAGTTTTATAACCCTCAGATTGTTATTTTAAATGCAAATTTAAAAAAAGTTACAAAAACAGCTTAAAAATGTAATTAAAAAATCTAAGAAGAATTTCGCAAAAATCTAAGAAGAATTTTTCAAAAATCTTTCTTAGGCCACCCCTACACTATATGAAGAATCGCCATGCAATTGCAGCCGTTTAGGTCCAGCGGTTTGGTCTGTGCGTTATCTGTCAGCCAGTCAGTCACGGAACTGTTTTATATATACCGGGTGGCCATAATGCTCACAGTGACAGTGCTCACAGTGTTCTGTAGCGCGATCTATTTGCGAGAATGACGCCACATTTTGTAGGAAGATTAAACAAGACGGGGGACGAAGGATTCCGCGAAAAAATAAATTAGTTCCAAAAGTCACCGCTAGGGGAATATTTGGCGCTGTGTAATAGAAAATAGAGTGTTAACAAATGCAAATTAATACGGAATAAAATTACCTTTTATTATGCCCATTTTCTTATTTAGTTCAAGTGCAATATGGCAGCACTTTTAAAAAAGCGTAAAATCTACATAAACACCGATAAAGTCTCGTGATCTGCAATATCACGTACGCTGAGCAGAAGAAGTTCTTTATTCAAATTTCACGTTACATCCATTGGCACAGTGCCAGCTGCTTGGGTTTTAAAAGGCAATGTGTTACGTTTCGAATCAATCGGATTGAAAGTTTATGTGCAATGTCTCCTTCTTTAGTCGAGCGTGCGTTACTGGTCAAATTCTTTTACCTCAACCAGTGCAACGCGTCAGCCGCTCTTCGTGCTTTTAGAACGCACAAAAATGCGTAAAGGTAACGGTCCTGTGTCAGTTAATGGGCTAAAAGCAATGGTTGCGACGTTTGAGAAAACAGGTTCTCTGAAGGTTCAGTCAGGCAGAGGACGAAAACCTGTACCACAGGATACAATCGAAGCAGTTTCCACGGCGATTGTCGACAGAGGACCAGACAATATTGCTGCCACCTCTAGCGCTCGTGGATTAGCTCGGAATATGGATATGCCTTACAGTACGGTATGGAAAATCTTACGAAAGATTATCAACTTCTATCCGTACAAGATCAGCCGTGTACAGGAGTTACTGTACCCCGACCATGATAAGCGATTGACTTTTGCTATCAACTTTCTTGCTAGAATGGAGGTGGATGATGCTTGGCCGTGGAAAATCTTATGGGGAGACGAGGCCCACTTTTACCTGCATGGAACTGTGAATACCCAGAACTGCCGAATTTGGGATGACAAATCACCACATGCAGTCACAGAAATTCCCTTACATTCACCAAAGGTAACTGTTTGGTGTGGGTTCACAGCGGAATTTATCGTAGGTTCATTCTTCTATGAGAACATTACCCCGACAAGACGGGAAACCTGTTCTGTTACTGGAGAGAAATATCGCCACATGTTGAACAGCTTTGTCATTCGGGCACTTCAGCAAAGACAATGCCTGGGGGAAATCATTTTCATGCAAGATGGAGCCCCTCCACACGTTGCTGTACGGATGCAACAGCTGCTACGACAGAAATTCACAACAGAAAGAGTCATTAGCCGCTACTTTCCAACTGCATGGCCACCTCGGTCGCCTGATCTTACCCCATGCGACTTCTGGCTATGGGGTTACCTTAAGTCCAAGGTCTATCAAGGAGTGGTCCAGGATCTGCCTACGTTGAAGGATAACATATCACGGACTGTACGGGAGATTCCTGCAGACATGTTACTTTCTGCTGTTGTGCATACTGTGCACAGAATGCAATATGTGGTCCACAACAACGGCAGCCACATTGAACGTCATTTGAATGCAAAATAAAAGGTAATTTCCGTATTGATTTGCATTTGTTAACACTCTATTTTCTATTACACAGCGCCAAATATTCCCCTAGCGATGACTTTTGGAACTAATTTATTTTTTCGCGGAATCCTTCCTCCCCCGTCTTGTTTAATCTTCCTACAAAATGTGGCGTCATTCTCGCAAATAGATCACGCTACAGAACACTGTGAGCACTGTCAGTTTAATTATGGCCACCCGGTATATATATATATATATATATATATATATATATATATATATATATACAGTCGAACCTCTGTTTAACGAACCTCTATTTTGCGAATTTTTCTATTTTACGAACTTTTCATTGGAACCAAGAACATTTTGCGAATTTCTTCGTAACATAACCTCTAAATAGCGAAGTGCATTCTCTTTTTAACGAACTTGTGATGTGATCCAATATTTTTTGCTCTCCATATTTCTCAAAATATTTCTGAAGATTTCAAACTTATTCTTTCTTTTAACACATTTTATGGTGATCAATGACCTTCAACTGTTTTATCAGTCGCCTAACTCACCGAGTAATGAAGCTGAAACATCCGAAACACTAACTGAAATGGATGTTTTGGACAGTGTGAAAAATAAAAACAGTACAGCAATGAATTGCGATGAAAACGAAGATGATGAAGATGGAAATGATCATGATGCATAAATGAACAAACCTTTCTATGATGAAATGCTAAAATTATTTGAAGCAATCCGACGCGGATTACAGTTTGAAGAAAATATGCCTGAAGGAGCTTTTGGTGCATTGCAAGGTGAGAGACGTACTATGAGAGAAAACACATTTTCAAACAAAAAACTAAGACAAAATTAACAGACTTATCAGTAATTAAATTTAAGGTAATGCATGCTTAAAATCACTTGTTATAATAAATGCGATAATGTCATTAAAATTCATTAATTTTAATATACAATTATTTTTTAAATTGAAAATACAGTGTATTCCCTGACAATGTTTTGTTTTATTCTTGATTTCCTTGGAGATCCCTTTTTGATGGGTAATATATATAAAACAAATATATATTAATTTACAAAATAAAGGTGTGATTAATTACTTTTTTAATAATATTTACTGTTCATGAATTTAAAATCTGTTTTGTGAAGTTTAAAGTATTTTAAAAGGTGAATCTCTATTTAACGAATTTTTCATATAACGAACTTTTTTTCGGGATTTTGTGACTCAATTAAATAGAGGTCCGACTGTATATATTGTGACATTTCCCCTCCTCATGGCCCAGAAAATTTATTAACCTCGGCTTGAAACAGAGTAAGCCCATTGGCGAACTGCGAAGATGCAATATTTTTCCTCGAGTGAGGGGTGGCTTACAAGAGAATCAGCTGTTCGACTCGCAGGTGAGGAGCGACTTACAATAGCGAGTCGCCACGATGTCTCGAAGCGTAGACACTATAACACAAAAGCGTAACAAAAGCAGACCATCCTCCTGATGAGAGGCCGTAATGATCCACCCGTGCGATAACGATATGAAAAAAAGGTATCGTTTTGCACACGGGCCAGAGCCAAGGGCCTATGAGAGCCCAGATCAAGGAGCGGGGTTGTTACAAATCCCGCCAGTGAAAAAAGTTTTAAAAGTGGATGCAGGAGATTTTTACAGAGACGAGACAAGAGGAGAGGAGAGTCGAAGACTGGTTTTGCTGTTGGATCTGATCCAGATCCTAGGCTGATTCCGATCCTGTTTCCGAAGGGTGAAGACCTCTTTCTCCCTGAGAAGGGTCGTTTAGAGATAAAAGCTTGATCTTCCACATTTTCGAAGCAGCTAGCTTCTTTGGTGAGAGTGTGGGACGAGCCCTCCACTTCTCTGTGATAAATAGATCGAATTACGCTTGGAGTTCGAGTTCGCCTCATTCCAGCCGGTTCCGATGAGTGGAATCCGTTTCCAGCAATTGAGACTTCTGCGATTAGAGCTTTATTTCCTGAAGGTCTGATCGACGATACTTAGCGACAGTGCATCCAGCCAGTCGAATGGACTATCTTCAACGTGCGTCGCAGACTTCAACGGACATTACTAGTGTATAATTGATGTTCCAGAACACGACCTAATCGTGAAATATTTTAATCCAGAATATTCCAAATAAATCAATATTAGTGTAACAAAGTTCTTATTAGTAAGCTGTTTGATCACTATACATAACCGGTGTGAAGCTACCTAGCGTGTCGGCTTTGACACCAAGCACGGAATATATATATATATATATATATATATATATATATATATATATATATATATATATTGTAGAGTATTGCATTTCAACCTCTCCGTTAACAAAAGAAATTCTTCTATCTCGGCCTGAGAGTCATCAAAGAAACCAGACCACTTAGGTGGCAAAATGCTGACGGCATTTTCCTTTGTTCATCCGATAGACTTGTTCCACAGAACGTTAGGAGGCCTTGGTCATTTTTCTTGATTAAGTCTGTCGTTACAAACCGGGTGAGTTTTGACAACCGGTTGACATCAATTATAAATGACAGGAGACTCCAGGTGCTTTTCATTCATGAACTATCAGTTGTTAAGCAGCATCCTGGAGGCGCCGCGCGCCTAAACAAAAGGACTAGTGCCCCTTCGCATTGACCGAAGCGGCCCTTTGAGGCTCTTTGAAGTGAGGCTCCTTGAAGTGAGGCTCTTTGAAGTGGCTTTGAGGACAAACTAAAAAGGCGGCCGTTTAGACCCGGGGAAAATATTTCATTATCGCCCCGGGAAACCCATTTCCGTTGCTCACTTGTTCTAGATCGTTCGAACTTTCCGGAGAGTGATGCAATATCCGGTGGAGGCTCTCCTATAAAAGAGAATGGACCCCTTGCCCGTGGCTTGCGTCTTTAATTCCTGACCCGTGGCGGATCCAGTGTGAGAGCAGCCGGGTGGCCGCCCTTAGAGGTACAGAGTCCCTTGTGACTGTTTGCAGCGACGATTAAGTTCCTGTAGGAGTAAACATACTCCGCTAATTTTGTTCGGAGACCAGTTTTCGTGGAAGTAGCCTTTGCTACCGAAATTTCCAGTGAGGAGTCCCTTCTCCTTATTTTTATATTTTCATCGCTACCGGGTGCGTGCAGTGGTCACCACCGTTGATATTATTGGGGAGCCCCTTTTCCTATCAGGACGAAGTGCCGTGTCATCATCATTGAAGCAGAGTCAGTTCTGCTAGCCTAGCGGACTTCTTTGTTCTTACTCCGCCCCACTCCGATTAAATCGTGTGTGATATTCTTAAGATTACCGAAGTTCATCTTGCATCTGTGCAGTGTACATATCTCATCATCATCAATTTTCTCAATAAATTGCATGTTTCTTTTGTTTAAGTAACGAGTGATGTATACCTGGTGTGTTTAGTTCATCTACTGGTTCAAACTACGAACCTCAGTTCGCTACAATATACATATATACACTCATGGACAAAAAAATTAGCGCACCAAGAAGGAGTCGTTAAAATGAAACAAAATTTTGCATACGTAATGACTACTTTGATATAAGTAAATGATAAGAAAATCAAAGAAAAAGGATAATTTATTTCAGAGAAAAAGGCAAAAGAATGGAGGAGTTAATACTCCGTTGGCCCCCTCTAGCGCGAATGCACGATGCGATACGATCGGGCATTGAGTCATACAAGTTCTGTATGATGTCTTGAGACATTTCGTTCCATATTTGCTGTAACCTTGCCTCTAGTTCGTTCAAACTCGTGGGATGCCCAACTCGTCTTCCCAAATGATCCCAGATATGCTCGATTGGAGACAAATCTGGAGATCGGGCAGGCCAAGGAAGGGTAGTAACAGTGCGGAGACAGTCTTGTGACACCATTGCCGTATGAGGCCGAGCATTGTGTTGTTGAAAAATGGCTCCTGGGAGCCGTTGCATGAGTGGCAACACATGTGCTTGCAGGATTTCATGAACATACCGCTGGGCTGTCATGGTGACACGGAACAATACTAGGGGTGACCGTGTATTGTAAGCAATGGCACCCCATACCCTCACACCAGCTGTGGGAGCGATGTGTCGCTGTACAGCAAAGGCAGGATTGAAGCGTTCACCACGGGATCTCCACAAACGAACACGATTGTCATCACTGCCGAGATTGAATCTGGATTCGTCGCTAAAGACGACCTGGTTCCATTCCGCTGCAGTCCAGTTTCCTCGTGCGCGGCAAAACTCCAAACGGAGGCGTCGATGGGTGGGCGTCAAGGGCAGCACACGTAATGGGCGCCGCGATACCAACTGTCCTTCAGCCAGGCGCCTTCGTATGGTTCGAGAAGACACAGAGGCCCCTAGTGAAGATGCTACCTGTGCCTGGATGGCGGCCGATGAAGCAGTTGGCTGTACGCGTGCATTCCTTACGATGTGGCGGTCTTCTCGACGACTGGTCTGTCGAGGGCGTCCTGAGCCTGGTCTTCATGTACATGACATCTCTCGGGTCCACTGGTCACAACAACTCCTCACAACACAATCAGAGCGGCCTAATTGACGAGCTACTCGCCTAGCTGACCACCCAGCTTCCATTATCCCGACGATTCTCCCCCTCTCAAACTGCGACAACTGCTTATATTGTCTTCGAACACGGCGTAATGGCATGTCTATCTCAGCTCTTCCTTTGTAAATCATTCAGCACACTCAAACAAGCTTTGGTTACCTGTTTTATACTCCACAGAGTACGATGTTCAACGCCCTCTACCGGCTATACGTAATGCGCAATCACGCTGCATTTCTAATCATTTGCATATCTCCCCGACATGTACCTTCATTGCAAGTTTCGTTACGATCCCGCAATTATTTCTTGGTGCGCTAATTTTTTTGTCCATGAGTGTATATATATATATATATATATATATATATATATATATATATATATATATATATATATATATAGAGAGAGAGAGAGAGAGAGAGAGAGAGAGAGAGAGAGAGAGAGATTATTATAAAGAGTGTTTCGTAACGGGTAACTTCGCAAACGCCCGTAAATTCTTTCATCTCTTACGCTGCTTCGATATCTAATTCCATCCAGAGCCGCGAACTCCTTTTTTAAAGTTTTTACAGAACTGCTAGACGTACGGAAGGCTCCACTGCCTCTAACATTCAGAGAAAAAGAGACACGCGCATCTGCGTTCAGAGGCTGTCTTTCATAATGGGCCGACAGCGCTTCCAACGGCTAATTAAAAATCATTAAAAAAAAAAGGAGGAGAAAAACGCAGAGCGCTAAAGTGCGCCGTTTCCGCCTTATTAAAATGGCCGGGCAAAACTGGCTCATAGATGCCTATCTCGATGTTCATATTAAGTCCCTTACTGTGACCGCGATATTAACACTTGTCTACCATTGACTCCTAAATACAGGGCCGAAATTCAATTTCGACATTCCATCCAGTTTGAAAAGTGTGTGCGTGTGTGTCTGGATGGATAGAGAGAGAGAGAGAAAAAGAAATAAAAAATAAAAAAAGGAAGGATCCCCGCGTGAATGGCGCTATAAAGGACGAAAAAATGGTCGAAAACCCCGCTTTTATAGCTTGTTTTTACGGTGAATGGCGATTATTAATGGAAAAATTCCGCGGCCAGAAATGTTGTGATTAGAAGAAATTTATGGCACGCGGGCATTTTTCCCGCGTCGTCCCTCCACCATCTTTTCCTATCTCTCAATCATCAATATTATATTGACCGCGCACATAAAAACATTTTCATCCGCACTCATAAATAAAGACCTTTGCGCGTATAATGAAATCATTAAGGGCGAATGCAAGCGGGTTCCCGCGACAGGTCGGAGCCATCTTTGACCACTAGCAAGCTGCATACATGGCTTTAGTAGCGACTTTTGGGAATAATCGACTTGTTTTTCTAAATTCTCTGTCACACTGCAGTGTGATGGAACACTAGTGTTCGTTCGAAGTGGAATAATCCGGTTTTCGAAGAATTTGGTGCCTTTAAAATCGCTGTGAGTGATTACGAAGAATTTTATTTGCTTGTGAATCTAAATAGTCTCTGCGGAACCAATTTCCTTGAAGACCACATCGAATAGGCAAATGGAATAAAGGGTATTCACCGAAATTCTGGTGGAAAAAATACTTAAAACTTTATTGTGGATCTGAGGAGCTTTTACCTTTAACTTAAATGAAATTATAGTCAAAAACTGGTTAGGATCTTCATGTTGTATCTTAAGAACAGGAAGAGTTGAGCGAATGGGCATCATCAGGGAATCATCAGGGGCTTAATGAGGGAAAAACTTACATTTTAAAAAATTCTCAAAGAATCTAAACTTACCGATAGTTTGAACCTGTTAAGCATCAATGTATTTGTAATATATGTTTAGCTTTGAATTAAAGGGTTCCATTCAAATGATACTATGCTCTAGTCATAGTCAAAGCTTTTTTAGTCCCTATGAATATTGTTGGCAGTTTCTCGGTCTGTTGACAAGAATCAAACACGGCTGACGACTCTTGTGTGCTCTCTTAGAAGTGGCAGTGTCAATTAAAAGTACTCATATATGTGAGTTTGCAACACCTCCCCAGAAGATTATGACGGTTACAGAGAGTTGTCAAGCAATCAAAGCAAGAAAGTTGAGAAAGCAATCAAAAATATTTCATCTAATATCCTGATGCTTTGCTGAAATTAAACAAAGCAGTTTAAAAAGGGTTCGATGCAGCTACAATTTCTGAGGGTTTTCTTTCTAGTTGCCCTCGAATGACCCTCGCTATACTAAACAAACAAACCAACAAAAATCCCAAATTTAGTAATCAGCGTGTTTGCAATTTGGGATTAATGCCCTTCAGAGCCACTTGTGTGCTAAGGGGATATATTTGCAAGATATTTGCAAACTTCTTGCACAAGACTATGAGCTTTTGACAATTCTTTTCTTATCCCAAAGCGGTAAAAATTACTACATCTACAGAATAATATTGTAAAGTAGAAAAGTGCTTCGTTCATATATCGTTTCCACTCGTTTTTTTTAAAATTTACTGAAAGTTTTAAGTTCTATCCTTTAATTATTTTCCCCTAGTGAACTAAATGTGGTAATTATTTTATCATCAATTTTATCATCATTCGTCAATTATTTTATCATCGCTTTAAGTGATTGTGGTTTTAAAATGACATATATGGGTATTTTTTTCCGGATTTCACCATGTGTTTGGCGCAGAACCCCATTCAACCAACCAACTAAATGTGGTACTATTGGTTCCACAATCATACGACTCATATTCTATCTTTTAGTAAATATTTTTAGCTCCTTTTTGTAATGTAGTAATTCTAGGCTTGTACTGAGAATTAAGAAATCCCTAAAAAATAATAATCACAAAAAACTTATTTAAGAAATCTCAGAAACCTAGCAGAATTATATCTAAGACAACAGACCTTTAAATATATTTCTTGCAATAAGTCAGCTATTCTTTCGATCTATGAGTCCAAAAGTCATACAAAATTTTGAACTAAAATTAAATTAAATATTTTTGAACCATGAAGCTATAATCTTCAGAGCTTGTTTCATTAGTGAAATGTCAATTATACTTTATCAAAATTTGTGGATCTAACTAAAAAAGAGAACAAATGAAAAGAAAGTTAGTAAAATCACAAATGGATTCCCTCCCTCCTCTTTTATAGAGTGGTTAGCGTTTCTGGCTTTCCCGGTGTTTCTCGGGTTCAAATCTCGGATAAGGCAAGGATGCACCCGTGTTGTCCCTTTGTAGGGAGCATTGTTGGCTTACCTATAGGGTGCTTCCATAATAAAGTAATGAATGAATTCGTAGTGTAGATGGGGCAAAGTCCTCAGGTCAGAGTACTTGCCACGTGGGGAAAAAAGCAAAACGGGATTTTACCAAATTTATGTAATTTTTTCATCCCTCATAAAGACGTCATGTGCGACAAGTGACAATTTAAAGGTCTCTCCCGAAAGGTAAAATAAGTTAGTGAATTAGGTTGGAGAAGTTCTCTGAAGTGCATTCATTTGCAATGTTAATCGTAAACACCTGAGAAGAAGTACTTGCCGCATAACCTCTAGATCATAGTAGAATCCCATTGGAGGCATGGGTGTTTGTAGCCGTCATAGGAATCGCCTCTAAGCATTTGGGCCCCGGTAAGTTTATCGCACATTATTGGTTATGGAGTATGGTTATCATTGCAAAAGATAAACGCTCCCAACTAATTAACCAACTCTATATCGAGGGGTCATTCTCGGGAAGCGTGATCTAAATATCTCAACTGGAATGCTCACGAAGATGAAACTATTTTCACTTTATATCGAGGATCCAAGTCTCCGAAAGCTTAGCTAGGGAGTCTAGACAAATAGTTTTCCACCGCAGAACGTTAGATTGTCACAACACCCCAGGGGTGCATCGCTAATAGTGATAAGAGCCCTATAACACCTCAATGGACAAGATTAAATCTTTGGAAGAAAAATTTAATTTATGGCTCACAGTAGAGTGAGAAGGTGAGGAAAACACGTTTTCACGTGTTTTTGCGTTATAATATAATTTTTCTTTCTTTTTTCTTTTTGGGAAACATCTTTTTCGGAAATCGACTACTATTAAAAAAGCAGATTCAATATTATTGGCTAAAATTATATTTTAGAGATTATTATAGGTAAAAAAAACCCCTTCATTTTACAGTATTATGCCAGTTAAAAATTAGTCTAAGTCAGTGAAAGAAATTAAATTAATAAACAGGGGAAAATTAAAATCGAAAACAAAAATAAAAGAAAAGGGAAGAAGAGGAACAACTGAAATATTCTGGACTATGTGATATCCTTATTTTTCAAAGAACGCCTCTGTTGCAATTTTGCATTATTTATTTATGTGAATCAGGCTTTTCTGCACTAACAACTGTTGTAAATAACAAAAGCGAGAAACTAAAATCAATTGAGGAAGAGATGTGTAGGTCTAACATAGTATTTTCTTTCACATCAAGAAGTTCATCAGCATCAAATATCGAATTTGATGTATTATTAATGTACATTATTTTATGGTAATCATTTATTATTTTGATTCAATGCATATATGTAAAGATTGAAATTATGTATCATAAATTGTAATTATGCAATTATGTATGTACTGTATTATGTATTATAGTATGTAGTTACGTTATTTAAACGCTCAAAAAATATTCAGCCTGTATTCAAATACGTGTTCAATAATTTTGATGAAAAGAGTATACAATTTAAACTTATTCAAACTCGTTAGATATTCTTTATGACTATATAATGCAACGAACTGTACACGTAGAAGTTAGACAAAGAAATGAAGTAAAAGATTGCGACGTCAGGGGTGTTATAATTAGCTGATTTACTTTTTTGAGCACTACTATCATCTTTTGCTACACAAAGGTTAAACTGATCTTAAACTAGAGTTTAAAATCGATCTCGCCTGGCCCCAAACCACTGTGCCAACCGCAAGACTCGAATCACGAGACTCTAGGTATCAGAGTCTGATAGGTGTCTCTCTAGGTGTCAGATTGTCCTAAAGCTAGAGCTTTATGACAATCGACCATCGCCCAGCTAAACTACTGTTAGAAAAAGCTTAAAAATAAAGCAAAACAACTGGCGTATCCAAACTTTAAATTAACTAGTTGGTACCCGTCAAAACATGACAGCTAGATAGTAAATAAATGTACTAATACACAGTGAGTATCTAAAGCCAGATTTAAAAATGTCACTGAGCATGCGCAGAAAGCAATTTTTTTTAAATTGTAAATTATCGCTAATTAAACAGCGCGAAATAAACAGTTTCCATCAGGTTTAGGTTTATATTTCACAAACATAATTATCATAAAAACAAAAATGGCAGAGAGAGATCTAGAGAGACTGCTCGGAATAAACGTTTATCATTAAAACATGTCACTGAGCATGCGCAAAAACAGTGAGATTCTAAAGCCAGATTTAAACATGCCACTGAGCATGCGCAGAAATAAATTTTTAATTGTAAATTATCACTTAGAAATTGCAGTTACAAAAACCAAATTTGACAAATCTACAGATTACAATCTTTCGTTTAAGAGCAAAATGAAGCAAATTGATGCAGTAGTTTTCTCTCACGAACTGCCCAAAAAGTCGGCTTAACAACTTAAATATATAGATTTGTCTACAGACGGGGGAAATATCATATATTGCCCAAAGGCATGAGCATAAAAACATTGATAAATGCAGCACAACTAAAAACTTGTTAATAAATGCAGTAGAAAAAGTCCTAATTTTAAATTTCCATTGTTTTAAAAATGCGTTATGATATGGAAATATTACGAAGTTCGGCTTGGGGTGGCCCTGTGGTACAGCGCGCTTGCTTTCGGTGCTGAGTGTTCTCGGATCGAATCCCGGCGTCACGCCACTAAAATGCCTCCGTTTGTGTCGTCCCTTCATAGGAGGTAATGCTGGTCCGTCTAAATGGTGCACCCTTAATAAAATGGCCAGAAAACTGCGGTGAATTATGGGCGAATGTCTACACGACAAGTGCCTCCGCTTTAAAAACAAAAAAAAAGAAACAAAAAAAAAATTCTATGAATTGCTTCACGGTGCGGCAAGAAGGTTTGCCAAAATCTTACGTAAGAGTTTCGTGAAAAGTTAATGCTAGCAAAAAGATCATACAATTTAAACAGTTCATCGGTTTCGACTAGGAATTAACTTCTGTGTCAAAACTTATTTTAAATGATCAATTTACACATGTTTATTTCTTCAAATAATGATCTCAGTCTTCAAAAAAATAAATAAATAAAAAATAAAAAAATTTATCAAACTTAATATAGTTTAAACAGAGCTCTTCAGGGAATCAAGTTTCACATACAAACCGCCCCGTCACGACAACTGACACACGAATTTGTAGGTACATAATATGACAACTCCGAAGAAAATGGACATCGCCTAGTTTGGCATTTGCCATATCTCTTCCAATCAATCTCTGAAAACTGACGTCATTGATTCTTTTTCTCTCTATTGGATAATGGGGTTACACGATCTGTTTGAGTTCGCCAATAAGCATTCAGAGTTGCTCGTTTCATATCAGCTATTCTCCTGTTTTTCATCGCTCTTTGTCTTTTTTTCCCCTCTATCCTTTCCCTACTTTTTCGCCCCCTCCGTGTTCTGCGTGCGACGATATGCATATTATATTTTCTCCCCTATTAATTTCATTCTCTCCGCTCAAAATGGGTTTTGAAAGTAATTTGATCCTATCTCCTTTATCGCCGATTTCACCAATTCAATTCGTTCCCTTCGCCAAACATTAGGGCCCTAATGAATACATTTTTACGAGCAGAGATATTTAGGGATTTCTCTCTCTCTCTCTCTCTTTTTTTTTAATACCCCGGGGACAGATTGAGTATGACAGTAAACGACTTGATGTTTTCAGCTTGCATAAATGAAAATCTCAGTCAAAATCATCTTTTAAAGTTTTGTAATTGCGTCAAATGCTGGGGCCGAAAAAAAAAAAGAAAAAAAAGAGTGATAATAATAAAAGTCTAGACAGTCGTTTCTGAAATTAATGAAGGCTGAATTAATATTTTTTGCTCTTCTCTTTCAATTTTGTGTCGTAAAACAGTCACGGTGGCAGTTTGATTATGAGATATGCGTGTTTTCCGAAATATTTTCCATGGAATGATACGAAAATGAAATGCGTAAAAGGATTTATGTAGGATGACTATGCTGATGTATATTTCCCTATTTTTCACGTAGCTTAATAAAGAGTTTCATTTTTATTAAAATTTGCGTAAATTATTTTTAACAACAGTACTGTTATTTTTTTAGTGTTTAGTCAATTTTGTCATAAAATGACTTACTTTATATTTGTTGTATTTTTCCTTATCTATATATATATATAAAACAGTTCCGTAACTGACTGACGGACTGACTGACTGACTGATTGACTGACTGAGAGATAACGCACAGACAAAACCGCCGAACCAAAAGGGCTGAAATTTTGCATGCCGATTTTTATTATAGTGTAGGGGAGCACTAAGAAAGATTTTTGAAAAATTCTTCTTAGATTTTTTTAAATTAAATTTTTAAGCTATTTTTGTAACTTTTTTTAAGTTTGCGTTTAAAACAATAATATGAGGGTTATAAAATTTATATCACGAGAAAGATCCTAAAAATTCCTTTAAAATGAAATCTTTTTCGAATCTTTACCTCCATTTTCTGATTTTTGGTGAATTTTTAAAGATTAATTTTTAGAATTTAATTTATTAAATGCTGATCACGTGGTTTCTTTTCTTTTGGTGATACTTTAAACTAATTTTGTGTCACGTGCATAGCTACGAAATAACAAAATAATATTTTTTTTCTTTCTAATGCGGCAAACGATTGGACATTCTCAAAAAAAAAAATATTAAATACAGTAAAAGAAATGTTCTTCAAACTCTACTATATTAACTGTACTATGTTCTTTAGTATGTTCAATTATATTTAAACTGAAAATTTTCTTCTACATTATTTTGTCTATAAAAATATCCGTTATGATTTATATATATATATATATATATATTATTTATTTTTTTTTTTTGGCATTAATTGCATACATTGACCGCTGTATTTAATTTGAATGTACTCCGCAGCGAAGCACGGGTATTCAGCTAGTTAAACAATAAAAATAACTTTGATAAACTAAAATGAATATAGTAATATTATTAATAATTGTAATGTTATGAATAATATATGAATTCATATAAATATATTATAATGTATAACAACTTCTATCGATGACCTTGAAAAGCCGATACAATGACACCAAAAACTAGTTAAGATGGTTATAAAGAAAAAAAATATATCAAGCAGTTTCTTCTAGCGAAACTACCGCGGATTATTAACGTAGGATTACTTATCGTTGCTTACCTCTTTTCTTTTTTTTTTTTGTTGACACATTTTGGTACTTTTCTGTTTAACTATTTACTGCTACTGGGTTTGGCATGCTGCCAAAATTAAAACTCGCGACGCCGGACAATTTTTTTCTCTCCGCAGGACTGTCATTGAGGAACGTAATTCTACGTTAAAAATTCATAAAAAAAACTATAGAGAACAGGGTAATAATCTGTTCAAATTTCTAACCCATTAAAATTTCCTTCGGAAATTCTCTTTGCAACAGCTGAAGAGAAAGGCTTTTACAGTACCTTCGAAATTCGAGCTGAGTTCTAGATCGCACTCTCTTGAAAATCCCCCCCCCCTTTTTTCCCCTTGTGTGTGTGTGTGTGTGGAGAGAGAGAGAGAGAGAAAGAGAGAGTAGATAGGTAGGTAGCAGTAGTAGAGGAATTAAAGCATACAGTTTTTGCGGAGTTGTAAAAAAAATCATACATATTCCGGTATTATTTAAAATATTATCAATACATCGAAGTTAGTTCGAGTAAAGGAACAGTAAAAACGCGAATCGGATAACCCGTTCCTTGGAGTGAGATGGTGTTATGTGGATAAAACATGAGTCAGATGACGTCACTGGGAGGACAAAATTCAGGTTATATCATACGAGAGCAGACACGGGCCGATCAACTACGGCACCTGAGGCAAGTTTTAACAACTGAGTAAATAAAGTAAATAAATTTGAATATAATTTGCTATGTAATAAAAATAATTTCTAAATTGTTCTATTAGTCTTTAATTGCAGCAAGTTGTTTGATTGTATCTCTAAAATTTGTTGCTTTTCACACCGTCTTTTCTGTGGGAATCATTGCTACTAGATCATTCAATCGCTCTTGAACTGTTGTTTATAGATAATTCTTAAAAAATGTTCTTTCCGAAAAACTGCACAGAGCTGCTGCTACAGCTACAAGTAGAATTAGTAGAATTGTTAGAGGTACAATAATGTTTGGAAATGTGCATTCAAAATTCAATTATCATAATCTCAAATTCAAGAGTTTATAAAATAAATCGTCTAAATATTCGCGGATATTTGTATATTTTTATCATTTTCTTCATATATTACATTAAACTAAGACTTTTTCGGTATTAATTAAACATTTCGTTATTTGTGAGTGTGTGTAATGGGACATGCACAATGGCGTAGTTTAGCTAGGTCTGACTTTATTCTGGTAGTTAAAACCGATAACCTCTAGGTTTTTTTTGACTGAAGAAGTGGCTATTTCGATATAAAAAAATATTGACAATGGGAGTGAGTATTGGGCTTTCAAAACCAACTGAAATAAACTTAACAACAAAAGATTAGGCTGACGTCATTGGCAACAAAGAAATTTTATCATAAAGTTGAAAAGTATGTAGGACATTTATAAACTCGTAAACTGTAGTATCTTTATGAAAAACGGAAGCTATACACTATGTATAAATTTGCCGGAACACGAATATTACTCTTATGTTCAAGCTGGAAGAAGCCATTGAGGGTCTAATTAGTCGTAATTCAAGCCACTCGCAATAAGGGAAAGAGAGAAATCACAAACAATCGAATTTCATCCTTAGTGAAACAAGATTTGTACTAAACTGCACCAAATCACTCTGTGTTTATAGGTTTGGGTGATGACACCACATACCTTTCTTCCCTTTTCAGAAAATAATGTTCCTAAATTGTTTTAGATGACAGAAACTCTTTTCGAGCCACGAATTCGATTGTTAAAATAACCAAAGTTGCCAAAGTATTTTTTCATGCACTCACACGCACTCTTTTAACTGCATGTTTGCTTCTTCCACAGAAAAATCATGTTGCCGCCACATTCATCAGCGACCACGTATCACTGTCTACATATTCTTATTAACAACATATCATAAAAGTGAAAAAAATATACCGTAAAATCTTGACTATAATACGCACACGTGTATAATACTCATGCTTGATTTTGCGCGAAGTTTTCGGAAAAAATTAAAATTCGACTACCATACGCACCCATTCCTGAACAACTTTCAGAATAGCTCAGAACACGATGACAATGCATTCTTTTAATACTTTTAGCCAGCTTTAAGTAGAATCGAATTCATTATTACCATGTTTTTATTAACTTGCTTTCTGGTTTGTGTGTTTGTCCAGTACAAATCTTGCAATCGATCTTTAACTAACTTCCCGACTAGCTAGACATTTGAAACTTTTAGAATAGCTCAGAACACAATGACAATGCATTCTTTTAATACTTTTAGCCATCTTTAAGCAGAATTGAATTCATTATTACCATGTTTTTATTAACTCAGTTAATTTTGTTCTTCGAAAATTTCTTATAATTGCTCTCTTTATTACGCATTTGATCATTTTCTTTCACGTTGATGGGATAATTCATCAAAAAAATTTTAAAGAAGTATTTATCAATACATAGAATTGTCAAGTTTACATGATTCAACAGAAAATTTAAAAACGTGGTATATAAAAAGTTCTTTTTATCTTGTAATTATCAATATTTTATTTAAAAATTGCACAACTATTTATTAACAACATAAATAAAATTTGTAATAAAAATAATCAAAAACGTCAAATTCGGTAGAAAAAAATCTTAAATTTTTAATTCGAAACCAACAATACTGTGAAATTATCAGTCCTAAACACTTTCACTAGAATACAGCTCATGTATTGTTTGTCGTTTATTCAATGTTTAAAACTACTTTTTTTGGGGGGTACACGAGTATAATACGCACCCTTATCCCTGCGGACTAAAATGGGAAAAAAAAGTGCGTATTATACTCAAGATTTTACGGTAAGTATATTTTACAATGCAGATTCTATAGAGGCCGTGATACGTCCATACAATAAAAAAATTAAACTTGTTAATCTAAGTTTACAATTTTTTAAAAATTAGATCATCAAAGATTGTAATTTTGTGGGATAACAGTAACTGATCATTTTAAATATTCACAAAGGTATTGAAAATTTACAGGTTTAGACTTAAAATTGTAGAAAATAGCAATGTCTTCTCCTGACTAATTTAGATCTGGTTCATACAAGTCGCAAAATTTTGAATGATCATAAGTTACGCTTTACTCTTTGTTTACTCGACCGCGTTTCCGAAATAATGGGATGTTTTTTTTGAAAAACACCCTTGACGAGAAGTTATAACAATTATCGCTATAATGATAATATTATATTAAGAGAAAAGTCATGATTTTGTTTGGAATTTTTGCATCGTTTTAAGATTTTTTTTTCCAATCTGTCAAATGTATATAATTCTTTAAAACAGACATTTCTTGCATGGAAGTTCATAATAGCATCATATTCTTCTTTTCCAGGTTAAGCAACATTGTGAGTTTGTCTGGTGCTGAAAAATCCGTTTGACCTCTGATTTCCAGAAGACGAAAAGACTGAATTACTTTGTGTATCATGAAATAACTTCATTTCCTTTTTACCGGTAAACGTTTCAAAATTATATAACGCATTCGAACTGGACATCCTCCATAAAAAAATAATAATGTGGACAATTTCCTTTCGACCTGAGTATATAGATATACAAATAAGAACATTGACTTTCAAGAACAATGCATTCGATTAAAAAAGTGAATGAAAGATATTGGATGTTTTTTTTTTCTATCTTACTCTCCTCAAAAACCATAATCTGCAGCACAAAGCATTTTCAATTAGAGAGAGTAAAACAGAGGAATTCTAAATAACACCTTATCGAGCCGAAATAACACACTGGCTTGCTTCCATTTTCAATCAATGTCAGAAAAACCACATCCCACTTCTTCCCCTCATAGGAAGAGAGAGAGAAAAAAATCATTTCAGAACCCGTAAAAAGTTCTAAATAAATCTGCACTTTCTTTTTTTGATATTTTCACGGTGGAAGGTTTCTCTTTTTCTACCCCCTCCCCCTCCTCCCACTCTGTCCTTTTATCTTTGTATATTTTTCGCATGGCAACAAAATATAACAATGGCCGCCGCCCCTCCTTGTCTGTAATTGCAGTGTTGATTTTTTGAAGTGCAACAATGATATAGGATCCGCTCCGGCGATTTTAAATCGAATTGTAGCATCGCGGGTATTTTTTGTGTCTGCTTTTATATTATTCGTCTTCTTGTTTCTTTTTCCGGAACCACTTGGGGTAGGAGATAGGCAGGGATGCGCAGTGTTTTTCAAGAGATAAATGCAAGTCAGAGACAAAAGGAACTTTTTTTTTCTCGCTTTACCCCATCTGTTTGTCGCCATTTTGAATGCCTATTTTAAGCAGCACAAAAAATCGTTTGTTTTCCATCTCACGAGCTTTGTTCCGATGGAGATGCGTGGCTGTTTTGTGATTCGGCGAATAATGATTGATTAACCGTCAGAATTATTGGAAAATTTTTCAGATGATTAATTTTTATGCTTCAGAACATACAGTGAAATGATTAATTCTTGTTTCCAACGTCATTTATTGCTCGCAAAGATGAAATCGTCAATGCCATAAATTTATTAGACAACATTATTTTTGGCCTTTCGTCGAACACAGCACTGTGAAGACAAAATAAGTGACATTGTGATAAAATGCGATGAGAAATGTCTGGTTCAAAATATAATTTAGGCTGGGATGTTTTGTTGTGGGGAATATGGAATATTAATTATTACAGCGTAACTATTATGTTTTTGCTTTATCATGTTGTTTTGTATTTAATATGATTTTCTCCTACTTTGGGTAATTTTGACCATTTTTTATCGTCAGTGTTAGGTAAAAGGACCTAAATTTTAGAAGGTAGAAATTAACTCTGAAACTAAACTTGGTTTTCCATTACTAGCTAGTCCAGATTTCTACCTTATCCTTGCTCTGCACAGGGTTTAAAGAAATATGACATGGCTTACGCATCATGTAATTCTCATAAAGAAATGTAATCATGTACATTGATTTGTCCACAATGACTTTGTCTGTTAGTGACCCATCCACCTTCTATACATTTTAATTTTTAAAAATTCGGCATCCCAGTTATAAAACAACTTTTAGATTTACAGCTGCAAAGACTGTAATGTACACTAGAGAAATGGTACTACTATGCTTTATTTCAGGTGTGACGTCACTTATCCCATACCGGCCCGTTAGAAATTTTCAGCTAACGTTACGTTGCACAAGCCTCAGAATTTTCCCGCTGAAAACATTTTAACTGCTCTTATCACAATGGGTTGGTTTATGCTAAGATTTATGTAGAATCTAAGGGCCTGTTCACGTAGAATCCGTCATTGTCAGTGTAGATCCTATTGATATATTTTAAACCAGTCACAGACCTTAGCAATTTCGTGACTAATCGTCTGGAGTTTTGTAATTGGTAAAAAATATATTTCAATACGAGTAACGCTGACGCTGACGGATTCTATGTGAACGTGTCCTAGATTGAACCTAAATTGAGAAATTTTTTCTTTATTGAAATATCACTGCCCATAAATGATTGAAATTCTTCATATGTGTATTAAATTAATTGGCGATATAAATGCTCTGATATAAAGGCCACATTTTAATTTCATATTTAAACCTTCTCTACGATTTAGATCCAAAGAGATGATTCTAAACGTGCCAAGAATCTACAATATGTGTTGAGGATTTAAGTAGTGCAATTGAGGCTTAGCAATCAATGTAATTATGAGAATTTTTTTGACTCCATGATTTTTATTTAAAAAAATATTTTTATGGAAACGAGTACCCTGTTTCACGATAGCTTTAGAACATTGTTTTATACAGTACGTCGCAGAAAATGTTTCATGTTCTTGGGAAAGTATAAAAAGGTGTTATGGTGATCCTGAAAATATAAAAATACAAGTGTGCAGAAAGATGTAAATTAGGGCACAAAGTAAGTAATGAGTTATTTGCTGTACCTTACAAATGACTTACAAAAGGTAAATTTTCTTTTTGAGTCTCGAAACATTAAAAATATTTTTAATATGATTTACTTCTATTTATAAATATACTATCCGAGCTTCGCCAGTCTAGCCGGTCGGTTTAGGGACCCGCTCCCTTCAGCAATCATCGTCAGAGAATGGAAACACTAAAAAACAAAGAATAAAGGTATTTAGACAGTTTTTGTTTTAAATAAGAGATATATAATTCTGTATATCGTTGATAATATTCTTTCACTTTAGTCTTCTTTCACTTTTCTTGCTTGAAATATCAATTTAGAGAGCCTCAGGATATACTACATTTACTGTTCTTCCATTTGGAGCTAGGATGTAGAGATTTTCAGCTTTTCCAACTCTAGTACAACCCACATACAGATAACAATGGGGGATACAGGGTTTAAGAATATCGAGTCCAACTACTTTTAGCGATTGCCCTTGTGACTTGTTAATGCTCATGGTGAAACTTAAACGGACAGGGAACTGAAGAAAAAAAATAAAAAAAACCAAATAAATTATTGAAAAAGTTTGCCTGAGATTAAAATCAAAAGTGCAAAATTACAGAAAATGAAATTAAAAAATAATACAATAAGGAAAATAACGTAAACTTTGTAAACGAATTCTGTGTATACCAAATTACCAATATACGAATTCTACTATACCAAAGCTGTTCCAACGGGGTACGATGTTGAAAATGGCGTATTCCATCTTGTTAAAATTTGGAAAATGGTTTATTTCAGTTATAACACCAAATAACTACAAAATAACAATAATATGTGTAAAGATATTTAAGGAAATTGAAATCCATGCGTTCACTTACCTTGCAACATTCAATATTAACACAGTTATTATCCAGAATTAACATCCAATATGTGCGCATGCGCAGATTCAATCATCACATGATTGATGCCAAAGCCTGGAGATGAAACATTATTAAAAAAACTGTATTTATTTATAATTATTTAAAAGCTTCCAAACTTATGTTTTGAAGCCTTAAGATAATTCTAAGATAAGTATACGAAGTTTCAACCAGATTCGTCAAGAAATGTAGATTTGTATACGATACATACATACATACATAGGTTCAGGTTCAGGTATTTCAACTTGTCGGAGCTCCAAGGTCTGTAGGACTTTATCTCCAATTGTAACATTATGCATCAGAAATATATTTGCTCAGTAGGTAATTAAATATCATAAATAGGCCCTTATCAGTAAAAACATAATACAAGTAAAATAAGTAATAGTAAAATAAAAGCAAACGCCGGGAATCGCACCCGGGAGAAAAAATTACAAGGCTCACGCGCATCCACTGGGCAAGAGTTGCCGTAGTAATTTCAGAAAAATGAGGAAGATATTCGCACTGAGATTATAGTAAAGTTCTAGGGGGTTGGTAAAAATACATGAGGGAGGAGTATAAAAATAAGAACAAGTAAGCAAGATAGAAGAGACAGCGTTAGCTCTTAAGAAGACACGCCCGAGGGCGTTTGCGGTTAGTACGGTGGGAGTAGTCATAGTTGAGAAACTCAGCTATAATCTCATTGCGAATGTTAGGAATACTATCAAAAAAATTCTTAGAGAGTTTAAGTGCAGTTTCCTTGAAGGAAAGGATGCTGAAGTCTCGTCGTATTGTTTCATTAGGCATATAACGGATCGCTGGGCGAATCCGTCTGAGAGTCAAATTCTGGATGACCTCCAGTTTATAGATATGAGTTTTCGCGGCGTAGAACCAGACCGTTATTGCATAAAGAGCTACGGGGAGAATAACTTGTTTAAAAAGAAGGACTTTGTTTCTCATGGAAAGATGGCTGCCGTATATTAATGAGCAAAGTTGCATGGTAACAGCGTTACATTTTGGTACTAGTTTATAGACACGGAATTTCCATGTCAACCTGCGATCAAGGGTCACACCAAGATCGGTCACAGTGTTCTCCCACTAAATATTCGAATTGTAAAGGTAAAGCCGGGGAGATTACAGTAACGATTGGAAAAGAAAATCGCGTGGCACTTAGAGGGGTTGATTCGAATTTTCCATCGCGTGAACCAACTCTCTAAAGTGTCGATATGCCGTTGGATCTGACTAGCAAGATAATTAATGTTGTGAGAGGTAGAGACAATAGCTGTATCGTCCGCATAGACGGTAAGAAGAGTATTAATTCCTCTAGGAATATCATTTAAGTGCAAATTAAACAGGGTCGGGCCGAGAATGCTACCTTGAGTAACACCTAAAGAAATATAGAAATTACGGGAAAGATCGCGATTAACGCGGACAACAAAATTACGATTATGGAAATAGTTTTGAAGGAGGTGAATAAGAGAGTCGGGCAATTTAATATCGATAAGTTTATAGATGAGACCAGGGTGCCAAACCTTGTCAAAAGCACATTTAATATCCAGAAAGAGAGCACCAGTGGGTCTCTTAGAAATCAAGCCGTCGCTGGCAAATTCCACAACACGAAGGAGTTGAAGGGTAGTATTATGCTGGGCTCTGAAGCCGAATTGTTCAGGAATAATTATGTTATTGTCATCCAGGAAGTTAGAGATTCTATTAAGAATAACGCGCTCAGTAATTTTACTGAGAGAACACAGTAAACTAATTGGGCGGTAATTTTGAGGAAGATTGTGATCAGCACCAGGTTTGGGTATAGGACTAACAATAGAGGTTTTCCAGCAAGTGGGGAAGTAGTTAAATTTAAGAATCGCGTTAATAATAACAGTTATGTACATAATAATGTTAATTGGGAGATGTTTAAGGACACAGTTATTAATGTTGTCATTACCAGGTGCTTTTTTTATTTTAAGTTTTTGAATAATGTTGGTGATTTCAGAAACGGAAGCCGGATCAGTATCTTGGGTAGGGGGGGGGGGGGTAGAAAGAAAATTTTGAACAGTGGTGAGAACAGTTCTGTACATACATACATAGAGACACTTTGCTTTATTTATATAGAAGATACATCTATGAAAACACTTTCTTCGCATGAAAGAATAAGTAAAATTTTAATACAAAAGTATTTATTCGTAATATGATTTTCAGTTTTCATTTGCTTCCTTTTCTAACGTTATCTACTTTTCATTGTTTAGTGTGACTCATGGTTTTCGGAATCAATCTGCTTATAAGAATGACACATTCGCTACTCTATAAAATATTTTTCTCTCAACATGCAAAGACTTTGTCATGGACAGATTTTAGATTATTCAATTAAAAATGTAAAAAATGAATATCAACTTGTAATTCTTTATTTAATAAGTCTAAGAATATTTTATCAAGAGACTGTCATTCTACAACTGGATACTAGTGATTTTTCTTAGCAAACTCTATTTTAAGAGACTGAAAGCAATATATCTTTAAATTTTAAATATCTGTACTCTGTGTTACATGTAGAATTGGATGAAAATCTTCAGGTACAAATTTTTTTTGGAAACAATATATTTTTTCTTTGAAATTTTCGAAGTTTTTTTTTATAATTTCGGACAATAATTTTGTATTATGTTATTCTTTAAATTATACCTTAATTCTTTAAATAATATATATATATACTAGCTTTATATACCCGGCGTTGCACGGGTGAACCCTTAATAAAGCTTACTTGTATGATATGTATATTTGTATTTTATGGCAATCTATACCCCTCTCCACTGGTCATCATCCCATCAGCATATTATAATAACCCACCCCCCATGCTAATGTCAACATTAAAATGTTTCTTTCAATTTTGATAACCCACTGGATCCCGGCCCTTCGAGGAGTTTGAGGGCTTCCCCGTAAACCCTTGTGAAAATCGCCGGTTTCATAAACAAAGAATTACCTCACGTTGCCCAGGATAATAAAAATGAATGGAGTTAACCTGAGCTCTAGATGTATACGTACTAACAACCGAAATATATACAATTCACACACACACACACCTTTCCACACTTCATTTAATTAAGGTTGATCTCTCTCTTTTCTCCTACCACCAATTTGGTGTTCTAAATGGTGATATATAGGAAATATAAATTATTGAATTGTTTCTAGCAATTTTTTCAAAATCTAAAGCGAATGTCGAAAAATCGTGACATTGATCGTGTTTGTTACATTTAATCGTGTTTCTTACATTTTAAATCAAGAATCTTATGGATATCTGTTTCCTTCTTTGAGATATGACGGAATATGTAAAAAACGCGTAAAAACACGTTTAGCCCCCCCTAACCCCCTTGGGGGCCGAATTTTGAAATATCCTTAAATTGGTTTTTAGGTATTCGTATTCCTTACATTTTAAAGCAAGAATCTTATGGATATCTGTTTCTTTCTTTGATATATGAAGGAATACGTGAAAAACACGTTAAGCCCACCCCTCCCCGTCCCCTGGGGCCAAATTTTAAAAAATCCTGAAATTGGATTTAAGGTATTCGTGTTCCTTACATTTTAAAGTAAGAATCTTATGGACATCAATTTCCTTCTTTGAGATACGAAAGAATATGTAAAAAACACGTTTTGCCCCCCCTCCCCCCCTTGGGGGGCGATTTTTGAAAAATCGCTTCTTAAATGACGCCTTCAGCCCAAAAGTAATAAGCTCTTAAAATTTGATATCTGTATCTCCAATAGTTTTTGCTGGGTGTTGATTTCTTTCAAATGTCGCGTAGATTCGAATTTATATCACAGGAAATCAATGCGAGAGCTGCACTAGAGAACTTTATTCAACCTGAACTGAACGCTAGCTCGACTTATATACAGTCACCGAACTTTCTGGAACGGTAGAAACTAAAATTAGCATATAATAAATTAGAATACAATAAATTTGCATATTAGAACATTCTGAATAAAACGAGAAATGATAACAAAGAAAATTTGAAGAGAAGCAACTTGCATCCAGCGGGGCTCGAACTCATCACCTTCAGAACCGCAGCCAAACACCTTACGCCTGTGCCACGACAGCTACGCCCTAGATTCGCTACATTTCCCCCCTCCTTAAGAGAAAGCAGCGTCCCGCTGCAATTTGGTTTGGCTTCTGGTAACAGGTCTCCTGGAAGGGCCATGTGCACCCACGTCATCCAATTGTTCCTTTGGATCAGAGTAAGGTTTTAATCTCAGGACATGGACTATGTCTTTTGTATCTCGTCGTCTTCTATCCCGTTCTATACTTTCTACTCCGTAGGTTACATCAGATAGGCGTCTTGTAATTCGATATGGTCCGAAATAACGCCTTAAGAGCTTTTCAGACAGTCCAACTTTTCGCACAGGAGTAAAGACCCATACTAGGTCTCCGACACTGTAGCTGACTGGTCGATGTCTCTCGTCATATCGTTGTTTGTCAGTTGCTTGGGCGTTGAGGATATGGATTTTAGCAAGCTGTCTAGCTTCCTCAGCTCTGGTGATTAATTGTTGTGCATAACTATCGTCTTGGTTCTCCGGGTTGTGTGGGAAAATTACGTCAAGAGGAGTCTGGACATCTCTACCATGGACGAGAAAGAATGGGCTGAATCCGGTGGTATCTTGTTTTGCTGAATTGTAAGCGAAAGTCACGAAGGGTAGGATGGTATCCCAATTTCTTTGTTCAACGTCTACGTACATCGACAGCATGTCTGCCAATGTTTTGTTAAATCTTTCTGTGAGACCATTGGTTTGTGGGTGGTAAGCGGTCGTCAGAAGATGAGACGTCTGGCATAATTGATTGATGTCTTTCACAAGGTTGGATAAGAATGAGCGTCCCCGATCACTTATCATTTCCCTGGGAGCTCCGTGCTTTAGTACGATTTCTTCGACTATAAATTTGGCGATCTCTGTGGCCTCAGCAGTTGGTAATGCTTTTGTAACTGTGAATCTCGTCAGGTAATCAGTGCAAACAATGATCCACTTGTTCCCATTTCGAGTAGCTGGAAAGCGTCCGAGGAGATCTATTCCAAGTTTGGCAAATGGTTCATCAGGGGGTTTTATTGGATGAAGTTGCCCTGGTGGAAGTTGAGGTGGCGATTTTCGTCTTTGGCATTCTCGACAGTGAGACACATATCTACGCGTGCTGCCATACAATCCGGGCCAATAGTATTTTCGCCTTATTCGGTCGTACGTCTTGGCAAATCCGAGATGACCGGCGGTTGGAGCGTCGTGGAGGCTCTTTAAGACACCGAGGCGGAGTTGTTTCGGTATCACCAAGAGCCATTGTCGTCCCATAGGATCATAGTTTTTCTTGTATAGCACGCCGTTTCTCATTTGATAATTGTGGAATCCATCACTCCTCTTCAAGGTTTTAATTATGGACTTCAACCGATCATCTTTTAGTTGTTCTTTTCGGTAATCTGTGATGGACGCAAAGAAGGGGATTTCATCACAGTTCTCGGCTACTGCTTCGAAAAGAGGCTTTCTTGATAGGCAATCGGCATCGGAATGTTTCCGACCACTCTTGTGCACGATATCAGCGTCGTATTCCTGCAGCCTCAAAGCCCATCGTGCAAGTCTCCCCGAGGGATCCTTTATGTTGGCGAGCCAGCACAAAGAGTGGTGATCTGTTACGATGGTGAAGGGTTTTCCAAACAGATAAGGTCTAAATTTACTAATCGCCCAGATGACAGCAAGACACTCTTTTTCGGTCGTGGAATAGTTTATTTCACTTGGTGACATGGACCTGGAAGCATAAGCTATTGGTCTTTCCTTACCATTTTGGACCTGTACTAGCACGGCACCGAGGCCATAGCCGCTAGCGTCTGCATGAATTTTCGTTTCCGCATTTGGGAGAAAATGTCCCAAAACAGGGCCACTTGTCAGTAATTTTTTGAGTGATGAAAAAGATTCATTTTGTGCGGTGCTCCACGAAAATTTTGCATCTTTCTTCAATAATTCCTGTAGGGGCTTAGCAATATCAGCGAAGTGCCTAATAAATCGTCGGTAATACGAGCACAAGCCCAGGAAACTTCGGACGTCGGTGATATTTTCCGGAACAGGGAAATTTGCCACAGCAGCTATCTTTTGCGGATCAGGATATATCCCATGTTGATCAACCAGGTGTCCCAATATAGTCAGTTTCTTCCTGCCGAATGAGCATTTGTTAAAATTAAGCGTCAGTCCCGCCTCTTGGATGCATTTCAAAACTTTTCTTAAACGTACTTGGTGTTCTGAGAAATTCGGCGCATAGACAATGATGTCATCTAGATAGCAAAGACAGATATTCCACTTGAGACCCCGTAGTACCGTGTCCATCATTCGCTCAAAGGTAGCTGGAGCGTTGCATAACCCAAACGGCATGACTTTAAATTCATAAAGACCATCTGATGTTACGAAGGCTGTCTTTTCTCTGTCTTTCTCATCAACCTCTATTTGCCAGTAGCCCGATTTTAAATCCATAATTGAGAAAATTTTCGCACCTGCTAGACAGTCCAATGCGTCATCGATGCGTGGTAGCGGATAGACGTCCTTCTTAGTGACCTTATTCAATTTTCTGTAATCCACGCAAAAACGCCACTCACCATTTTTCTTTTTTACAAGTACGACTGGAGACGACCAAGGACTGTTTGATGGTTGTATTACGTCTTCTTTTAGCATTCTTTGTACTTCGTCTTCAATCGCACGTCTCTCAGTGGCTGAAATACGATAGGGTCTTTGCTTGATTGGGGAGGTGTCCCCTGTGTAGATTTTGTGCTTCACAGTATTGCGTCTGGGCTTCCTCGATGTTCCATTTACATCGAAAATGTCACTACATTCTTCCAGCAGATTTAATAACTCGCCTTCTTCAACAGGAGTCAACTGAGTATCTACAATTTCTTTTAATTTGTCCCGAGTTAATCTTTCTCTGGACTTGTGTTCCCTGGAACCTTCTCGATCTCTATCCCTCAGAGAACAAATGGCGTCGTCGGCTATGGTGATTAAGCTGGCTATATTCATCCCTTTTGGTATCAACTGAGGTCGTCGAGAGAAATTCGTTACCCATAGATTACAGCAGCCCTTCTCAACGTTAATAATTGAAGCTGGTATAGATAGCTCTCTTTCGCACATTAGAAGTTTGTTGCCAATAATTAGAGCTTTATCTGCTTCCATAATGACTGGATTTATAGCGCATATTTGCCTTGCTGACTTTGCTCCAATTACGTAATCTGTTGCGGCAAACAAAGAGCAATCTGAACTACTTGACTCCACGTTTTCTGGAAGGATTTCGGCAAGTTGAAGCTTTTCGTTTCCACAATCTATGATGGCCTCAGTGGCGCGAAAAAAGTCCCATCCAAGTATCATTTGGTGGCTGCACTGCGGGAAGACAAGAAATTCAAACGGTTTTGCATTCTCATTTAAGTTGATTCTTAATACACAGCGTCCTGAGGCAACTACAGGTTTTCCGCATGCAGTTCTCAATATAGGTCCTCTCTCAGTAAACATAGGCGCATTCAATTTTCTGCGTAATTCTTCAGATATGACAGAATAATCAGCACCTGAATCTACGAGGGCTTGCACACATTGTCCGTTTACTGTGACATAGGTGGTGTTCCTCTTTAACTTGGTGGTAGTATGCGTCGGAGGATTTTCTTCATCTGCGGCCTCACCTCCTGCACAGGTCGCTGGAGTTAGTTTTCCTCCCTGAGTCGGCGGGGCGATTGGCTAGAGCGGCGTACAGGAGATTGCGACTGTCGGCGGTTGAAGGAGCGGTGAGGGTAGGGTGAACCGCTTCTAAAACTGGAAGATGTGGGGTGCACATTATTGTCGTCCAAGCTGTATAAAGAGTCGGCGTCCATATCACGTTGAGAAAAGGCTCCATATCTTGTAGGGTCCATGTTCTGTCGGGGGTTGGATGTTCTAGCGGCTTTTGCATTTGCAAATACCCGTCGTCTTTCCCTACAATACCTCAGTACGTGTCCTGGACGTCCGCAGTGATAGCATAGGGGTACATTATTAGAAGTTCTCCACAGGTCCGTTTTGCGCTCTGGAACACTGTTGACCCTAGCTTCACGCCTTGGCTGAAGCCTAACTGGAGCTGAGGGGCGCGAATTGGTGGTGCGTCTTCTTTGACCTGTGAGCGGTGCTAGGGCTTCCATTACTTCCTCCCGTACCACAGATGCGACATCATTTGGTGTACTTGGTTCTTCGCTAATGTAACATTGGGCTTCGGGCAAGATTTTTTGCAGTTCTTCCCTGACAATTGCACGTACCAACGATCCTATGTCTCCTACTTCCGTTACGGCCGACGCTGTAGAGACATTAGGTAGCCTCTGGAATACTGGGCGGACGATACGTCTTCTTCGAAGGCTTTCTATCTGACGACAACGCTGTACAAACGCATCGACGGTGTTATAGTCCTGAACCAACAGGATCTGGTATAAGTCCTCTGAAATTCCTTTCATGAGATGAGCCACTTTTTCGTCTTCTGGCATGTCGGGATTAGCTTTTTGGCACAGAGCAAGCACATCTTGAATGTACGACTCAGATGTCTCCCCAGTATGTTGCGCACGTGAGAACAACAGCCTTTCAGCTTGGCGCCGCATATCGTCTGTTCGGCAAAAAGTATTGTCTAGGGATTGCTTAAACGTGGCCCAATTAGTAAAAGTGTGCTCATTGTTATCAAACCATTGTCGGGCCGTTCCGGCAAGATAGAAGATGACATTAGCTAGGCACATCTGTTCATCCCAACGGTTATACGTGGCGATTCGTTGAAAGTCTTTAAGCCACCTGCTGACATCCTGTAGGTCATCTCCGGTGAAGAGGCACGGATTTCGGGGTAACTGGTATGTAAGGAACGGCACTTGTGCGATGTTGAATGGAGCAGGGCTGGCATCATTTGGAACCTTTGGCTCGGTCTCGTTTCCCTCAGGCATTTTTCTCGGACCTCTTCTAGGATCTGGTAACAAGCCAAACTCAGGCGAGAGTCCTCGTAACCGTTGGCTTCTGCGTAGATCTTCCGTCGTACCTATCGTAGTACCCGGCGCCTCCACCACAAATGTCGCGTAGATTCGAATTTATATCACAGGAAATCAATGCGAGAGCTGCACTAGAGAACTTTATTCAACCTGAACTGAACGCTAGCTCGACTTATATACAGTCACCGAACTTTCTGGAACGGTAGAAACTAAAATTAGCATATAATAAATTAGCATATAATAAATTAGAATACAATAAATTTTCATATTAGAACATTCTGAATAAAACGAGAAATGATAACAAAGGAAATTTGAAGAGAAGCAACTTGCATCCAGCGGGGCTCGAACTCATCACCTTCAGAACCGCAGCCAAACACCTTACGCCTGTGCCACGACAGCTACGCCCTAGATTCGCTACAATATATATAGATAAAACACGTAAGAACACGTTTAGCCCCCCTCTCCCCCTTGGGAGACGAATTTTGAAAAATCCTGAAATTGGTTTTTAGGTATTCATGTTTCTTACATTTTAAAGCAAGAATCTTATGGATATCGATTTTCTTCTTTGAGATATAAAGGCATATATAAAAAACACGTTTTGCCCCCCTCCCCCCCTTGGGGGGCGAATTTTGAAAAATCCTGAAATTGGTTTTTAGGTATTCATGTTTCTTACATTTTAAAGCAAGAATCTTATGGATATCGATTTTCTTCTTTGAGATATAAAGGCATATGTAAAAAACACGTTTTGCCCCCCTCCCCCCCTTGGGGGGCGAATTTTGAAAAATCCTGAAATTGGTTTTTAGGTATTTATGTTCCTTACATTTTAAAGCAAGAATCTTATGGATATCTGTTTTCTTCTTCGAGATATGAAGGAAAATGTGATAAAACACGTAAAAACACGTTTTTTCCCCCTCCCCCCCCTTGGGGGCCTAATTTTGAAAAATCCTGAAATTGGTTTTTAGGTATTCATGTTTCTTACATTTTAAAGCAAGAATCTTATGGATATCGATTTTCTTCTTTGAGATATAAAGGCATATGTAAAAAACACGTTTTGCCCCCCTCCCCCCCTTGGGGGGCGAATTTTGAAAAATCCTGAAATTGGTTTTTAGGTATTTATGTTCCTTACATTTTAAAGCAAGAATCTTATGGATATCTGTTTTCTTCTTCGAGATATGAAGGAAAATGTGATAAAACACGTAAAAACACGTTTTTTCCCCCTCCCCCCCTTGGGGGCCTAATTTTGAAAAATCCTGAAATTGGTTTTTAGGTATTCATGTTACTTACATTTTAAAGCAAGAATGTTATGGATATAAATATCCTTCTTTGAGATATGAAGGAATATGTAAAAAACACGTTTTGCCCCCCTCCCCCCCTTGGGGGGCGAATTTTGAAAAATCGCTTCTTAAATGACGCCTTCAGCACAAAAGTAATAAGCTCCTAAAATTTGATATCTGTATCTCCAATAGTTTTTGCTGGGCGTTGATACGTGTATGTATATATAAGTCAGGACTTCTTCCTTTATATATATATATATATATATATATATATATATATATATATATATATATATATATATATATATATATATATATATATATATATATATATATATATACCGTTCTAATATGAAAAAATATAATACACTAAATAGTCAACCACTTAACATTGAATTTGATCACTTCAAAAAACATAATTTTGAAAATATTGTTATCTCCATTCTTTATATAATTAAATCACATTCTGAAAGGTTATATTATGAAAATATATATATGCAAAAACATAAAACTCTCTTTCCATATGGCCTTAATCAAATTTATAAACAGAAAAATATAGTTAAATTTAATTTTACTAATGTGTCAGCTCAACCTATTTACCCTAATCTAATCGAAGATACTCAGTCCTCAAAAAGAACTAAAAGAGGTAAAAGTCATGATAAAAGTAAGACTTTTGATTGTAACTTATATAAAAATGCCTTAATAAGTTTTCAGGAAAGGTTTATAATTGATTATCAATATAAAAAATTAAAAGCTTGGATTTTTTCTATAGTTAAAAAACATATCATTAAGCTATATCAACTATTATTAAGTACGAAAATAAAGAATTATCATTATCAGCATCTGGTATATGATTTAATATTAACACGGGCAAATCATTTAAAAATAAACTTATATAAAAAACAAAATTCAGCTAATAACACTTATTGTGTACTAAATTTTACCAACCATGAACTAAATAATATAAACTTCAATAGTATATTTGATAAACTTCATGATATGTTTCCTATAAAAGACATTAAAGTAAAACGTGCCTTTAAATATACTCTACCTATGGGTAGACGTATATTTAACTATAATCAGGTTTCCAAAAATTTTTCTCAGTCATTAAATTTAAAATGTGTTTGTCATTTGCCCATTTACAATAGTTATTTAGATACGACACATGGTCATGTAATAACAGGCAATATGGATATTGTGGAAGATGTAGCACTGCGAGAGTTGATGAATTTGGGAACTAAGTTTAGATTACCTAGTACTACTAATAATAAGAAAATAATAAGTTTCTTAAATGCTGATTTAGATAAATTTATTTACAAAATAGTAATTAATTACTCTATACCTACAGAAGCATTCAACCCCTGGAAAATTAATTTACTAAAACTAGTACATGCTAAATTACCCAATAATAGTAATAACATTAATAATTCCTATAAACACTTTAAAGCTGCTATTACAACATTACAACATGACTTTAATGTCAATTATGTAGATAAAGCAGCCAACAACTATGCAATAATTTGCAAAAAATATTTTGCCATATGTTTAAAAAAACAGCTAGAAAATAATGATCTTTTTCAGCCATTAAAAGAAACTACTAGTATTATTATTAAGAAAATAATAGCAAAATATAAACTACTAGGTATTTCATCTAACAATTATCTTTTTCCTTATATTACTTTAGTTCCTAAATTTCATAAAACACCTATTGCTTTTAGAGCAGTAACCTGTGGTCACAACATTTATGCTACAAAAGCAAGTAAATTATTATTAAAGTAGCTTAAATTAATCTATAAAAATATAACATCTGGTGTTTGTGGTATAATTGATAATAGCTATAGTCTAATTAGTAAACTACAAACATCAGATAACTGTAAATATATAGTAACTTATGATTTTAAAGATCTATTTAATTGATTAAATTGATTTATTTGATATAATTGATTTAAATAGAATAATCATAATGTTAGTACAAAATAATATTCAATACTTAAGCAACGAAATTAAACTAACTCGTTTCAATAGGCTCCTAGAATTAGTAACTAAACATAATTACATAGTTCATAATAATACTATATACTTACAGTCCAAAGGTGTACCACAAGGTGGTAATGCTTCAAGTATGCTAGCTAATTTATACTTATATTATTTTGAAATTAATAATATAGAAAATAGCAATTACAATATATTTAAATATATAGAAAATTTTAATATTGTTAAATTTCAAAATTATCTAACCTGTTTACATAAATCTGTTTTTAATAACATTATTGTAAATCAGTTAGTACGTATAAATAGGCTATGTTCTAAAGACAATAGGATTAAGCATATTACAGACTTGAAAGCTATGCTAACTCGGAATAATTACCCTGTAAGTCTATCCAAAAACATAATTGGTGGTTTTTGTTTTAATGAATAGTTTGTTCTGTTGCATTAATATGTTAAACATAACAATAGGTTAAAATAGAAAAAATAACTACTAAAAATAAAAATAAAAATCATAAGTAAAATAAAATAATAATAAAATTAACTCATAGTAGTAATAATAATAAAAACTAAATAATAAAGGGAATAATAGTCCTAAATTACGGTAACCTAAGTAAGTCTGTAACTGAGAATCCACTACCTCAATGGTTGCAAGTTTTATGACGTCAGTCATCTTGCGGTTACAAGTTCTTAACTTCCACTCTGACTAGCGCCAGGCTTGGTGTTCTTTGGATAAGTACTTTTAATCAAACTTAATTCATTTATTAATCAATTCTTCTGTTAATAATGGATTGTACGGTGTCTGAGTGTGTTTATTTTATAGATCATACTCATCAGAAACAATCCATTGGTTTTTAGACAGTATTGACACCGCTGATGAAGAAATGCTGTCAAAAACCTTATTCATACTTTTCTTTACATGTTGTTTGTTCCTGGCTGCAAGTAGCTTTAGAGTTATTACTGGTTTTCTCTTTCATCTTATTCTTATTTATGTATATATATATATATATATATATATATATATATATATATATATATATACACAGTGGAATCTCAATCTATCGTTTTTCAAGGGACCGATTGAAATCAACGATAAATGCGGGAAAACGATAGATACGGAAACATAACAAAGAAATATGATAGTTGGAACTGGATAAAATGAACGACATATACGGAAAAACGATGGATCCGAAAAAGATCGATCGAGATTCCACTGTATATATATATATATATATATATATATTTATATATATATATATATATATATATATATATATATATATATATATATAAAGTATTGTCTTTGACCTGTGCTGATTATATCATATAGAGATTAGCCTAACGAACTTCCCTGGAGTGTGTTCAGGTTCGAATTCCGACTTAGGCAGGAATGCTCATGTGCTGTACCTTCATAATGAGTGATGTTGGTTTACCTATATGGTGATCCCATAATAAAACAGCCAGCAAAATCACGATATGGAATGAACGAATATCGGAAAGGCGAGTGCCTGCCGCGTATAGAAAACAAAATTGTTTGATCTGAACTGTAAACCACATAAATGGCCGGGAGAAAAATAATGGCTTACAATGACAGTATCATTTCATAACACTTTAACATTTACGTATAAAAAACATGATGCTTCAACATATTTATTATGCCATAAAAAGTAATAAAAATTGCTGGAGTTTTCTCTTTTTTTTTTTTTTGAAATAATTTATCTTAATTTCCCTAGTTCTCAGTATTATTGCATGGGAAAGCTAGGTGTTCGAAACATCAGTTTTCTATTTCAAACTTTTTTCTAAAAAAATACTGTGAATTGCATGTCTTTTTCGACTAATTTTAACAAACTATGAGAAGTAGTTCATTGAAAGGAATTTTAGAAAATGCTTTAATTCAGTCATCAACAATCCCTTCAAAAAATAGACAGAAAGACAGACAGAGAGAGAGGGGGGGGGGGATAACTGATAAAAATTTGAATTTTGTGCATGTAATTAAAGGGTTGATCTACATAGACTTTTGAAAACAATCTTACTAAATCAAAGGGTATCACATTGAAGGGACATTGTAAACCGGATCGAAATTGACCAAATTTTTGTTTGCATTAGCAGGACTCATTAACTGCTTATTGGGATCTCTGGAGTATGTAAAAGTCACGAAAACTGGTGTGTGAAAGTCTGTAGCTTAGGTGTGATTTTCTCGAGTTTTCGGAAATGTAGCAAAGCAACAAAATTGGTCAGGAATCTAGCACCAATCTCAAAGGAGTGCAAAAAATAGATAGATTTTTGGAAAGAGGAACAAACAAGAAACAAAAGAACTTTTTTTAAATATTGGAAACTATTAATATATCTTACAATACACTTTCTTTGAAACACATGTGTTTTCATGAGGAATCGACACATTCTCTTTTCTGCTAGACTTCCTATACTGTGTATTTTATGTATATTGGGAGATGATGCAAGGCACGCTCTTACCCAATCACACTCACCAGGACACACTCTCTTTTGAATTTTAATAAGTTCAGGAACTGAACTGAGACCTACGTGTGCATTTTCGAACGATTAACTTAGAGAGAATTGCGCAGGTGATAATTTTAATATTTGCTGACAACTGTTCATCTCTTTCTTTTATCGTAACACTTGTAACTCCTTAGACAAGCGTCGAAGCGTGAAATGCGATTTCGATACCGATATAATTGCTACATGGCCTTCCCTGCATGTTCGCTTTCATCCACATAATTAGCACTCTCGCCACACCGTGTTTTAATTCCTAGGTAGGAATCAAAAAACACGCGGAGCCCCTCTCCTCCTCACAAGGCACGTTTTGTTCTTTTTTTTTTTCGCGGTACACAACAACCTCGCTATATAATACCGGGTGAGAAAAGCCACCTTGTCACACGTCTCTTTTGCATACATTTCGGCATTTAGCACACAATACGTTCTATTAAACAATCACTACTTTGTTGAATCCTTTTCACCGTTTTTTTCTCTTTCATTCTTTCATATAAGAAGTCCGTGTACAATCGTTTAATTGTGTCTCCGAGTACGGGAAATGTCAGGAGTGATTTCATATTCATGCTCAACTGGCGGTGAACAATGTGGGAAGTACACAATGGGGGAAATAGGTGTTTCTCCATTTTTATTCAATAAAAAGGGTCGTCTCTTCTCATTCCCTTGCGCTCGTTTCAAGCCACGGCGAGATTGCACACAGTTATTCTTTAATCGAGATTTCAAGAGTGCTAAGACTTGCTTTTGTACTCTCGGGGGGTCGACCTGATACGTTCGTGATACAATGTTCTGAACATCTGTTCCTAGCATTCGAGATGTGCGGAGATCTATTTACTCATTCATATATAAAAAAGTGTCTGAACATGTCCAAGTTCTCCAAAATGAATGGTCAAAGAGTTATGTGACGAATCAAAGCAATCATGTAAAATGTTAGTTCCTTAATCTCTATATATAAAACAGTTCCGTAACTGACTGACTAACTAACAGACAACGCACAGACCAAACCGCTGGACATAAGGGCTGAAATTTTGCATGGCGATTCTTCTTATAGTGTAGGGGTGAACTAAGAGTTATTTTTGAAAAATTCTTCTTAGATTTTTTAAAATTAAATTTTTAAGCTTTTTTTGTAATATTCTTTAAAGTTTGCATTTAAAATAATAATTCGAGGGTTATAAAATTTATATCACGAGAAAGATCCTAAAAATTCCTTTAAAATGAAATCTTTTTTGAATATTTACCTCCATTTTCTGATTTTTGGTGAATTTTTAAAGATTCATTTTTAGAATTTAATTTATTAAATGCTGATCACGAGATTTATTTTTCTGGTACTTTAAATTAATTTATCGTCACGTGCATAACAACGAAATAGACAAAAAATATTTTTTTTTTCTTGCTAATGCGGCAGACGATTGGACATTATCCAAAAAAATATTAAAAGTAAAAGATAAACAGTAAAAGATATGTTCCTCAAACTGTACTATATTAACTGTACTATATTCTTTAGTATGTTCCATTAGATTTAATTTGAATATTTTCTTCTACATTATTTTGTCTATAAAATACCCATTATGATTTTTTTATAAATATATTTTTTTGCATCAATTGCATACATTGAACATTGCATTTATTATAAATACATTTATACATATTTTTGGCATCAATTGCATACATTGACCGTTGTATTTAATTTGAATGTACTCCGTAGAGAAGTACGGGTTTTCAGCTAGTGACTTACGTACTTCTAAAAGATATTAAGAAGCCAACTGAAAATGATAGCTTTCCAATATTAAATACTAATGTTTCTTTAAAAAAAGTTAAAAATAAAATGAAAAAAAAGAAATCAGTGGTATTACATTGCATCGACCCTTTGCGCGAATGTTCAAAGAAAATGAGATCTATTTGTGAGGGCCTTTGTGCATCACTCACGATTATGCAGAAAATTCTCATAGTGACAACCGATTATTCAGTCCAATCTGCAGCAAAACTGAGTGAAGGCCTGGCAATTTTTTTTCCCACTCCCTCGAAATTTTTTAACGGAAGTGCATCGAAACGATTATTACTCTGGGAAATGAAAGGAATAAAATAATAAAAAAAGAAGGGCGCAGAGCTCTGTCTGCTGTTTTCGAGCATTAATCATTCTGGTATCTCACCATTCTCTTTAAAGTTAACTGCCGTTTCTGCTAAAAAATTGCCGCACCGATTCCACTTTAGAAAAGTAATAAGCGTCGCAATTAGTGGGGAAACCCAGGGGCCTCCTCAAAAACGAAGTAGCGAAAAATAATCCACATTAGTTTTAAATGCTATAAGCGGAGCCGCATTCGCATTTATTAGAAACCATTTAGTAGTTTTTTTTCCCCCAACTACCGTTTTTTGACTCGCCGAGTTTTTTGGCAGGCGACATTTTTTTTATTTATACAGAAACATATCCGGGTTCTAAGTACCTTTTTAATGCTGTTCGCCTTTTTATTCTTGAACCGTGTTAAAGAAAAATTTCACAATGGCTGTCGTATACAATATTAGCAAGTCACCCTTTTGTCTTAATCATCGGTGTGAAGCTATTAGCACAATTTATTATTAATTATCCATTATAAATTACGCCTTTTATCTCTTAAAGCGCGGCTTAGAAGGAGTATGTAATTTTTTTTTCTATCCCTGGAAATATTTTCTTCTCAATACAATTTGTGCCTTCAAAGTTTTCTGTGTCGTCCTAAAACAACTATTTTTATGTGAGCGTCGTAAAAACGGGTATTCGGTGTTAGAGGACGAACTTTTTTTTAATGAATATAGGATTCAAAGTAGTGAGCTATAAAGCATATCTCTATGTTTATGAAAATCACCGGCAATTAAAAAAACGCTTCTCCCGGCACCTTTTTTTTTCCACACTTAGCTTCAATCGCTGGTTTTTTTTGGGGGGTGAGCAATTTTTTTTATACCTTCGTTGCTTCCTTGTTTTTTAACTAGATATTTTTATAGCACGGGGTAGGAACTTGGTCATAATGTAACAGCTATTAAAATAACTTCTAAATTATCTCAACAACAAATCCCTATATTATGCAGTCTGATATTAATAGCCCCTATAATACTTACTTAAATATAGCGTTCACTGCCAGTAACAATTTAAAAGTAAATTTTTTACGTTCCTAAAAAACATTAACCTTTACGAACCATCACCCCCCTAATACCCCTATTTAGGGTAGATTTTTTTTTTTTTTTATAACTGGCATTTATTTTTACGACTTGAGTTTTTATGTGCCCGTGGGCCAGGGAGTTTTATTTATTAAGGTAATTTTGTTATAGTTTACTCAATTGCAGTTCAGGGGAGAAGCCAAGAATCCATAAATTCAAAATTTGACTTAATAACCGCAATATATTAACTGTAACAAGTTAGTGAAATGGATTCTGTCGTTTAATTGCCAATAGCATTAGGCAATCAACATTTTTAGTTGCAGTTATTTTACAGATCTAAGAAAATCGCAATACCCCCACTACCTTCAGAATAACAATTTTAGTTTCCAAATCTACCTAAAATTGTTGCTCCGTAAAAATGGAATGCTGTTTTGGGCATATTACGAAAATGGAGGTATAACTAAAAGGGTAAGAAATATGTTTAAGAGGTAAAAGGGGGATTCCTAAAACAGGTAAACCGGCTACCCAGATACATTACATCCTGAAACAGATATATATATATATATATATATATATATATATATATATATATATATATATATATATATATTTATTTATTTATTTATATATATATATATATATATATATATATATATATATATATATATAAGGTGCTTTACATCGTAGAAACGTTCAGCTATCTTCTGAGTTTTAGAAATAACAAGTGTTTCAATTTTGCTTGGTTTTTACCAACGACAGGAAAATATAGATTTGTTTAAACATTCATACATAGTTGCAAAACAAAACAAAACATTTTACACCTTTTTATTAAGTTAATCCAAATTTGGACTAGTTTATTAACCCAAGTCCAATGCGGGGAAGCTCACGACGCTGACCACTAGATCCATTGGGTGGCTGACTTCAATACATTGTTGACGGTAATCGGTGTCTTACTGAAATATTGGTTCGTGAGAAAAGACAAATCACATCATCTACACTTCAAGCAGTATTGTGCAATACACCTCAAGCAATAATTTCCAATAACGTGTACACAACCAATAACGTGTAGGCTATATATATTTGACAGTATGCCATGAACAATGTGTTCTTATCATCAGTTGTAAACCAATTCTTTTTAAATCAACAATAATGAGATTTACAAGCCTTAATTGTTCTTAACAAGATCCTAATGAGTACGAAAATTAAACCTTTTTGAAGCCTTTTATCTATATTATATTGTAAGGAGTGAACCGATTGAAAGTTATTTTATTTGCCATGCGTTTGAAAAGTTCCATAAAAAGCAGGGTATTCGTATATACTTCGATGGAGTAGAGTTGCTACTTTTAGTTGAGTGCCCGGTGGGTTATAAAAAACTTTAAAATCCCATTTCTAATTTCAAACTAATTCCTCCTCTTGATATTTTAATGCTTAAAATATTGGGATTAGACTTTAAAACAAATATGAGCGTAGAACTAAAGCAATGGCACCTATCTTAAGTTGCACGTCAAATTGCGGTTTTTAGCACACAGGTACACGGCAAATATCTAACGTGCGTGTGCACTTTCGAGGCACTTGATTTTACAATATTCGCTTGGATCACAAAACTTATGTCTGTTATTTTACTATTATATTTTAAAATAGAATTGAACATAGCATTTCTGGAAATTTTCACGTTTTCATTTATGTATTCTTACTAGAAACTGAGATTAATGATAATCACCTGATATCCGCAGACATCTGAGCCTATCTGAGAGGGTATTAATTTTTGCGCTGGCTTGCTTGTTACAGCGCGGTGTTCTTACACGAACCACGAAAGATCATGATCTCGTGTCAGATTGCCATATCTATATAATAACAGCTGAAGGTAAACAAATGTTAGTTTGTTAGCAAAAAACGGGGACGGGCTAATCTCGCGAACCGAGCATAGCAGGATATCGCGACTGGTACCGATGGACGCGGTCGGACGAGACGCGTGCACTGGTACCATTCTCAACTTTCAAAACTTTAAACTTTTTAAATTATTCAATTAAAACCGCCGAACTCAAAAGAAGTGGGTAATAGAAACATGTCATTCCGGGTGGGCCAGCTCCTTTCCGTTTCGCAAATTTCCACTATTTTCATGCATGCAAAATTAAACTTTTCCGCCCACCAGTCGACAATTTTTTTATTTCCATGTGTTCTACAACTCTTCATCTTTAAGCATATGCACATTTTCAAAAAGTTAAAAATGTTTTTCACTGCAAACGAAGCTTTTTCCCCAAAGCAGTTTTCCGAATTTCACGAAATCGACAATTTTGATGGACAAATATTTCGGTTTTCTGCACCTATTAATGTCAATTTTATAATTTATCAGCATTTCCTAGATGTTCAGCTTCAAAAATATACCAAATACATTTAATAGAAAAAATGTTATCATTCTAAAAAAGCGTACCTACAAAACTCACTTTTGAAATTTCCATCACTCATTGCCATTGTATCTAAATGTAACTTGAATGCCGAGTTTGTAATTTTTCGACTTATTATTTTACTCACTAATAATTCCAGCAAATTCGTGAAATTTGTTTCTAATTAATGAGGAAGTGATAAGGATTCTTCCGCCACCAATTTTGAATTCCTGAGAACTGTCATTCTATTTTTTTAAGCCCCTTTTCGCCCCATGAGATGTAATGTTTACATTCCGCCATGTTGCCAAAAGGAAAATAACCAAATGCCAAAATAGTTGAGAACGAGTCATTTATTTAATAATTGAAATCCAGAAATAATTTTAAAGCACCAGAAATAATTTAAGTTTCAGGAAAGGAGAAGTTAAAACCTTTAGAATTTTTTTCTAATAAGGCGAAACGTCGCAACGTCACTGCCTACGTCAGTTTTCTTCTGCTATAGATGACGTCATTATCCAGTGGCAGAAAACAGAAGCAGTTCCTAAGCGTTTGCATGTGTTTTGGGACATTACCTTCATTTTGAGTTAAATAATTTAAGTTTATTTATAAAATTCCTCATATTAGTTGTATGTAACAGGTATTTTAACACTTTTTTTTAATATTTCGCAAGGTTTAAGAGAATATAATGAGAATGATTATTATTATGTTGAGATGTATAGATATCAGGATAAGTTACTTCAGGCCAGGGTCTCGTATCGTAACTCCAGTCTTCCTCTGTCAATAAATACGGGTCACATACTGAATAAATCTTTCAGGGATGTACCTGAATGTTTAATTTAGTGATATACCTTTGTTTAGATACCGTATCTAAAGACTTTGCGTAATCTGAGAGCATTTTATTCAACAAGCTGTAAGAATGCTCATTGAACGCCATGTTAAATTATGCAATTTTTTGCCACTCCTCGCCAAGCAAGAAGTAAAATCTGCAAGAGTTGAGATGTGACATGCTGCGAGACATTGCCTTATTGAATGAGCTTCTTTTTTTTGTTTAAAAAGCAAAATTTGAAAACGGAAATTTGAAAGAATTATTTCAAAAGCCAAAAACCAAACTTTGAAAAGGGGAAATTTAAATCATCATTTCGTTTTTTAAAAATTCTGTATTCTTAAGTGATTAAACAGTTATCAATCTTTAAGAAATAAAACCATTTTATTTTAAATCGAAAATGCAACACATCGGGTAGTCTATATAATAATAGCTGAAGGTAAACAAATGTATTTTAGTGAGCCAGACACGAGGACGGGCTAACTCGCGAACCGAGCATAGCAGGATATCGCGACTGGTACCGATATACGCAGACGGATGAGACGCGTGCACTGATGCTATCCTCAACTTTCAAAACTTTAAACTTTTTTATTTAATAAATTAAAATCCCCGAACTCAAAAGAGACGGACAGCAGAAACAGCCGACATTCCGGGTGGGCCAGCTCCTTTCCGTTTCGCAAATTTCCACTATTTTCATGCATGCAAAATTAAACTTTTCCGCCCACCAATCGACAAATTTTTTATTTCCATGTGTTTCACAACTCTTCATCTTTAAGGATATACACATTTTTATAAATTTAAAAATGTTTCTCATTGCAAACGAAGTTTTTTCCCCAAAGCTGTTTTCCGAATTTCACGAAATCGACAATTTTGATGGACAAATATTTCAGTTTTCTGCACCCATCAATGTCAGTTTTACGATTTATCGGCATTTGCTAGATGTTCAGCTTACAAAACATACTAAATACATTTAATAAAAAAAATGTTATCATTCTAAAAAAGCGTACTTACAAAACTCACTTTTGAAATTTCCCGCGCTGAACATAGCATAGTATCTAAATGTAACTGAATGGGAAGTTCGTAATTTTTCGACTTTCGTAATTTTTCGACTTATTATTTTACTCACTAATAATTCCAGCAAGTTCGTGAGATTTGTTTCTAATTAATAAGCAACTGATGAGGATTCTTCCGCCACCAATTTTGAATTTCTGAGAACTGTCTTTCTATTTTAAGCACTTTTTCTCCTATGAGATTTAATATTTACATTCGGTCATGTTGCCAAAATGAAAAATCATTTTTTGAGAACGAGTCTGAGAACGAGTCATTTAATAATTGAAATCCAGAAATAATTTTAAAGTATCAGAAATAATTTTAGTTTTAGGAAATGAGAAGTTAAAACTTTAGAATTTTTTCTAACTGAATGAACTTTTTTGTTTAAAAAGCAAAATTTGAAAACTGAAATTTGAAAGAATTATTTCAAAATCCAAAAACCAAAATTTGACAAAGAGAATTTTAAATAATTATTTCTTTCCTTTATTGCCAATCTAAAGGGAAGAGGTCTTCCGGTGTTGGAAAGATTTGCTTTTAAATTATCTTTTTATCTCCCAGTTTTCAGGCTTCAGGGAGGAGGTACACCCCGTGATTGCCCACAGCTTTAGACTTACGTCTATCTTTGGAATCATGCAATTTCGCGTCACATTACTTTGGACATTTTAATCCAAGAGGAAGAACCCTTCTTCGCTCAGTTGTTTGAAATGATTCGTAGCTATTCTTGTGGAATGGGAGTCCATCTATCTACACATTGGAGCTGATTGCGAAAGAAGAATGAAAGCCCCCGATATTTCCCGTCCCCTCCCCGCAGAGCCACCCCGGAACGACCGATCGCTTCCTGAGATTCCCGCACTGCCCATTAAGCCCCGGCTAAACACAAAAGCCGAGACCTGCTAATAGGCACCTCGTTTATCACGACCTCGCAAAACCGAAGAAAAACCTAATGACGTCTCTGTGAGCCACTAAAAACTTTCCCCGCGAACATGCAAACGATTGCCGGCCTGTTTAATCGGCCGCAATCTGGTTTAATGTTTTACTCTGTGTGGCGTGGCGTGGTGTGTGCCGGGCCTAATTGCGATGCAGGCCCGCGCTGCATGTAAATGGGCGCTAGGCCATCACCTCCTCCCACTGCGTTTTGCGGCACCCGGAGAATACTTCCGTTTTCTTTGGAAAACTAAATGTCGGGGGTTCGGGGGTGAAAAGTAGACAGGCGGTATAAAGAAGTTCGATTTATGGAGAGAAAAAAGGGATGGTAGGAGATTTAATCTGCTTCATCGTTTATGTCTCCGAGAACGAATTCAAATTAAAAAAAAAAAAAAAAAAATTCTCTTTAAATTCCTGGGACGCCCTGACTGGTGCTGTAATAAATGGACCTCCGTTTGTTTTATCACCCAGTATGGGTGGTAATCTTTTAAATGGAGATATTACTCAAGACGTATCCCCCACCCCCTCTCAAGTAAGATTGTTTTCGTTCGTGATTTTATGAAAGAGAGGGCTTTACTTATGTCTGATTAGCTTCTATTCTTTAGGTTTAAGCGGCGAAAAAAAATTAAAGTTCTCGACAACCTATTGATGACTCATCAGACCCTAGTGAATTGCATTATATCCCTCTATTGACATTTTTAAAGGTCAAATACATGACAGGACAGTTTCAATATAATTTGTTAAAAAACAAAAAAAACAAAAAAACACGCTGGTTTGGTTTTAAAGTTTCGGTAACCACTTTGAGAAAATTTCTCAATACTTGTTTTCTACTTAACCAAATCATAACTGAGGGCGCGGAGGCCCAGTTAGCAAGAGCAGTGGGCCAGTGATCTGAACGTCCCTGGTTCGATGCTCGTCGCTGTTAATCCACCGCCGTGTTCACTAATGGTGGCGAAGGCACGTAAGATAGAGCATGGCTGCAATGTCATCCAAGTTCTCAAATTTATCTCTGGAGGTTCGGAGTCAAGTGTTCCGGTCTCGTTACTTGACTCGATTCAAAATTACGGGACCGGTCATTTAGCCAATTCGGACTCCGTCCCTTGTGGTGCTAATTCGAAACAGGAGCCGCACCTTCATCGCCCATAGCCTTCGGGACTTGATCTGATGTTGCTGTCGGTCAAGTGGCATAAGCAACAACAACATCAACAACAACAATCATAACTACGTTTCGTCGTCTGTGTAAAGTCAAGGGAAAGGGATCCTATTAAAAAGTGAGACATAAAACTATATATTCCACATTATCCCTGTTATAATTTGGGTATTGTTGATGGGTTCTTCACTCTCCTTCATTGGTTATGAAGGACATGCAACTTTGAAAGTGTCGACTCTGAGTCTTAAAACTGAATTCTTAGGAAAGATAAGGAAGTTTTATTGCAAAATATATATTTAATTTTTATTTGTGCAATGTAGGTTTTCTTAAATTGCTGTCATGTAATACTTAAAACCGTGAGGGAGTTGTAATTTTTCTTTAAAGAGATGAAATGGAAAACCAGATTCCCAGCTCCCAGTCTTTTTAGCCCCACTGATACAATTTCTTTCGCGTTTGTGCAGCAATATGTGTAGCTTATGTCTTCTTCAAAAATGGCATCGTAAGATTCTGTAAAATGCAAAGCTAATGTTTAGATAAAGAAATTGTTTATTTAAAGCTAACTCTAAATTTTGTACCAGAATTCGTGATAAACGATGGTTCTTTCCGAAGTGAGCTGTATGACTGCCCTTCCTGATTTGTGGAATTCTTGGACTTCCTGATTTGGTGATTTTTGCCAAAAGCAAACTCCCCGCCGAATCATGAGATATAAAGGATGAGATGTTAAGGTTACACCTTGACGCATTGTAACTTTATTAAAACTTTGAAAATGCCCCTTTTTTTTGAGAAATTGGCATGCATAAAAACATGAGCGTTATAAATGTCACTGCATTCAGCATAGTGATAAAATAGCAGATTTCCATTGGTTTAAGGATATATTCCTCCGAGTTTGATCAGCTAACGTAAATGGAACCTTCGCATTTTCGTGTTTAGCTCAATCATAACACCTCATAAAAGAAAAAAATCCAACAAAAACCATAGGTCGAAAATAATTCAAGTTATATCAGTCCCTTCCTTCGTTAATCGTACGCCGAGACACTTAAAAAAATAGCTATTGAATGGGAACATAAGTTTTACATAAATTAGGATGACATCACTGCAGACAAGCATACCAACCCCGCTAGCAGCCCCTCTCTGAACCAGGAATTTGTCTGACAGATATGAATGGTTTTTGGTGGGAGCAGTATTACGCATACTATCCTTTCGCGATGAGGGAGAAGGTGGGCAAATTGCCTGCGCGATCGAGATTAATGGACTGGTAAATATGACCGGTAAGTGGGAAGGTTGTACGCATAATATCCGCAATTGGCAGGTAAACGCTGTCATAAGTGTTCATTTTTGACGTGTTATTTAGAGGGAAATGCACTCTTTCCTTTGTTTAGTAGAGGGCAGACATATATATTTTTTTCAGCAAGTCTACATACAGTAAGAGAAAAAAGTTTTCGTAGAAGGATGAAAAAGAGTATGCTTTCTCCCACCACAATTCTGGAGAACTGTTGATGAGCGTCACGAGTTGCGCTTAATGCTGAGTCATCAACGACCACACCTTAGCCGCTTAGGATCGGAATGTGGGTAATTATGCGAAACCAAACACTCGAAGTAAATGATGGATTTTATTTTAAATCCAGGATGAAAGTTCTGCGACGTGTAGAGGTATTCAGAATAAATATTTTTACGACAAAGTATAATTTGTCAGTTAGTTGAAACCGCAATGATAGAAATTTTCTTCTTTCACGGGCTGGAACGCGACCACTGGCTGAGGTGTGAGGGGGTGGGAGTATAGAGAGAATATTTTCCCACGGAGTATCAGGTTGGTGTGCGGAAATTCCAGAGATTGCAAGACATATGTTTGAATGCGAGTCGCGGATTTACAATCCTATGTGTCACAAACTGAATAAGGGGAGGCCGAGAACAGGATTAGAAATTCTCGCTGTCTGGTCATGTGTTTGTTATGACCCTGGCCTTGAATATTCATGAATTACAATCGTGATACATGTTATAAAATTAAAGGCCACTTCTTTTAAGAATGGGCACCAAAAAGTCTTCCCGTGAAATTAATTCTGAAGACTGCAACTAGAAGAGGTATGGTCTAAAATGGGGAGTTCTTATCTTTCAAGAAGACATTTGATTACTGGAGGTATATCACACAGATCCTTAAAGTGATTGAAATTTGGTTTGGCTTTGTTCGTAGGGCGATGTCTTCCACTTTACAGTTGATTTCTATGTTAAGATTTCCCCATCGCCTGATTCCGAACATTTACTCATTGAGGCTTTTCTAAGCGAAAACGTTGTTCATGCATTTGTCGGTGATGGCATGTCTTAGAATTCATAAAATCGAGGCTTATATCAGGAGAGATAAACGCGAACAGGGATCACGGCTCCAATTACGTTTTCTAATTTACTTAATATGGACATTTATTAGATCTTTAGCCTTGAGATAAACGACCCCAGAGCTCCTTCTGAACCTATCACCCACCCTCTCACTTCAGTCATTATTCTAAAAAATCGAATCAACCACTACCACACAGGAGTTTTTCCTCATTCGAAAGTAGCAGCATTTGTAGTCCACATAAGTGACATGCTTTAGGATTTATCACATATAAATGATGACAAATTAACTGGTCTATGTGGGATTTCATAATTAGGCAATCATTTTACATTTAATTTGAGAAGATAAACATTCTTTAACGAACTTTCCACAACCTTTTTTGAACCAATCTAACAAAAAACAAAAAACAAAAAAATATGTAAATAGTTCATGAAGATCATTTTCAATTTTGTCCTCAAGCAGAGGGACCTTATCTACTTATTTTTACTCTCCTATTAGATGTCTATGTTTATCTTTAAAATTATGTGCCCGTAGAGTATAATTTTAATATGATGGATTAAATATACATCACGTAATTAAGGATAAAAATAGAATTTAACCAGGGAAAAGCTTATCATTAATATTTTAAAATCTTTTCAAGTGTTTCTGCCGATATGTATGGTGAAAGCAATAGCTGATTACTCCTAAGATATATCCCTGATCCAATTAGGGTCCCAAAATGTGATCACTCAGTTATTTCGCTGTGTATTTTCCTTGTGATATAATTTTTTTTTTTTGGACACAAATAGCATTATCTTAGAAAAAATAATAGATAATAATCGCATATAAAACAAAGGAGTTACAATTTATGTATCATTTTCACTGTTAAATGCTAATATTTAATAACACATATATTAATATTTGTGTTAGTTTAAAGAGTTTAAATGTTTTAGAAGACATTGTTTACTTTTCAAATTTTGTAAAACAAAGATTTTTATACCTATTACCGAAACTAATTTAAAATAGGGATAAATTATTTTTTAAGAAATGGAACTAAAGAAGTATTGCTGTGATTTTAATACATTTGTTATTTCTTTTAACTGTAAATAGCAGAACTAATATTTTACTTTTGGGACGCCTAAGGAATATTACTGATATTATGTAATAAAAATATGGATAAGACAATGTAAAATGTAGCAGATTAAGTTAACAGTGATAATAACTTGTGTATGAACAGAGAATCTTTGAACTCCGTGACTATTTTTCAATTCCTACTATTAGTTCACACTCTCTCTATATATATCTTGTTCAAATTTTCAATCGTTAATAAAAGTACTTTTTATTCATCCACTCAAGTTCAAATACATTTTTTTAAACTTGTAGTGGATGACACTTGATGTTAATACAGTTTTTCAAATATTAATTCATTAATTAAATTTAATTAATCAATTTTAGTTTTAGACCTAGAGAGTCTCTTGCTCTTGAATAGTAATTTCCCTCTTGTTACTGTGTAAACGTTAGCACTGCGGTATCGCGGGCTTCTCCCGTCCTGTAGGTTGCGAGATCGAATCCCCAACCTGACAAACTTTTTCTCTCTCTTCCCCCCTCCCCCTCCTAATCTCGCACAGTAGGCAAGGTTCTGGCAGGCAATCCTTTTTTTCAATTCCTACTATTAGTTCACACTCAAATTTTTCTTTGTTGACCTAAGTAGGAATTGACTTTAAATTTTTTTTTATATATTACTTGTTCTACTGATGGTAGTGCACTGATTTATCCGAAGTTTTCTTCTCAATATAAATGCACCTGATAACGGAGGAGTTTTGTTTTATTACATCGGTGTGACGGAGGGATAGTTTCAAAACTATCCATGTGATGAAAATCCTTCTGGTTGCGGGTAAATATACAGATCTTGAGGATCACCAGGGAGATATTACAATGCATTTTTTGAATCCCCAGGATGTATCTTCATTATGAGCAATTACAGTCATTTGCTTCAGCACCACTTATTGTTTGCTAATTTCCACAATAATGAAGTACTGTGGGTCGAAAATGAAACAATGTATAGTTTCATAGTTTGTAAAATCATTCGTTTTCTCCCTTTAGAGCCGGTCTAAGGTTACTTCTGTATAAGGGATCAAATGAATGTTAAGACGCATTTCGCTTTCGCCGTAGTATATGAGGGAAAAATTTCAGCAATTATATGACTTATTGATGAACAGTAAGCTTTTAGATCCTGTTCCGTTACTAACTTGGAATCTGAGACTCGTCATGCGTGATATGTATGAATTTTAAAGTACTTGTTTTACATTTGCAAGTCGTTAATTTCCAGCAATTAAAACATCTCTTATATTACGCTCATCTGATGGTAAGATATTGTGTACTTTTTTGATCTTTCAATTCAGTAATTGTTCTATCTCTCCATACAAAGACCTTGCTTACACTTCTATCTGGTCTGAAATTTTACTCCTTTCATCCGAATAACAAGCGTACGGGCTTAGGCATAAGTTTGGACGAAGATGTTTAAATCACATAAGACCCCCAGGTTTCTCTCCTAAATAGACCTTTAGCTGGCTCGATTTTGATACTTGAGGATTTTTCTACCAAACGGATTTTACTGCCAAATCTCATGTCCATATGCGGAAATAGAGAGATTTCATATGCTAAGGATAGAATGTTGAATGTCTGCTTCTTGCTCTCTGAGAACAGTTCTTGAACGATTCGAGATCCATTCATTGCAGTATCCAAGAATGACTCATCATTTGCTTCCTAAACTATCATCGTCGCTAGGTATACTTGATGAATCATAATATTCAAATAATATTTCGTCGACCTTTAGGTTCCAAAGATATCAGGATGGCCGCAAACGTTATCGGATAACACTGTTTCATTTTCCCTGCTTTTTCGTATTTTTATTGCCCTATACAATTACTTGTGCTATGAAGTCACTATGTTTTGCCTTTAACTGTACTGTTTGGCGTATTATGTCATGCGGGGATTTGGGGCCAAAAAATTTCAATCACCCTACCAGAAGATATCATTGAAGTTGATCCATATCGATACATTACATGGCAAACTGGGGCCATCATCATCGTGGGAAAATCGTACCCAGGCTCTGTTAACTTTATGTAAAGTATAGAGGAAAGCGTTATAGATCCTAAACTTTCCAAATTAGTTTATTTTGGGCATCAAATTGCCATATTTTTAGACCATAATAAACAAAATTTCTTAATTTTTTTTTCAAATGCGAGTCTTACGTTTAAGTCTTTTTCTTTCTAGCACAGCAACCACTTGTCTTTTCAACATCCTCTGATTCCACAATGTGAATTTGCTAGGTTCTTTATTATGGGAGCCCCATAGGAGTGGACCAAGTTCACTCCATATGAAGGGATAGGCATAAGAACGTCCATGCTTTAGTCGAGATTCCAATTCCAATCCACTCCCTGGAAGCTTCTGACGCTAAACACTATACGATGTGGGTGGGAATATAAGCCTCAACTCCATTTCCCTTTTAGTTCCTTTTCTCATAGTTTTCAGATATGGATTGCCTAAAACCAATCAACTTCTGGGCTGTGAAACCTACGAATTTCCTGTTTTATGGAGAACGAATTTTTATCTCTTGTTACTCAGTTTTAGCATGAATAGCTTTCTATTACCGATAATACTTTACTTTTGAGATACCTATCGACTATAATGTTCTCTTAGTCGTAACATCCAATGTATGGGAGTCAATAATTAGCGGTCATAAAATCGGTGACAGATTCTGCAGTCTTTCCCATAGTGATTTGTTCTTTTTTTCAATCTCAGATCTTTGATAGCTTTACGCATACTTTAATAGAATCAGCGGTCAATTATACATACGTAGAAATATTTGTGTATGTATTCTAATGCAATGCATTCATAAGGCATAGAATATAAGCAGCTTTTCTTTCTCAGTTCTTGTGGATAGTTAATATAATGCATATGTATTAGCGAGTTATTCATAACATCTATATAAAAATATACAATTAAAGATTTGGAACTACATATTCTTTTCAGCGAGTAAAATAACTGCAATTTGGCGCGACAAAATCTGGGCTACAGTTTACTGTACGTCCTTGCGTTAAATCTTGAAAACAGATCTGAGGAAAATTTCACAGGGAAGGGTGTGTGTTTGTGCGAAAGCAATTCCCACCTGCTACTTTGGGGTGGGGGTGGGGATGCAAACCTTCGTATTTAGGGGTTTGTGGGAATAATATCCTCCCTCATCCATTGTGCTCGTGAAACTGATCATTAGCAAACCTTTGTGTCTGACCGCTGTATTTACTGCCAGCAGAGTTGGGGGTCGAGACATGTATGCCATCTCAAGTACTCGCTGAGTGGGCGAAGTAAACTATGAGACCGCTAGTTAGGGGTTCCAGGTTTAAGTTGCTTTATTGTTGGAGAACGATAAAACATTCTTTTAAGGAAATCATACATCAAGTAAATGATATAATATCAAGTCCAGATTTGCAGTATTAACAGTGCGCATTCCTCGTGTTCTCAGACCAATTTATTTTTTAAAGATTTTTTTCGAGACACCCATATCACCGCCATTAATTGAAAGAATAAGAATTCGAGAGTTCGACAATGATCGACAAATGTTCGACAAATAAGCAAGATACAGTATTAATATGCTGTGATGCAACGTTACGAAATATTTATTGTATAAAACCATAGACAATAATTGCCATAGAAATACACTGGTGTAAGAAATTAAGAGAATTTGCAGACTTGGTCGATTATCTCTAGAACTACTGTACCGATTTTAATGAAATTTGATATGTACGTACATTGATACAATACAAAATAAATAACCATTCAATAATTGTAATACATACGCATGATCGTGCGTAACACTCGTTGGAGTCGGAAGGTATGAAACAGCGGTTGCAGAATGAACAAAAAATGGGTTAATAGATGGGTTAATAGGGGGTATGGTCCCTTCTTACAGATATACAGGTCCCGCAACTGGATTTCATACTTGAAATAGGGCAGTTTATCATTTCCTGTGGCAATTGGTCCCACTCGTTCAGCAACGCTGTTTTCATTCCCTGGATGGTTCTCGGAGGGGGGGATGCGAGTTGTAATTGCCCTCCCCAGAGCGTCCCAGACATGCTCTATAGGGTTAAGGTCTGGAGATCTGGCTGGCCAATCCATCCGGCAAATATCCCCACTCTCTAGAAATACGTCGACCAGAAGAGCTCTGTGTGGTCTCGCGTTATCGTCCATTAAAATGAACTCAGGGCCAACTACACCCCTGAAAAGAAGAACATAGGGTTCCAAGACCTCATCCCTATACCTTACACCAGTCACAGTGCCTCTTTCAAAGACATGGAAAGGTGTTCGGCCATCCAACAGGATGCCTGCCCAGACCATTAAACCTCCTCCGCCATAATGGTCGATTTCGCGGACATTGGAGGGTAGGTAGCGGGTCCGTGGTTCTCTCCATATGAACGTACGGCGAGAATCGGTATTTAGGCTGAACCGGGAGTCATCAGTGAAGAGAACGGTCGCCCATTGATCCATACTCCAATCTCTATGCTCTCTGCACCATGATAAACGGATTCTACTGTTCGTAGAAGTGAGCGAGATGCAAACAGCAGGTCTTCTTGCAAACAACCCTCTCTCATGAAGTCTTTTGGAAACAGTCACCCTTGATACACGGGTTCCTGTGGTTGCATAGAAGTCACGAGAGAGCTGAGAAGCTGTAGCACTCCTGTTATGCCTCGCTATAATCGACAAATGGCGATCTTCTCTGGCCGTCGTGGCTCTTGGACGACCTTGCCCAGGCTTTCTCTCGATGGATCCGGTATCCTGGAACTGTTTCCATAAGTTACACACGACGCTGGGCGTTAAATTAAACTCTCTACAAATTTGGACTTGAGATTGGCCTGCTTCTAGCCTCCCCACAATTCGCCACCTCATTCCATAATCTAAACGTTGGTGGGTACTCATTTTTACTGTTACAATTTGAAATTAACCGATTGCTGCAAAATAACACCAAGAAATTCGTCGAGGTGTGCTAGCGAATGAAATGCGTCTTAACTTACGCGCGCTTATAAAACATGTTTCTCTACTGGCTCCACCTACACAAACGTGTACGCTTACGTATTTGACGTACAAGATTTGCATTTTTGTCTAGAAGCAGTGGTTTTACATTCAGTTCAGTTCTTTTCATGAAATTCGATAAAATATGCAAATTCTCTTAATTTATTTCACCAGTGTAATAACCAAGCATTGATTGTATAAAACCATAGACAATAATATAAATCATCAAGAATGTTATAAAATTTTTCCTGAAAATTTTACTCTCCTAAATTTGTAGATATTAGGCACTGAAACACAAATTACAGGTCTTTGGGAAAAATATGCCCCAATGTCGGGCCACAGAATTATGCAAGATGTTAAAGTTGGAATTGCTAAAAAGGACGGCTAGAATGGCCATGAAATTCAAACAGTTCCAAAACCTTACTAAGTCCCTTTTAGAATTGGTATTTCATAAATTAAAACATTAAGTTTTTAGAAAACTTTTTCCTCGAAAAAAATAAAAATAAAAATAAAAATAAAGGAAAAAAAAGCAACACCCCCAAAAGACATTAAATTGAAACACAATGTTGAGTGGGTGATCACATCTCCTAACTTAACCGTTTGGGACAAAGCGTACAAGAAAGCGGTATTAATTCGATCCTAAGCGTAATTTTGCAAAATGTCATATGATGTCTAACTTGTGATTAACTAAGGGAAGCCTTAAAAAAGCTTATTTCCCCGTGAGCTGTTTTTAGCTGTAAACCCTAGACACCTATCCCTATGAAGAATTGCAGCAGAGGTTGCCTATAGTTGTGTAGCATGTTAAACCTTGATTTTTCTGATGTTCCTCTTTAAAGCCACAGCCTCGGTCATTATATTTAAGAAACTTTAAGGGTTTCTTTATGGAAAACATTATGGGTAAATTTATTTTCTTTAGCATAGTGAGTGTATATGTAAGTTTTCCGAGAGTGAATCAATTGTTCTCTTAATTTAATTCCTCCTGACTTATGCTGACTTCAACATGTTTATTCGTATAGCATTATTCTAATAAACGGAGGTCTATGACTACAACTACCGTTACACTTTCGAAGTCAGTTAGTTTTGGCCAAAATTCTGAATTTAGTTGGTGCAAGTTATATGAAGCTCAATATTCAATTCCAGTGTTTATTTATTTAAGAGGACAAGGGACCTACCATATAGTTTATTTATTTTTAATTTTCAATTTTTAACTCTTATATACAAAAAGTGAATCATTAATAATAACTTTTACTACATTGAAGATACTTAGAATCCATAAATATGTGTTTTGTGACAGAATAAGGCCTATTTTTCAAAGATTTTTTTAAAAAAATGCTAGCCTTTTTCAAAATGCTCCATGCGCATTTCATATCATTTAAATACCTTACATTTTTTAATACAGGTTTACCATATAAATATAAACGTTACCGTGCATTGAATTTTTTTTAACGTAGGATTACGTTCCTCAATAGCGGTCCTTCAGAGAGGAAAAAATTGTCCCGAGTCGCAAGTTATAATTTTGGCATCGCGTCAGTAGCAGTAAACAGTAAAACAGAAAATTATCAAAATGCAGTTTTTTTAAGAGGGGGGGGGGTTTAAGCGAAGGATAAATAATCCTACGTTAATAACCCGCGGTGGCTTCGTTAGAAGAGACTACTTGAAATATATATTTTTTGTATGAATCAGAAGCTATACAACTTTTTTTCAATTTTCCTGTCATTTTTTTTTGTGTATTTTTATTTCATTTCAATGTGTATAAATTTGGAAAATATTTGTGGATTCAAAGAATGACAAACAATTTTGTGAGAAACTCTTCAATTAACAGTTCTGAGAAATTTGGAAGAAATCAGATAGAAATTAATGCGCATGGAGCATTTTGAAAAATGCTTGCTTTTCTGAAATTTTTTTTTTTTAAAAAGGCCTTCTTCTACCCAAAGTACTTATTTTTAAGTTATAAGACCAAGCCTTATTCGGGATTTGAACCCAAGATCACTACATGGCAGCTCAGAACGCTAACCACTACACCAAGAAGGCATCTGTGTAGTAAAAAATAACATTAATTATTCTTATTTTGTATGTAGAGATAAAAATTGAAAAATAAAATAAAAAAGAAGAGGTTGAAGGTCCCTTATACCCTTAAAGGATAGACAGCATATGCGTAAACTTCCTCCTTTTTCTTCTTCTCCCTTCGCATAACTTCATACAATCATCAAACAGGTTGGATGGCTAGTTGTATATGGATACTTATCGGTCATCTTTTGCTGTTCGAGAGCTCAACAGATCTGGAACTTACCCTTTTTAAATTGATTCCGACCGTCTACAAACACCCATGCCAACTTCATCGATCATAGTACCGAATCTGATACCGGAGGCCAACGTCCAAGCCCGTCTGACTCATCATCAAACAGCTTCAGGGACTTGTATAAGAAGATTCCAGTAATTGATGGATGTCAGCTCTATTATTTATCCCGATAATGTCGCAATCCTTTCCCTCTAACTGAAATTCGATTGTCCAGAAAAGGAATGCGAGAGAAAAGAAATGAAAAAAATTACGAGTTATTTAAAACTTATAATTGAAAAGCCATTTGCAGAAGAAGCGAGACATGCAAATGAAGTAAAGAAAATGTCATTTGTGAGGCATCCGTAGAAATCCGATGAAAGACTGGGGGCATTCAGATCCACAAAGAGATCCAATACTCAAATATGGGAAAGGAGGAAAAAAAAGCTCATAAAAACAAGAAACCCGAAACGCCTCCCGATGCCAAATGTGAAAATAATGCATATTTCATCATCACCATCAAACCGCCCCTCTCCCTCCCCACAACACACGCACCACGTATATCCCCACCACTTCCTGAAACGGGGGATTCTATTATCGAAAAAACAGATGTGCGATCGCTATAAGACAAATGATAACGGAGAATACAAGAATAACAATAACAAAACAATCAAGAAAAAAAAGTGAGAAAGAACATTCCAGAAAAAGACGTCACTTTTAAATCACCCGTTTTAAATTCAAACCGTTTCTTTTCGTATATCATTAGTGCTCTAGTCTCCTTCACACTCCCCTCTCCCTTACGCTCTAAACGTTCCATTAGATTCTCATTGCAGCCGAACACCCTCCCCGCACCTCCTCAAATCTAAAACCCAAATATTAATTCTCTCTCTTCCAAGCTGATAACGAACAGAAACTTGTAAACAAAGCGACAAGCCTGGCCGACCTATCAAAGGGGTTTGAATTCATTAGTGGCTTAAACCTAGCGGCAAAGGTACCCCCCTCTCGTCCCCCCTTATTTTGAAAGTGAGATACCCCCCCCCCCCCTCGGCTAACGAGCTACACTCCCTCCGTTTATTTCATCCCCCCCTTTCGTGTTTCCCAAAGCAGATTAAATTCATCCACTCATTTAGATAGGAGCATTACTTATTTCTCGATATATGTGCCAGGGCCTTTTCCCATTCATCAAATCCAGCGGTTCAGGGCGACACTGGTCTGTGTGCCGACGTTTTTAAAATCTCTTTCTCACTCCCTCTTTTTTTTAAAATTTTGTTTATTAATTGTTGTTAATTTCGTGTCGCGCAAGGGAGGAACCGTGTTAAGATTCTTCTAGGCGAGAAAATAATTACTTGGCGCTCGATTTTTGGAGAGAAGGAATGAAGTGAGAAAAAAAAAATCATACATATTTAAGGTTAAATTGGATTAGTAATTTTTTTCGCGCTCGTTTTAGGAGCATTATCTCGTTTGTAGAGGCCTTTTTTTATTGTTTATTTATTAAACGATATAATTTAAAGCGTAGAAACGTGATTTAATTAGGGTTGACGAGTTAATGCGATTGAGAGACTATTCTCTTCTAGGAATAATTTCTTTTTTCTTTTCCTCACTTTATTAGAGGGGGGAAATCTCTCCCTCCCAGAGTGCTTATCCCTTGACTTTTCACGATTTTGAGAACCTTCAAATTTTAGGAGCAGTATATCTCAGTACCGTCAGCGTTATGGTCTGTCCCTGACCATAAGTTTTATGTACAACGAATAATATTCTGTCAACGAGTAACAAGTGATAAAGATTTCCTTCTATTATCTCAAAAACTATGAGATCAGTACCACAATTTTTTTTTTAGTCTAATGCGGAGGCACTGAACGTTAGACATTTACCTTTTGTTATTCACCGCTATTTTACTGGCTACTTTATTAATAGTATCTGGGCGTATTTATTGAGGAACTCAGTTGCGGATTTACCAGCAGGCTGAGTAGGCTGGAGCCTAGGGCGGCAAATTTTAAGGGGCGGCAAATTTAGCTCATAATTTTTTTATTTCGATTTACAAATAAAAAAAAAAATTATTATACACACACAAAATACGAATTTCGAAAATTGGAGAGAAATTAAAATATTTAACAAAAATTGAAATATAGTCCTATATACAGTGCTAAATAATACTTTAAAAGTAGTTCATGATTGAGATATTTTTTGCTTAAAATAATGTTTTTTGATAATTCTTTGCTGTAAAAATAATCAAGGATCTAACACGGTACCATAGTTCTCAATGATACTAACCATACGGGAAAAGTTGATGTAACGAGGATGATGGAGCACAAATCATAAAGTTGGAATTTTATTGATAGAAAATTGATATGATTGTGGACTAAGATATCAAAATTTAGAGGCAACAAAAATTGAATAGCCTACGGGCGGCAAATCTGTAAATCCGCCACTGGAGGAACTGTATTAAACATAGTGGTTTTATCTAGATGAACTGCATTAAACATAGACGACAATATCCGAGAATGACTTTACAATACTCTGACGATAGGTTTCATGATACCTCGTGTTTACCACTCATGAAAATTATGAGAATGGTTGAAAATGACAAGAAAAAACATTTTATTTTTAACTAATTTTGAAAATGAATAGAGATAATTTTTTTAAAAAGTCTAATGTGGAAGCACTTGTCGTTAGACATTCACCTTTTGTTATTCAGTGGATATTTATCAGTGCTCAAATTTCTTGGCTCAGATGGTCCAGTGATGAGAGATGGCAATGGATTTGGCGCCATTTAGTTTTACTGGTGAGGTCTTTGGTTCGATTCCCATTTGAAAACTACATACTCTAAGCAGATTAAAAACATGTTAATGATACTGTAGTTCCAAGATTAAGATGAAAATTTTTTATACCAGTACGATTTTATGAAAAATATTACAAAGGTCTTCATTTGCAGAAGCACTGATGGATTAAAATGCAAATCGATAGATGCTTTGGCGTGTACTCTTTGAGTATTTTTTAAACTAAAGGCCTGGCATAAATGTTGCTAGTAATACATTTAAGTAATTTTTACTACTTTTCAGCCTTTAGGAATTATCAGATTGCCTGTATTGTCAAGGATTAGCGAAAACAGCTTCTATAATAACAGTGAAAATATCAGGATGTTCATTTTATCCAGTGGGAAGTAATTTATAGAAATGCAAGTATGTGAATCCTTTAAAAAAAAAATTCTATTTCACATTTGCACATATTCTTATTTGTACATCTATATATATAAAACGCGTAGGTATGCGGCACAAAAATCGACGATATTTCTACAATCTGAATGGCAACGGCTGCAACTACCGGATGTAAATATTAGCGGCTGTCCGCGTGTGGCTCGACGATAGCACGTAATTTGGTACAATTTAATTGCTGTATTCTACTCATGAATAATTTTAATTTATACACGAAATAATTTTAATTTATTCATTTAATATGATTAAGTGGAGATATCTGAATTGCGAACAATAATACATACAGAGAGAAATGTAATCTATACTATATTTTAGTATTTGCTGAATTTTCACTCCATTTTATAAGTGAAAAATTTCCCCAACAATTTCTTATTTGATGTAATGATAAAGTGTAGATATCTTAGTTTTGAAAAATATTACATACAGTGAGAGATATAATTTTTTAAATCATTGGTGTTGGGTTTCTCAGACTTATCTTTAACTCTGTTCTGAAGTAATGGAAATTCACATTTTTTAATCATGATGTTTTAAAATCAGCCTTATAGTGAATTTATCAATGATTATAAATTTTTTGTCTGTGTTTTCACTACCCCTTAACAACGTATATTTATTATGACAGGTAATGGTAACATTCCTTACATATGTTACTTTCAATTGAGTTGTTTTGCAAAAGAATATATATAAGCGACCATGCTGGTCGCGCAGCGGCTAGTATAATTATAATCTATGTAATTTTCTTAAGTTTATTTGCAAAATGTTAACAAATTCTACATAAGTTTTAATATTATTTGGTAGTTTTGAATTAAAGGTTTGGTACATTTTAATTTACATTGACTAATTCCTATATTTAAGAAAATGCTGTTTTTTCAGGATTTTTTTTCTATATGAATACTTTGGAGTAAAAAGTAGTAGAAGAGAAGTTGGTTTGATTTATATTATAATCTGTACGATATTTTACAATCATTCTAGCTTTAGGGAAAAAATATATAGAGTTTAAAATTCATGAAAGTAAAATAATAAAGGGGAAAAATTAAAGTAAAAGCTTAGTTGAAAAGTGGTGTGTTAAAGATAGTGTTCCTGTCGTGTTAAATTTTTTCTCCAGAAAATTCACCTTAGAAGTATTCAAAGGTATAATTATTATTTGCAACATTAAGTCTCTCCGGTTATAAAAATTTAACTTTTGGGGAGTGAGTCAAACAGAATATAGCCAAATGAGGATAAGTCACAGAATACAACGGGATGACACCAAAAAGAAAGAAAAAAGAAAACAAAATTGAAAAAATTGAAAAAATTGAAAAATTGGGAAGGTAAGGATGTTGTTTGAATAAACACAGAAAAACATACCTTCGATAGCTTCTTTTTGATTGGCAGTTGCAAAATGGAAGTGATTTATTTTACTTACTTCTTTAAATTTTTGATTAAAATATTCATCCAGACGAATGCCAAACCGCTAAGGCGTTGGTCTTCGGTATCACAGGCTGCAGGTTCGATCTCCAGAATGTATCTAGTCATTCGAAATCAACTTTAAGCTGTACAGTCCTCTGTTTTATTTTTCTCGTACAGCAAAAGATAAATGTAGCACTAAAAAATACCCCTTCAGCGAACCAGTGTGATATTTTCTTGAAGTGCGAGAGAAAGGAAATTAGCGCCAAAACTAATATACTAGAACAGGGGTGGGCAAATAGTGACCCGCTATAGATTTTTTTTTGTGGTCCGTCAAGACACCCAGAAAAATCCGGACAGCCAGAAAAACTGTCAATATTTTATTTAATTTATATTTATTGATTTTTATGATACAATGTATATCTTTTCTGAAATGCAAAGTTAACTAATAAATGCAATAATTTTAAAAGGTGCGGTCCTCCGCTAACCTCCGCTTAAACAAAGTGGCCCCCGGGCCAAAGCAATTGCCCTCCCCTGTACTAGAAGCATCAGTGTTTTTTTTTAAAACCCGTGAGGGGAGGGGTCTAAGAAATAACTTAATCCATCGAAAAAATCCTACGAATAACAAACCTCGTCTTAATCCGTAAAAGTCGGAACTAAAATAGAAATGTTAAGGAGACTTTTTCGCTCGAGAAGCGTATAACTCATTCCAGGAAACAACGTCAATTTGCAGGAATCGGTAATTTTTGCATTTTCTCTCCTCCTAAATGAACTCCCGCGAAGGGTGGAAAAATCAAAAGAACCGACACCCCGTCGATATAAACACCTTAATGCAAGAAGACATTAAGGCCTGCCGATAACATCTCAATAATACTTCCTATCTCGTAAAATTACACCCCTTCTGTTATTTTCTTCAGGTCCCCTTTTGAAAAGAGCATTCCCCCGTACACACGCGTGTCTTTTTTTTTCTCTCTCTCTCCCTTCATTATTTCTCATAAAGTTGATGATGCCACCGGCGCTAAGATAAATACCGTTCAGGCTAAATTAAAGAGGAAGGCCGTATCGTCTGTTCCACAGAGTAATCTAAGGTGCGTATTCATTCCCGCCCTCCCCTCCTCAGCTGTTAATAACTTTATTGCCCCCGTTATCCGAGGCACAACGCCGTACATTGCGGGAGATAAACAAAGTAAGATGCCTTAAGTGAAAGGGGGAAAATATCGACGTGAGTTAAGAGAACGTCTCACATTATAAACATTAGTCAGCAAGGAGTTGCTCTAGTAAAAGTTAGTCAACGGGCCGACGGTAAAAATGTACGGAAATTTTTATTAAGGAAATTTCTTAGCTTGAACACCATACTATGAATTCGCCCGCAACTCTAAGCAAATACGCGACAGAAATCCTGACGTCATCTGATTCTGGTCCTTCTAACTTCACTCGTACTAAGTTTGATTTATATCACTTAGCTCTTTCTTAAGCTTGGCATTAATTTGATGATTATATGATACTCTTTCCAATGTTGCGCTGTGCATTTCTAATTCTCACTCTCCCGTTATATATCTATCTATCTATCTATCTATCTATCTATATCTATATATATATATATATATATATATATATATATATATATATATATATATATATATATATATATTAATGTGGCCCTCCTTTTCTTTTTCTTTTTTATTCCGGTGTAATAGTGCAAAAACTAACTGTAGTGAAGGATTTACCTCCAATAAAATGAAGCTAGGATAAAATTTGCATCGAAGTACGTGCGTTGTTAACTAGTTTTTCCATACATCCCAATGACTAACACCCTCTATATAATAGTGGCAAGTTTTTCCCTACAGTTAATCCTTGTGTAATGCATTGGACAATCTGCTATCAGAATCTAGCTTAACACTAATTCCTCATCCAAGAACAGCTCACCTAAATCGACTCACTACTTGGTCTTGGGAGTGAATCCGCAGACTTGGTCGATTTACCATCTATCTCCCTAGAAACACCAACAATAAAAAAATCTGTTCCTAAATTATTTTTCTGGTTTTTTTTAAGTGTGTGTTGTTTAAATGGATCCATAAGTAAATTTGCACGAGGCGTAATAAAATATTTCGCTTAAATTGTGGCAGGAAAGAGAATTTAAACAAAACATGTTATGAAGCGAGAAATGAGGCAAAATCTCACCCATTACAAAAACATTTAATTGAATATAACGTATAAAGTTTAAGAATTCGTTGCCTACATTGTACGTACAAATATTCCACAGTTGCAGATTTCTGATGATTTATAGTGTACTAAATTATTGTGTGTCTTCCTTAATGAATGGGGAAGGGGGGGGGGACTAACAACCTTTCTTGGCGACTTAATTTACAACATCTATTTTCCAGGGTGTTACTGATGAGTTATTCACGATAGGGGATGAATGTTTCCATTTCTAAAAATTGCACAGTTAGATAATTAGAATTTTTATTATCGGCAAGCGTAGCATTTAGTCGTGAGATTCATTTTTAAAGCAGTTTATATAGTAGATATTTTGGAGTTTAATTCCATGACAAATCAACAGAATTTTTTTAAAAATGTGTTTTAATTTCCCAAGCTGACCAACTTGGAAAGTGTCTGTGGTGGAATTATCATTAAATATATTAATATAACGGAACCATTGGTATTTTGAAGAGCTTAAAGTTAAATCTCTCAAAGAGTATTTATACTTTTTTTTGTTTGTTTGTTTGTTTTTGAACAGTGCATGTGACGCGAAAACTTTACAGAAAAAGAATTAATATTTTTTTCTAAATACCTCATTGAAATACAATCTGAGGTCTAGATTTCTGATACGTTTCTGATGTGCAATATATGTATCTGTAACCTGAAAACCTTTACAAGTACCTACTCACTTATGTGGGCTAAAAAAGTCGGTCTCTCGTTCTCGTACATATAAATAATATAATTGAAATTTATTGTTTTAACATTAGAGGCAAAACATGGATTTAAACATATTGATAAGTTATGCAAATTGTCATTCCTCTGTCTAAAAATTTGCTTTCACTAGAGCATTCTGCTCAGTGTTTATTCTCGGTAAAAGCAAATATTTTAACTGTAGTGTTAACCTCAACTCACTTGCTATGCATGGATCTTCCCTCATGCTTAGCGTTGCGCATGACTTCCTCTCTCAGTTTATTTCATAGCTTCATTTTTCCTCTTTCCCGGTGTTTGGCAACAATATTATTTATGTGATACAAATTACGAAACTTGAGTGGCTTTTGTTTCATATCCACGTACGATGGCACGTGCCACAGTTACAGTGCGAATGGTAACTATCCTTTTGCTCTTATTGCTTTCAGCTAGCATATATCATCTCATATTGATGGTCTGAAATTCAGTTTTATACATACACACACACACACACACACACACACACACACACACACACACACATATATATATATATATATATATATATATATATATATATATATATACATACACCGGTGGTTATCAAAATAATGGAAACACCTATCAATAATAGTGGTGTTTATGAATGTGCTTCGTATTCCTTAAAAAAGAAGTCTGGCCACCGGCATTTTTTAATATAATATATTTTATGTATTATTCTACTCTCAGATAGCAGTAATGAAGCTGAGGGCATCGTGCTTTTGGGGGAAGCAGCGCAAATATCAAACCTTGCAGACCTTGCGAAAAGGGCAAATTTTTGGAGCGCATTTAAATTGGAGTATCTTTTACTGCAGCCCCAAGGTCAATGGGTGTTTTTCGAGTTATGGTATCGAAAGTCATGATAGCATACAAAGTTCACGTAAAAACATCTTTTGCCAAACAGAATAGTGGACGAAAGGGAGAGCTGAGTGAAAGAGACGGACGAGGTATTGAAACGGATTGCGACATGAAGAAAGAAATCCTCTGCAAACCGAATGACTGAAGAGCTCAATCAGCATCTGCATGTTCCGGTATCAACCATTAGAGGTAGAAGGGAACTTCACAAACAAAGCATTTATGGAAGAGTAGCTATTCCCAAGCCACTTGTAATAGATGCCACTACAAAATATCGCCCATAATGGTGCCACGAGCGTAAATCCTGGTCGAGTAATAAGTCGAAAAACGGCATTTGGTCCGACGAATCATTGTTCACATTGTTCCTTGCAACAGGACGTGCGTATGTCCGGAGAACACCTACACAAGCGTTAGATTATGGCTGTCTAGTCTCAATTGTCAATCATGGAGGTAGATCTATCAGAGTTTGGGATGGCATCTCATGGTTTTCTTCAGGCTCTATTGTAACCCTAAAAGGGAGATAGTATGGGAAGGACTATGTCGAAATTTTAGCTCACTAGTCCATTCTATGGTGCAAACACTGTTTCTTGCAGGAGACTTTCTCCAGGATGATAATCCTCCTATACATTCAGCTAAATCTATCAAGTATTGGTTTGAAGAGCATGAAAAAGAAGTCATATATCTTATCTTGTCCTGTACAATCCCCCCGACTATATATCATCCAACCACTGTGATCTGTATAAGCTGATAGATCCAGGTATCGATATCCACCACAGCATCTCTACAGGAACTTTCAGGATTTTTCCCTGAAAAATGGTGTAATATATTCTTAACCACTATTCATGACTTGTATAATTGAATTCCGAGGTGAATTAGGTGGTATTACATGACAAAGGTGATTCTGCACCGTATTAATAAAGGTTTTCATGATGTTTGTTAGTGTTTCCATTATTTTGATAACCACCTGTATATATGAAAGTATAATTTCAAAAATAAATCAAGACAGATAATGAATAAAGATAAATCCAAAAAATTTGTCTGTAGCTATTAAAGTTTTTCTAATTTTGGATTCCTTTCATGATTTGAAATTCCGCCTCACAATTTTTATATGTTTGTTTATCTCACCGTAAAATACACTACTGTAGATGTCTTTACAAGAAATTACTTTTTTTAAAAATTAAACAGATTGATTCAGTTTTTATTCATTGCTAACTTCATTTACGTATGTGTGTGTGTGTATATATACGTATATTAGTCCTCGTTATGGAACTGTTTGTGTTAATATCGATTTCATCCATCATTTTTTTCAACTGCCCAGATTTCTACATTTTCATAAGTGTTTATATTTATGTACATATGGCCACGGTTCTCCTGATAGAATTCCAGAAAGTGGGGTAGGGGCAAAATTCTTCTGTTTCAAGGGGTGTTTCCCTCATAAAGCGACGTTCTTCCAGGTGGAACAAAACGACGAAAAAACTGCTTCAAAACAACCTGAGTCTTCAATTCCCCCCCCCCCCCCCCGAGGCTTAAATTCAACTACACGATGCCTTTGCGAGGCATTTTCGGTAGCCCTGAACGAGGGGCCTAATGTGAGACAAAAAATTTAACAAGAAAAAAACAAAGCAGACAAACAATCTGGTGTGTGGGAGGTATTGTCAAACAAAGGTGCTGCCTTAGAGAAACCCCTGATTAAAAAGGCCCAACCTACGAAGATTGCCGAGGGAAGAAAACAGCCGAGTCGGTTGGTGGAAAGGAAACTGAACGATACCTCTGTACTTTAACAATAGGGAATAGATCTTTGACTTAGAAAAAACCTTGAATGTGAAGGTTGAGTGGAAATGAAATCAAAAATGCTCTCAGCCGAGAGACAGAAAACCAACTTTGGCTTTTACTTTTTAGCCGATTAGGCTCTTTGGTTCCCGCTTATCGATAAGCAAGGGAATTAGAAATGAGGGACAAAAAGTGAGGATTCATATGTGAGTAAGCGAAATTGAGGGCTAATTGTGGGAGGAATACCATCAGGGAAATGACTTCTTGCGTTCATTATCAGTAAAAACATGGAAATACGGCACCAGATCTAGATTGGCTGTGTTTTAGTGTGTTACGATTACCTTTTGTTGCGCGGTGTATAAATTCTACAGTTTAAAACCAATTCTGAACCTTCTCTACAAGTGCCCACGCCACTATGAAGACTTGTACCCGCAGACTCCGGTCCTGAAGGCCAGAGCCCAATATTCGAACTAATGATAAGTTTTTTTAAAATATGAGCATCGAATAAACTCGAGGGTGATGGGCTTAGGTGATGCACTATACAGAGAAGGAAAAGAAAGTCTCCTCTAAATGGCTTATTTCGTAAACATTTCGTATTCACGGAGGTGATTAAAACATTTTGACATAAGCTGCACCCGAATCCAAATTCTTTCTGTATAATTCCCAGAGAGTTGGTAAGTAATTTGCAAGATTTATATTAATGCAGACTGTCTAATTTATGGCAACACACTCGAGGCTCAGGACTCATTCTCAATACGTACACATATGGGCAAGCACGTATTTTCAATGAGTTTATTAGTAGTTTAACAAATGGGAAAGTATGATAGTATTTTGAATCATGAATATACAATATTTTAAAATTGCACATTATATATATTGTAATGACTTGACGGTCCCTACGGGTAAATTCCAAGGGACACCCGTCTTTGTCATCTAAGGTGTTTTATCAGTGCCGAAAGGTGACCTTCCGTTTAGTTACACAAAGCCGTGTCGTAGTGACTCTTCGATACACTTCAAGAAAGGAACCTCTTTTGAAACGATTCCCTAGTTGACAATGGAGTCCAGATGAAAGGCTAGTGTCGGCTGGTCAGACGCTTGAAGGCACAGAGCGGCAAGCGGTAACTTAAAAGGAACCCCCACGAAGAATGAGCGGATATATAGTCGACACCTTGATGTAATAGGGACAGTTGACTTTTCTTTTACAGGTGTGAACAACCCTCGTCGTCGGACGTGTGCCAGAGACGGAGAGCCTGCCGCGTTCCTCTCATGATATCCTGACCCCGCGAATTATCCTTAGATAATGTTTATTTCGTAATTATTGTATAGAGCCTATATTTAATCTAGAATGCCAATAAAGCATTTTGTAAATATTAAAGGCTGTCAGTCTTGGTTTTAGGCGAAGTCCTTACAATATATATATATATATATATATATATATATATATATATATATATATATATATATATATATATATATATATATATATATAATATATATATATATATATATATATATATATATATATATATATATATATATATATATATATATATATATAATATATATATATATATATATATATATATATATAATATATATATATATATATATATATATATATGTATATATATATATATATAATATATATATATATATATATATAATATATATATATTATATATATATATATATATATATATATATATATATATATATATATATATATATATATATACTATATAAGTAAAATCAATTAAATTAAATTGTTATCTGCTACAATTTTTTTTATTTTATTCATTAATGAGTCATTAGCATTTTGAACAATCAGATAATTTAAATTAAATTGTCAACAACAATTTTCCAATCATAACAAACTGATAAAATAGTAGAATTGAAGAAATATTGTATTTTAAAAGTTTTACTCTTGGGATATATGTAACTTCTTGGTAACGAAGTCATTAAAAATTTGGCAAAAGGGGATACAACTCGAAGACATAATAAAAGGCCGTTTTTAGTCAGTAAATTTTGGCCGTTTTGATACATGATACCAGCAAACTACACATCGGGAGTGGGCCTTTTCCCTTCCTCCTCTTTATATGTCTGACCCTTAATTTTTGGTGCTAAACGGCTTCACATTTGTGAGTCGATCTCTGCGTGCAATTTGTATAATACGACTTGCTTTGCTAGAAAACTCAAAACACGCTAGTGACGTAAAGTTTGCTTTCTTGCATTTGCAGTTTGTACGAGGCAGAACCACATTTACGGCATAAAGAGGGGAAATTTTTGAAAGTGGGAATTTCTCATTTTGTTTATACGGCATCGCAATAAACTTTTACTCATTTAGTTTTCCCTTTATGCAGCATGTAAGATATAAGAAGCACAACTTTCAGCTTTCTTTTAAAACTGCGGTGCAACTATAGGGTCTGAGAATTGAAAGACACAGGGGACTGGATACGGTCTGTTAGTCTATCCATGTTCGTATTTTTGCATATGTTGTATAGACTGGTGAAACAACGCTAGTGCTAAAATCAGTTACTTTTACTGATTCCAATTTCCGTAACACATACGATAACTAGTTGGTGGAAAAAAATACATTTTGACCTCGACTTTGTGAGGTGGGGACGCCAAATTACAAAGGAAAAATTATTCATCGGTAAACTTTACAAAATGAATCATATGAAGGTGTCACTAACAAATTTTTGACAGTTGAATCAAGAACTACCTCTTTTTCCCCCTTAGGTTTACAAAGCCTACGGATGAAAAATCAGTTGTGTTTGCTGATTTTCAAACCTCATGTTGAGATATGGGGTATTTTCCTCTCTGGATATTCCCATTCACGGATTAACGAATGCCTAATTTTGTATATTCTTTATAGCATGTATAATGTTAGATGTATAGATAAAGAAGATTCATTTTTTTAATTTAAGACATTCTCAGTTTTTAATTTTTACTGAGTTTTAAATTATTCATTTTCATCGCTAGAAAATTAGAATGATTTTTTGAAAATATTAAATTGAAATAAAACGATTTTGAAAAAACCGCATTTGTATTTTAAAACGTACTTTAAAGTCTAGATAACAGTATTTAAAATAAGCATTTTCAAAAATCTCTGATTAGAAAAATGCAGAGATAGAAATTTACACTTTTTATCGATCAGTCAATTTCTCTCTCTCTCTCTCTCTCTCTGTAAATATCTATCTATATAAAATAATGAAATTTATGTTGTAATTTATATTTATTGTAATAATTTGCAATTCTTTAACAGAATTGGCTAGAAAGAAGTTTCCTAAAAAGATTTATTTTTATTAAGGTCTGGCGCAAAACCAACGACAGGGAAAAAACATTGCTGCAAAGTATTCTTTAAAAAGATTTAATGGAAAAAATTTCTACACTACTTTGTAATCCTCAGATTAAAAAAAAATTAGTACGCTTATCTATTGTATCACTGATCTTAGGTTCGTAAAGAAAATACAAAGACTTGAAGTACCTTACAATGTCCAAGAAATGATTACATTAGTTGTCTATCACTTGAAATCAATTTGAAATAGAAAGGAAATTTGATTTTCCCCAGTAATCGTCAGAGATTTTGAAAAAATAAATGAGTGTGAAGTAATTTTAAGATAAATGATCATATCTTTTATTCATTCTAATGTAGTAAGATGCCCTATATTTTATGTACGTCACTTAAACATCACTCTCCTTACCATATATATATATATATATATATATATATATATATATATATGAGAGGTTTTATTATGTTAATGACCACGGCTCTCGTTTACCCTTAGAAGCGTTGGTAATATGTAGGGATACGTAAATTTTGCATTAAAAATGTCGAAATTTCACAAAAAATACAATATATAAAATTTCCCATTTATTCGCAAAAAAAATGAAAATTCAAAATTTTCGCATTTATAGGTAAGTGACAAAATTCTTAAGTAAAAGCTAACATTGTAGTAGTCTCCACATTATGTTCCTTAAGTGTTTGCCTTCTGTCATTTATTACTATGTTGAACATACTAAAATATCTCAGCATTTAATCTGTTAACGGGACTATAGAGGCTTTGTATAGCCTTTGTAAAGTTAAGGTAGCAGCATTTCATACATTTAAAATCTCAGGAGTCTCTTGGTTGACTACTGTATGTAGCTGAAATACCCGTGACTTTGGAGCTCAAGAGACGTTCTTAAATCTACAAAATTGTTCCACAAAACTTGATGGTTGTTTTTATAGTTATATTTTTAGGTTCGACTGCGGTGAGGACAAACTGACCGGGTGAAATTCGGAGCAAATCCGAAGGAGAGTGTGATTTCTCAGTTAAAGATCGCGGATGGTCTTACTTAAAGAATTATGTTAATAAATTATTACTATTATTACCTAATATCGCTTAAAAAGTCATTTATCATCGAGTTTTCACCGAAATGTAATAAAAAACAATTTTCGCATTTATTCGCTCATATCGGCAAATTTCGCATTTATTCGCATTTATTTCGTAAATACGAAAATTACGCATCCTTAGTTACATGTATTCTTTTAGTCTAAAATGGTTTTAAGGCCAACTGAGGACCGCTTCACAACATCCTGGCAACTTAGGTGGCTAAAGTTGAGAATTAAAACTTTGATTTTAGTAGATAGCATGGAATAACTTTTCTTGTTATTCTTGCCATAAAAACACAAATGAGGTGCTTCAAAAGCTCAGATAATTGCACTATTTATTTGACTCTCAATTTCCTTCTTATGTTTTTAGTGAGGAAAATGTACACCCATGTGCTAAAAATTTCACATGGATTGAGATACATGACTTTTTCTTGAAACAACCTCAAAGATTAACAACAAACAGAAAACTTTACGTCATTGTCTTTTTCGAATCCTTTCAAAAGCACCCATAGCTTTACGTACCCATGAAATGGAGAGAGATTCCTGTGGCGCAATACGTAACCCCTCCCCTCCCCACACTTTAATTTTTTTCCAGGAAAGGTTCCGGAATGAATTTCTGAGCCCATTCCGAGTCTATGCCTTACCATTCATTCGCCTGCAGATTCTCCGTCTGCACAAAATAGCCTGATGATATTACCCCGAGCATCGCCCATTGGCCGAGGAAAAGCGCGAAAGATTTTAACTCGCGGGCCCCTTTTACGACCCGGGTCAAGTGATACAGATGATTATCGCCCCCCCCCCCCCTGAACTCCAAAACCGTCTATTCCTATCCCCTTCAATCCTGGAGTGGCGGGCCTTTTATTGCGTGCTAGGGGAGCGATCGGTTTTAATTTGGCGCTAGAATTTTATATTTGGCGTGGGAGGGTTGGTTTTTCAATTGGGTTGTCCCCCTTCCCGTATAAAGTGCCAATAATGCCCGGCCTCGGCCATAAATAATAAATTGAGACGTTAGTGCGTGTGTGCCCGCATTGTGCCGGCTGTTTTGATTTCGGGCCCCCCCCTTTAACCATTTATGGTTTATGGCGTTGGCGTATTTTGGAAGTCATAAAGGAAGGTTATTGGCGTGGTTTAGAGAGTGTTATTTCACGTGAAAGGGAGGAGGAGGAAGCACAAATTTGATACGGATCTATCTTTTCCAGTTGGAGGAGGAGGAGGAGGTGTTTATATGGTTTATGGTTTGACGGGACTCGTGTATATATATAGCATTGTGCAGCGTATTATAAGATGCCGTTTGGTTAACACCCCCAGTCAAAATATCCCTTTCAGGGCTATTTATTCGCCCCGCTGGAAATATTTATGGCCGGCGTTTCATTTATTGTAACGAGGCATATTAATATTAATGCGATAAAAACGGTTATTAGGGTCAGTTAATGAATGAGAGACACATTAAAGTCCCCCCCTCTCCACCCCGCCACCACCACCATTTTCTCCAGTGACGTCCTGAATAGGTATCAGTTACAAACTTGAAGAGATATCATCCTAATTTTGACCATTATTCGCGGGCGATAATTATAAATCATCAAGTCAGGGGTGGGTAGGAGGTGGGGGTGGTTATGGTTAGGCAGACTCGTGACTTCCACTGCCAACCGAACTCGTGTGTGTGTGGGGGGAAACCTTAATTATATAATAATAATTAGGGTCCTCCTTGTAAATTAACTTAAAAAAATAATAATCACTTTAATTATTTATGATTAATTTTACAGAACTTTTGTTTTCTAAGTTTATAACACAATTTAACACGCGGGCAAATGACGGTTGAAATATGATTTTGAAACTGGCAGGATGAAATGAGCAAATCATCTGCACAGACAATGCATAACTCTAAAATAACAACATATATTATATCCGATGACAAACAGTTCATGGAGAAGCAAGGGGGAGACTCCTGCAGAAGGCCAGAGACCCACAACAGGCTGTCCTGCCAATAAAGAAGAGGAAGTACAGTTGGTTCTCTGTTTAACGACTTTCAAGGGACCGTGAAAAATCGTCCTTAAGTAGAGATCGTCCTTAAACAGAATTTGTGAAAAAATAACATTTCCCTTCACACTTTACAGGCTTAGGACTGTCAATATATTTCTTAATATATTGGCGTGTTTAAAAATGTTATTTTTATTATCATCATTATTTTATTCACAAAAAGTTATTTTAAATTACATTAAAAAAAAGAGTACAAACAATACAATAAATTACGTTTTAAAAAATTCAAAAAGTGTTGATTGCTTCATTCGCCTTGTTTTCGTTATTCTCTTTTCCAGATTTTCTAAAATGTTAAATGAGTCACCTTCCATTTTCGATGTAATATAGCGTCGGAGAACATCTAGAGCAGAAATTGCATCTGTGCAAGACGGTGACAGTGTCTCGTTTTCCGCGTCTTCAACTTCACCTTCTTCGTCTGATACTGTGTTTTCGTTTATAATATCTTCATAATTTGTTCTACATTTCTGAAATCTGTTGTTAAAACATATTTATCACAATTGTAGAAATCTTGAATTGAAACATCCTCATCTTCAACAAGACTTCTCCATTCTTCAGGGGTAATGTCATCTTCGTTGATTTCTACATCCGTACTTTGCAGTTCCACTACAAGATCTTTGTGAATTCCAGCAACGCGAAAGCAGTTTTTTATTGTGGATGAAGAAACTTCTTTCCATGCTGATGTTATCATGTGCATTGCTTCTAAGATTGTAAATTTTCTAATTTTTATACTGTCAGCCGAATTGTTTATTAATTTCCTAATTAAAGACTTTCTGTAGTATGCTTTCACACTGCGAATGATACCCATGTCTAATGGCTGCAACTTGCTAGTGCAATTAGCTGGTAAGAATTGGATAGTCAAATTTGTAAGTCCAGGAATATTTGGAGTATGTGCAGTGCATCGGTCGATTAAAAGTAAAACTTTTCTCTTTTCTCGATGCATTTTTGCATCAAATTTTCTAATCCAGTCAATAAAAATTTGTGATGTCATCCATGCTTTATTGTTATTGCGGTACTCACAAGGTTTCCTGGTGATATTCTTAAAACACCTTGGTTGCTTTGATTTGCCTGTAACTAGTGGTGGAAATTTCTCAGATCCATCCGAATTAGTGCACAGTAAAACAGTCAATCGTTCCTTACTGTGTTTTCCACCAAAACACTTTTCTCCCATATACGTTAAAGTTTTATTGGGCACCATATTGTAGAATAGGCCCGTCTCATCTGCATTGAATATGCTCTTCTCATCATATCCATCTAATATCCCCATTCAGCACTATTTTCCATTCATCCACTATTTTTTCATCTACGGAGCCACTTTCGCCAGATATGCTTTTAAATACAAGCCTGTATCTTTCTTTGAACTTTGTCAGCCAACCAGCCGAAGCCTGAAAATTTTGCATTCCAAACTTTTCTGCCAGAATAATAGCATTTTCTTTAAATATCACTCCGTAAATTGGAATGTTAGATGCTCTTGCTTGATGAAACCATTGCAGGACTGCCTTCTCAAACTCTTCTGATCGGCCACATTGAATTTTCTGCCGTTTGGATTTGGATCTCAAACCAAATTTTTGTGCTGCTTCAAGAATTTTCTCTTTGCTTGCTAAAATGCCTTTGAGAGTAGACTCTGGTAGCTGAAATTGTCTTTCGAATTGGACTTTTGTTATTCCAACACTTTTTTCCCAGTTTTCAATAATTTTCACTTTTTCGTGTAGCGTAAGATGCTTTCGCTTTGATGCCATTTTGCTCTGCTCACCTCGTATTCGTACTGGAATGAGGTCCTACACCCAACCATGAATTCTCTAAACATGAACACGTGCTTCCCAGAAGGAGTGAGAGAGGGGTGCTTTTGGACAGTTCGTAAATCACATGACAACATGGTAGGTACAATAGAGTGATTCCACACCCGCACTAAGAAATTCGATCCACCAGGGAAGAATGTTCGATTTTCTGAGAAACAGTAATCCCCCCCCCCCTCCAACGGTTTTTTCCACTGCAACAAGTCTATGATTGCAACAAACATAAAGAAATTCCGGGTCTGTTATTGAAACCAAACTCCCCCACAGAAAGTAACCCTCCTGTAGATAAAATGTTGAAGAAAAAGTTTATCATGTAAGAAAAAATCGTCGTTAAATAGAAACAAAATCGTCTTAAAATATAATTTTTTTACGTCCGAGGGACCGGGACCGGGAAATATCGTCTTTAAATAGAGATCGTCGTTAAGTAGAGCGTCGTTAAACAGAGAACCAACTGTATATACCATTTCTACCAAACCAGTCAAAAGACTGAGCTCAAAGAAGTTATACTTTTAACATTTTGTTGCAGATAATGATTATCTTAAATCAGTTAAGTAAGCTTAAGTTAGTTAAGTAAGTTAATTAAGTAATTTTAACGTAATATATTTTCTATCTATGTTTTCTATGTATGAAAATCATCTCTCTGTCATCGTTAATTCGGTTTGGTTTGGTTTGGAGTACTACGGTCAACTTTTTGCTACACGAGCCGTCATCGTTATTGATCTGAGGACTAATATTCTTTTTCAGTATCAAACAGATAATTTTCACTGTCTAAAAGGGCACCTTAACTGTCAAAAAGCTCACTGTTACCAGTTTCTTCCACAGCTTTCATCGCTTAATTGTTCTCCCAGGTCTTTAGATTGTCATGCTTCATTCTAACAGGTAAGTTTTATGAATATACTAAGAAATTAGAACTAAAATATTAGACTGTCTAAATACTGTTACCCCAAATTTGTCTTTTCTCGCTCTTACATTACTATTGAATTATTGAAATATTCAAAACAATGTGCAGGATACCATTTCACTATAAGATAACAGAGTGACGGTGAATCTAAAGTACCAGTGATTGACTGATGCGCAATATATATACAAACCTGTGCATCTCGTGAAATGGGGGCCCAGACCCTTCTACCAAATAATGGGAACCCCTCCTAACCAATCATCTGAAACACTACTCACCTAAAAAGAGGAACTCCAGTTGCGCCACTGCCGAACAATTAAACACAATTTCTGTAATGTGCCCGAGTGTTGCGTATTTAGCACGTATTACTTATTAGAGATATATTGAAAAAAAAAGTGCTGTGGATGATTTTTTTTAAAATTAAGAACTCCGTATTTTTTTCTTTCATAACTTTTTTATTTATTTATTTATTTATTAAGTATGGAGTACAGAATTTTGCTCTTTGATTTCCACAACTAATCAGGCCAATAAGAATCTTGGACGGTGTAGGTAAAATCCCTTTTAAGACGGACTTTTCCGAAACATTCCCAACAAAGGACCCGCAGTTCACAGAAATTCTGATAACCTTAGGTGTTGTAAAAGTTTGCTGAGTCGAGTTTTATGCCAGATTTTATTATAATTTAAATGAGTAAGAAAAATTATATGAAGTGTTGAAAATTTACCCTTTTTAAAGATATTTTATTGAAGAGATATTATCTTATGAAATACAAAGCACTGAAATCTTGAAAAGTTTTACTTAAAATTTCCTACGCTATAACATTAAAGTATTATTATCTCTAATTTTTCAAAATACCAAACATATTTTCTTATGATTCATTTATATGCTAAATTTGCTATGAAATTTCCTAAAATCTGTCACGTAAACATGCGCGCACACGCACAATAGACATTACTATTAAGAGAAAGGTAGAAATTAAGTATCACATCTCTAATCAACTAAGAATCATATGAAGAACCTAAAAAAAAAAGTAACAAAATTAGGAAGAAAATCACACTGCCAGTTCAGATATAGAGGATCTTCTTCAGATCATCGTCAGAAATCACTTTTGCTGTATAATGGTTCTCCGTGATAGGAAATTTTTTTAATAGCACAAATCTACTATGTTATCATATTCAGATGAAAATAATCTACATATATAAAACAGTTCCGTAACTGACTGACTGACTGACTGACAGATAACGCACAGACCAAATCGCTGGACCTAAAAAGCTGAAATTTTGCATGGCGATTCTTCTTATAATGTAGGGGTGCACTAAGAAAGATTTAAAAAAAATTCTTCTTAGCTTTTTTAAAATTAAATTTTTAAGCTGTTTTTGCAACTTTTTTTTAAGTTTGCATTCAAAATAATAATTTGAGAGTTATAAAATTTATATCACGAGAAAGATCATAAAAATAATTCCTTTAAAAGGAAATCTTTTTCGAATCTCTACCTCCATTTTCTGATTTTTGGTGAATTTTTAAAGGTTAATTTTTTAAATTTAATTTATTAAATGCTGATTACGAGATTTCTTTTCTTTTGTGATACTTTGAATTAATTTTGCGTCATGTACATAACAACGAAATAAATTGACAAAAAAGAATTATTAAAATATGGTAAAAGGTAAAATTTAACCTCTAGACTAATTGAGATGGAAGATTTTTAAAAATTTAATTCAAATCAGTATGTTTTATAGATATTAAACATACAAATTAATTGCATACATTGACTTTTGTATTTAATTTGAATATTTGCTTCTATATTATTTTGTCTATAAAAATTTCCGTTGCTATTTTTTTTTTTTTAAGTATATAGTTTTTTTTTTGGCATTAATTGCATTCATTGACTATTGTATTTATTTGAATATACTCCGTAGCAAAGCAAGGGTATTCAGCTAGTTCTAATGTATAAAGAAAATGTATGAAGAGGGCCAGAATACTCGTTTAAGAAATTCAACAAGAATGGAAAACAAAGAATTTTGATCTAACAGGGACTGAACATTCTAAACTGAAAACATGGCTACGAGCTTTGAAGAAGTAGAAACAAAACCAAGAAGAGAAGTCTGTTTTTTTTCTTTTTTCTTTTTTTTTTTGGGGGGGGGGGGGGGGATATTCACATCAGAGTCTACAAATTCATTAGAATCCAATACTGAAGTGGGATCAGTGACATAGGAAGGAAATGAGAACAATGATAAATAAATAAGTAAATAAACTTAAACGAACTGTATGAAAATGAAAGCGATTAATGTACGATTAGAATAAGTTATACACAATCCCATCCAAGGGCATACGTGATGACACGAGAAATCAGGGCCACCCGTAAGTTTACAATGCTCCGCTCCAGTTTGTGGTGCACTGAAGCACTTTTACAACTTTGAAACTATATTATAAGTTAAGACGCTTACTAAAATTAAAAACATTTTATAGAGATAAAGACTTGAAAGATAAAATTTACAAGTTTTAATCCTAAATATTATATCTTATCCAGAAATGTAGACTATTAATATATGATTTTAAACCTTACATGCTTTCAACGATTACCTAAATTGCGGTATAATGTTAAATTCTACAGATTATTTCACAGGTTTTAAGATATTTATTTAACATAAGATGTTTATAAATCCTACCTAAATTGGAATAGTTTCTGCATATCAACATAGACTGCATAAACAGCCAAATATTAACTTAATTTAAATAAGAGCATATAATTTCCTTTTTGATAAATTAAATATACATATCATACATGTTGCTAAATTAAAATTCTTGTTATACTTTCGTATAAGATAGTTTTTTTTTACATACAAGAACAAAAATAATTAATACGTTAAAGAATCAAAGACCTATTAGCAATACTTTGAAATAGCATGCAAATGTTTACTTAGGATAAGTTTTACAACAGAAATTATTTTCCGACGACTGTTAAACTTAAAAATCTAGTCTTTAATTTATTCATCTTTGCACACTTTACAAAGAAAAGCATACATTTTATCCAAAATTTTAGTTTTCTTAACAAAAATCTGGAAAACTTTGAAGGAAACAAATGTTTAATACTTTAAAGAATCAAAGACCTATTAGCAATACTTTGAAATATCAAGCAAATGTTTACTTAGAACAAGTTTTACAACAGAAATTATTTTCCAAAGACTGTTAAACTTAAAAATCTAGTCTTTAATTTATTCATCTTTGCACACTTTACAAAGAAAAGTATACATTTTATCCAAAATTTTAGTTTTCTTAACAAAAATCTGGAAAATTTTGAAGTAAACGCATGTTTAATACATTGAAAATCAATGATCTATTACCAATACTTTGAAATATCATGCAAATGCTAACTTAGAATAACTTTTATACCAGAAATTAAGAAAATCTGAAAAAATATTAAAGAAATTATAGATTTAAACAAAAAAAAAACTGGAAAACTTTGCAGGAAACAAATGTTTATTATGTTAAAAAAATCAATCACCTATTGATATTACTTTGAAATATTATGCAAAATAATAATGCTTTGAATAAGTTTTACATCAGAAATTATTTTCCGACGAATGTTAAACAAAATTTGTACTATAAGTTTAAAACGCTTCCTAATACTTAAAATTTTATCATTCTATAAGGACTATAATTTCTTTTAAATCATGTATAAATAACTATATATTAACATAATTTACATAATAGCACATGACTTCCTTTTTAATAACATAAATATACATATCATAAATGTTGCTAAATTAAAATTTTTGATATACTTTCGTATAAGATACGAGGGTTATTCGGAAACTAAGGTCCGTTTATTTATAAAACAGAAAACATTACAGATTTTTTCAAAAAACTTTATTTTTTAAATTCCTTACATGTGTCTCTATTTTTCTACATAGTTTCCATATTTTTTTAAACATTTGTCCTAACGTTCTACAAGCTTCTGTATGCTTAAGTCGTAGACGTCTGCAGCCTGTGAGGATAACCAGTCTTGAACTGCTTCTTTCACCTCGTCATCCGTGGCGAATCACTTGCCGCCGAGAAACTCTTTTAGGTAGCGGAATAAGTAAAAATCACTCGGCGACAAGTCTGGACTGTACGGTGGATGGTCAATTTATTCCCATCCAAAAGATCTGAACAGATTTTGGGTGTGAATGGCAGAATGGGGTCTGGCATTGTCATGCAGCAACAAAACTCCAGACATCAGAAGACCACGTCGCTTATTCTGTATTGCACGTCTAAGTTTAGTTAGGGTAGCGCAGTAAGCGGCTGCATTTATTGTTGTCGCTTGCTGCATAAACTCGACTAACAAGACCCCATGTCTATCCCAAAACACGGTTGCCATGACCTTGTGTTGAGATTGTCTGCTTGGCCTTGACTCTGACTCATGATGTTGTGTGACGCCATTCCATTGAGAGACGTTTAGACTCTGGGGTTCTGTGAGAAACCCACGTATCGTCCCCTGTGACAATCTTCTCTAAAAATTGATCACCTTCTTTATGATATCGATCCAAAAAATTAAGAGCACAAGCCATTCTTTTCAGTTTGTGTTCCTCAGTAAGCAGACTGGGAACCCAACGTGCGCACAATTTGCGAAATTTCAACTTTTCGGAAGCGATTTTGTGCAAAGTTGTTCTACCCACATTCGGAAATTCCAATCCCAAAGTTGAAATTGTGAATAGCCGGTCTTCACGAATCTTTTCATCCACGGCATTGACCAAATCATCTGTGATCACTGATGGTCGACCTGAACGCGGTTCATCATGAGCATTTTCCCATCAGTCCTTGAAAGCTCTCACCCACTCACCTTGAAAGCTCTGTTCAGATCTTTTGGATGGGAACAGATTGACCATCCAGACGTACAGTCCAGACTTGTCGCCGAGTGATTTTCACTTATTCCACTACCTAAAAGAGTTTCTCGGCGGCAAGAGATTCGCCACAGATGACGAGGTGAAAGAAGCAGTTCAAGACTGGTTATCCTCACAAGCGGCAGACGTCTACGACTTAAGCATACAGAAGCTTGTAGAACGTTATGACAAATGTTTCAAAAAATATGGAAACTATGTAGAAAAATAAAGACACATGTAAGGAATTTAAAAAATAAAGTTTTTTGAAAAAATCTGTAATGTTTTCTGTTTTATAAGTAAACGGACCTTAGTTTCCGAATAACCCTCGTAGTTTTCTACATGCAATTACCAAAATATTTTATCCATACAGCAACAGAAATAATACAGACTTTATCATGTTTAGAAGATACTTACAAGAGTTCATTTTAGAAGTAAATTGACCAAGGTTTAAATCTTACAGCGGTAGGGGTATACGTAGACAATATTTTTGCTTTATATTAGAAAATAGTTACAACATATTTTAAAATTAAAATTAGTTTTGTTAAGAATAAAACTTTGCTGTAGATTTTATAATATAAGCATATACCAAACTCTCATAGTTAACATTTTCAACAGTTAACGGTTTAAAATATACAATTGGTTTTAATATATATAGCCAATTATTTAAAAGTAGGATAAGCTAATAGAATTTTTATATCAAAGTTGTTCGATTATTGCTTACATGACTTTAAATATGAAGTTTAATGAAACTGGAACAATTTAACTTTCCTTTTGGTGCACCTAGAGAAAAATTATCTGAAAAGTATGATGATTTTAAAATAACTGAAGAATTCGCTGAAAAGAAAACGATCAAGCAAGAATCTGCAGAAAAAGAGTCAATATACGACGATTTCATTTTAAACAGTGTCCCACAAACTATGAAAAAACGTGCTATCTGATGCAAAATCTGATATCTATTTTGAAACAATATCCCAGCATATGATCCAAATGTAGTTCCCTATTTAACCAACAGATGGCAGCACCAGCTTAAAGCTGCTCCTTGTAAAAAATTTAGTTCCATATTTAACCGATAGGTGGCGTTCCGTAGAGCACCTACTCACTCCAAGATTCTGCTGAACTACAAGGTTCCAGGTTTTCCCGCTAGGGGGCAACAGCAGCGCTGCCCTCTCGTGATTGGTCCAAATCGACCGCCAGGTGGCCAGCTGCTCTAATTGGTCCACGTCACTCAGTTAGCTCCGCCCACTTTAAGCTCCTCCCCCATAATCCTGATGCAGAACTCTCATTTTTATACTACTGGTGCCTCGTAATGTAATTCCCCAGCTCATCGCAACACGTATCTTGCGCCCCCCCCCCCCTGGACATTAGTTCCGAAGCTGTTTCCCCCCTCTTCACCCCATTGCTTACGCTTATGCCGCCACTTCCTTCACCTTTTCAAGATAACGACATATTTACGCTTTTGAGGCACTGCATTTTAGCATTCTTCACATCATTAAACATCTTTTTATACGAATGCGTGTTTAAGAAAATGCTACGCTCTATCTAATTTCAATTACTTAGGTTCCCTTCTCTAAATCCTACAAATTTTATTTTTGGCAGGGGTCCGTTCTTCCCTTACGCCTAACACAAAAGTTTTCTTATAACCTCAGCTCATCATGCGTTGAAAGTAATAAGATATCACATATGTATGATAATATGTAAAGTATAATGGCATATGAACTAACGCTGTAGTATATATGTTTGTATTGAAGTCATGATGAAAAGTTGGAAAGAGAGAGTCAACCATTTGATGACATCACTGGCTAGACATCTTCCTTCCCACTGGAGCCCCCCCCCCCCCCCTAACTATTAAATCACAACTTCCCTTTTATCTGCTTTCACGCACACAAACCAAGTTTGTCTTTTGAGACATCTGGTTAAAAAGAACAACAAATATTGGGAAACAGAGCCTTCCCGTTCCTCCTGGAGTCTAAACAAACACAAAAGCCGAGTTCCCAATACTTTCGAGAACAACTATAGCCATCATTAAACAGTATATATTCAGTTCGAGTGTTTCAGCCGTGACCGTATTGGGTTTGAGAGGGAGAGAGACTAATACGCCTTTCAGCCACGTCGCAAAAGACAACACCACGCGCGCAGATATTGACTGCGACCGTAGCCTTGCGGGACATCTCGGTTGTTTTCGCAGCGTCCGCTAATAGAATCAAGGCGGTCCGATCCCTCCCCTACAACCCTTTCACGAAGGCCTTTAATTCAATGAGGATCCGGCAGACAGACGCCAGTTATTTTAAAAGCTCAAATTGGGCGCCCCCCTTAAAATATGCAACGGAATCGAAGCAAAACAAAAGTCAGCCTGCGGGCTTTTGAAAACGGTAAGGGGGGAGGGGGGAGGGTCGAAGTGGAAAAGAAAACAGAGAGAAAACTTTTCACCAATACCTCGGAATAATGTTCTCCGTAAAAACCCGCTGTTTTGCCCCCTTCTCAATGCTATCTGTCTCTCCGCATTGAGTTTTGTGTTACTTTGTTTGTACAAGGCTTAGGACACACAGTCTTATTCCATTTTGCATGTATTACACATGTTTTTACAATTCGGCGCTCTCTCTCTTTTTTCTTCCTTCTATCACGGCCCGCACTGAATTCGAATAATACAATTAAATTATCGCTTGGCGGGAAAAGTTTTGTCGAAGTTCCACTGATTTTTATTTCTCTCTCCCCGTGTGCCTCTTTCCACGCACCCACAATTCTTCCCTCCCCCCTCCCCGTTTTTTTATCTGAAATTTTGCTTTCATTTTACTTTTCAAACGAAATAAAAGGAATGTCTTCGTTATTTTATTTCATTATGGCAAAGAAGTGCCGCGAGGTGGCAAAAATCAAAGTACAATAAATATTAATTTTTTTCTGCCGATTTCAAAGCCCCTTTGTGTCGTTCTCTGAGTATAATTCTAACCAAACCGCATCGGCGATAACAATGTTCACTACTACAGGAGTTAATATACTCGCTGAGAGACACAATCACCGACATATTTTTTTATTATTTCCTTAAAGAAAATTGTTCTTAAATTTTCTCTATGTATTTTGAAATTTTTTTTGATCACGAAAATATTTAAAAAAAAAAAGTTGTCTTTAAAATTGTAAGACGCCTCTGGTTGTTATTGCTTCTTTTATCTTTTGTTTAATTGTTTCTCGGTGTTTCTTGCATCACTGATACAAAATGGATGTGGATGAATGGTAGCTTCAATACCCGAAAAATTTAACTGTATCTAATGAATATGTATGTATAGCTTGTGCATTTACGGGGATTTTTTTAAAAATTATTCCTAAGAATTCTTTAGGCAAAGCAATGCTTCGTAAACAATAAGATAATGTGCTGAATAAAATTATCGTTTTCTAAGAACGACGATTTTCCAAATAAACGAGTGTGCAGCAAAATAACATGTTGATGCGCCTTTCAACAAATATGAATGTATACAAATATAGTAAAATTTATACTTTCATTAACTTTACAAACAAAGCCGAGCGCATGGTGTAGTGGTTAGCGTTGGAGCTGCCCGCAGTGGGCTTGGGTTCAAATCCCGAATAGGGCTTGGTCGTTTCCGTGTCGTGGGGTCTCATAGGGAGCAATGCTGGCTCACCTATAGGGTGCTCTCATAATAAAGTAGCCAGTGATAATAAAAAGGCGAATATCTCACGACAAGTGACTCCGCATTAGACCAACACACAGAAAAAAAACTTTACAACAAAAAAAACCTACACTGCTGCATGACTATAAAAGTTATCCTGATTTGAGAACTAACAGAACTGTGTCTTCAATGGCTGGCTCAGTATTTCAGAGTTTTGCAAGGTTCTTTAGGCAATAAAACCGTTAACTGAGAGCAATGCAACAATATTGTCTCAAGACTTAGGATGTTGTCGCGGAGCTTATGATACCGCTCCAAAAGTACAAAATTATTGGCTGGAATCACGAAAAGTGATGTCGTTACTGATATTATTGGAACTGACCTAATAAATCTTCAGCGTTTTTCTTAAAACTGGGAGGGTAGAGGCTAAACAATCTTTTGACCACAATCGCGAATGGAGATCTCCACTAAAACCGTTGGTAAATTCCAGTATTAAAAAATCTCGACCTAAAAATTACTATATGTGCTCAACTGGAAAAATAAGAATATTTCTATATACGCAGATTAGGATGTCAGCTTGAAGAACTGGGACTAAAGAACGTGTTATTCTAAAAGGAACCACTTTCTAGAGAAAGTGAGACTGATCATAGAAATCGACGCTGATACGTCAGGGAGCATAAATATTGGTCTGCAAATCTGTGGTAAAAAAGATCTCATTCTCCGGTGTTTTCAGATTTATTATATTCCTACACGCTGGATGCATCAAATTGTGAATGTTAAGATACTTCTTGTCAAGTGCGATTCGAAGCTTCCACCCTCCATACAAGATCCCAAAAAAAATCAATATAAATCTGCAAAATGAACATAAACGTTGATTGATTGCATACACGTCAAATATCAATGACACGCCAAATGTATGTTGTAATCAAAGTGAAAGGTGGTCTAATGCTATTTTACAGTGAGTAATTTTTTTTACCAATGTACATCATAAAGAGAGAGTATATTTTTACAGTCAGCTTTTATCACAAAACCTTTATTCTTGTTTATTTTATAGGTTCTGCTAGAGAAAAATATATTCATTATTATTAATAGCTGATATTTTAACTCTTTAAAAGGAGTTTCCTCTCTCGAGCCACTTTCTTCCGTGCAGCGGGAGTAGTTACGCTTGTAGATTATTAGTCACATTGTGTCCGTTTTATTCTTTTTGAAGACTACCGAATCCAGCAGTTAAATTCCCCACAGAGACTGGACAAGCAGGCTGATCGTTATAGACGTAAGATCTGTTCAGCACGACCTTCGATTCGTATTTCTGTGTGGGGAATTCATTAGCAAGGTTAAAACGCACTGTAATAACTACTGTTTGCAGTTGGAAAATTTCTACAACAAACTTTAAACCTTGCAAACTTGAACTCTTTCCTGTTTTTACCTTTTGTTTTTAGTCTCAGTGGTATCAGTTTTTGTAGCTTCAAAGAAAGTGTCCAGACATATTAGGCATCCGTTTTATGCGATCACGATAGACTCTTTATCCGCATTACGATTTCGATTCCAGGTATAAGAGAATCCATCTCCGGGGTAGTGTTCTGATTTTCAGTTTTATATCTGTAGAACATTTGTTTATCAATAACTTTCATAGATGTATAGTTAAGAGAAACAACGTCACACAATTCACAACGGAAAAATAATCTAATAGTTACCGGTATTTAAAGATATAATATTTTGTCTCAAAATATCTGTGTGTTCCCCTCTTCTAAAAAATGTTTGTGAGAGGTAAAATTTAGTTCACAACCTATAAAAATTTCAATTTTATTTCCTTTTCTCATTGTATAGGGTCTGGCGTGGAGAGAGAGAGAATAGTCTTTGTAACACCCCATCAAAGCTTTCGGAGAGCAGTTACTTGTAGTTGTTAAGTGATTCAATATATATATTGCGCGCATAAAATGTCTGTTAGATCGATAACATAATAGAAAAACGCAGATGATATAATTAAATTGCTAAGAAACTAAATTTTTCCAATAGACATGAAGGGGGAAACCCTCTCAAACTTAATACGATTGCAAAACTTTCCTACTACTTTTTACATACAGTAAAAAAGTAAAGAAGAATATTGTAAATAAAATAAAGTGTTAAAGGTTTCCACTCGATCAGATTTTGGTAAAGGTTGTCCCTAGTGTATTGGGATCGTCGGAACCCATACACACACACACAAAAAAAAGACTACATTAAATTCATAAAATTTCCGAGCCTTTCCCGTGGTTATGTGGCATCTACGATTCGGAGAAAAGGCGGAGGGACTTGTAAAGTTTCTTTCGCACGTACACACACTGAAATATCTCTACTGAAAGCCCGGCACAAAGCAAAAACTTTTTCGTTCCGTCGCCATCGCTTTCAGAGCACAAATTTGTCCCCTCGCCTTATCCCTTTTCACGTAAATCTCTACCTCCGAAATCTCCCTTCCCCCTCCTTTTTTTCCCTTCTGCTGTAAGAGTATGTTTAAATTCACCACCTTTTCAGTACCTTGATAGATATTCATTGGATTTTCTCTGGCCGGTTTGTATACGGGGCTCAGAACAAATATCGGGGGCTAAGAATTTTACTTTCCTCCCGTCGCAGGTTGTTTAAAGGTGTGTGTAGCCGCCTCGGGAGCTCGGCGTAAGTTTCTGAGTAACATGGAATTTTAAATTAGAATAATATGTGCGGAGGTCTGAACAGAAAAGAGAGAGGAATCTGGCGAGCCCCAGGTTGAGCACTTTGAAGGTTTTGAAAGAGGCGTAAATACTCGACATAATTTTCTTTTCCCTGTGCGCGGGCTTTGGAGAGTCCCGGCTCGTAACGGGGAGCAGTTTCGGTTCACAGCGACTCAGAGGGATAGGTTATTACTGCGTGAATCCAACAAATTCATTTTTTTTTCTAGGTCAATTCATGCTCGGAAAATTAGCTGTGTGTCCCATCGGAACAGATGAAAACATACAAGCGGAATCATGCTCAGTTTGCGGACCTTATAAAAACGTGTGGCTCGTTCGGATGGTTTGAAAAGGATACCACGAAGTATGTGTACAGTATAATGAAACTGTCAAAGCTGGATTAGTTTTAAATTCAATCTGAGCAAAGTCAGCTACCACAGGGACGAAGCATACGGTTGATACATAAAAAATAAATAAATCCACGGAGTGAAGGTTTGAATGCGTTGCAGTGCGTAAACGAGCGTGGTGGGAATGAATTATTTATGTAGTTTTGAAAAGGGTCATGTCTTATTAGCACTTTATCGTTAAAGAAATTTCTTTTGTAATAAAGAAAAAATGAATCCCTGATGGCTTCTTTGAATAGACCCTTTTAAAAGGCCTTTATTGAACGAATGGCTAATTAAAAAAACATGAATATGGTCGGAAACTCATCTTTACTAGATTTATTTTGAGCTTTCGTTTTGTAGGCTTTTGAACACGGTAGGAAGCAAAAGTTAGCGTATGAGCATTCCTAAAGAAATTTAGTTTTCCATCTTTAATCTGGCGGTCATATCACAATGAGGGAGAAGAATTTTTAAAGGGTAAATTTTTACGAACGAATGTCCGTGGATCGGCATACTTAGATAAAAAGTAAGTTTAATATAAAGATTAAATATGAATTCCTGTTTACCAGCATCTCTTTTTAAAGTCTAATGACATTTTAGTGGAATGTATTAAAGTCATATTGATGGATAAACGTCATTAAAGTAATTATATCGATTCTGACCTATCTGAAGTGTTCCCTTTCTTTTTTTTTGAATCTTTATTGAACCCGTAAATGATACACATCTTTATTTTCTTAATACATCTTCGTAGGGGAAACGCCATAACTATCTCTCCTAAAGGGGACACCCATGTTGTTTGGAGATCACCCCTGGGAACACAAAACACAAAATTCTCAAAAACAGAGATTATTCTCTAATAAAATAGATAAATCAATCAGTATCAGAGAATATATACGAATATACACTGAAGTGCCACAGAATTAGGGATACCTACCTAGTAACAAGTTGGGCCTCCTCTGGCCTTGATAACGACTGCCACACGACGAGGCATAGATTCAACAAGTTTCTGGAAACGTTCCACGGGAATGGCTTGCCAAATATTGGCTAAAGCTGTCCATAATTCAGTAAGGTTCTTTGGTGCTGTGTGATGGCCTTTCACGCCTTGTTCCAAAACATCCCAAAGATGCTCAATAGGATTTAAGTCTGGGCTTCTAGGTGGCCAATTCATGACAGAGAAGTCAGAGGAATGCTCATCCAACCAGCCAGTAGCCAACCGGGACTTGGGAGAGGTACAGTTGTCTTGCTGGAAAACTCCATTACCGTGCGGATAGCAGAACAGCATAAACGGATGGAGGTGATCACCTAGCAACTCTACGTACCGAATTGCATTGAGGGAGGTTGGTACACGCACCAAAGATCCCAAACTGTGCCACGAAAAAACACCCCAGACCATGATTGAGCCACCATGTCCTTGTACAGTTCCAGCCAGGCATGCAGGATACATGGCTTCATGAGCCTGACGCCATATTCTCAGCCTCCCGTCGGCGTTAAGTAGTCGGAATCGAGACTCATCACTCCATGCTACTCGTTTCCAGTCCGCTACACTCCAGTCTCTGTGCTCTCTTGCCCAGGCAAGACGTGCAGCCCGATGGCGAGTATAGAGCAATGGTACTCTCGTAGGTCGACGTCTCCCGAAACCCATACGGTGAAGCGAGCGTTGCACAGTCCGTTTACTGACTGTACGACTGGCACCGTCATTAAACTGGGTGGTAATTTGAGGTAATGTTTGGCTTCGCTGGCTACGTAAAATACGCCTGAGCCGTCTCTCACCACGCACTGTCAAGGCTAATTGTTCTTTGCAGTTTGCCCGATCGCTAGTTTTTTTTCCACAATCCATGTATTCTTGGTATACTCTTGACACTGTCGACCTTGAAAATCCTACCTGTCTGACGATTTCGGAAATTGAATGGCCCATGCGTCGCGCACCTACGATTTCTCCGCGATCGAAGGCGTCTAAATCAGGGAGTTTACCCATACTGGCAATTCCAACAACTAATTCAGAACAACCACAGTACGCGCTATATATGCAGTTACCACAGCGCCCTCACTTGCGCATACATGATGCGCAGCACTACACAATTTGCATAGGCTTTGCTATCCTTAATTCAGTGGCACTTCAGTATATTTGCACTACTATTTCAAATCGAAGTAAACTAGATCCCTTGATGGATAACCACTCTCCATAGGTTGTGATAAATTCAATCTGATTTCAATATTGCACCGAAACGAAGATTTATATTGGATAACTTCGTTAAATTTTTCCATCATTTCATGTGACTAATCATTCAAGAATTAAAATTCATTCTTTTCTCGTTATTTTGAAAGGGCTCCGTAGAGTGTTTTTGAGGACTAACTATTTGTATGATTTAAAGCATCTTTGAAAGTATATATTTATCGTTTTCTTCCTGGTGTATAAAATCCCACAGGTCCCATTACTGAGCTAGCGTAATTTATTTGAAAACAAAATACCTTCTTGGTAAATAAGATTCTTCTTTTCGCCGATGGATGCTAACAAGGAATTTTAAAACAGGCATTTTTTATTTGAATTTAATATTGAATAGAACTCTATGAAATATGATTAAAAATGGCTGCAGTTCCCATTAACTTCCCTTCGTGTTTTTGACATTTTCGAGGATGAATTTTGAAATCTGACTACCTTCGAAAGTTTTTATTTCATGGTTGATCCATAATTAGCAGCTTTTCCTCGCTAAAAAATAGTTCAAGCCTGAAATATCATCAAATGGTACTTATTCGCAGCTACAGCTTTAAAAAGCATCTAGAATTTGATATCCCCTGTCCCGATTTTAGCTTGTTGTAACCTGTTTTCTGTTCACTTGAAGAGGAATGTGTTTTTAAAAACGGGATGCTGTTGCGATCCCTTTTGGATGAATTCCTGTTAACTTAGAATTTTAACATTATACTAGCATCTCATCAGTGTACTAGTTGTACTTAGAGTACAAAAAAATTAAAGTGCCCAACATGGTTATTTTTGTTAGATCTGAAAGCTTGAAAATGTTTTCGTTCAAAATTTTCTGTTTTCCCCAAAATATATAAAAAGTGCACGCTTTCTCATTTGTGGACTCTTCTTTAACAACTCTCCCATAGGTGCTATTCCGTATCTTTCCTGACTCCAGAAATGCCCAGAGAAGTGAATTCAATTTATTCTCCCAAACAGGCCGTTGGAATCCCGCTATTGTGCGTATTCTCCACGCATTTCAAGCTAGTTTACCTCAGTGTAAAAATATTGAAAAGGAGCTGCTAAGTTCTCCGACGGAAAGGAAGCTGTTTGCCTCGCTAGACGTTCCTTAAAAGATATTGCGCCGTTTCTACGGATTTTAGCTTGAATGTTCTCGAAAAAGGCTTCCGAAGTGAATCTCACTTTGATTAAAATATAAAAGAGAAAAAAGAGAAAATCGAAATATTGTCTCTAGTTGTATTTATGTTGGGAGCACTTTGCTTCACTTTCAGTTTTTGGTACTGTTTTACCAAATCCCTCACCAGAATAATATTTGGGAATTGAGGGAAAATAACATAAGCTGTGTGTTTCCTTTGAAATACATATATAAAAAACTAAGAATCAAGTTCTGATTTTCAAAGTTATATGAGAGAGAACAGTTTAAATATTTAATGAATCATCTTCTATCAAAATCTTGATTTTACCTTACTGCAACGATAATAGAATTAAAACTACCGATCCAGACAAAATGACTGGTTTTAACTTTTTTACAATACCTTCATTAATTTTCATTGTCCACTCTTAAGGTTACATTACTTTTTCTGATATTCAAGTGACGCATTTTATAAATTATTTTTTTTCTTTTTATTGTCTGCCTCAGAGATAAAAGCATATACAGAAATAAGAAGTGTAAACATGTACTTTTAAACAGAGACATAGAATAATAAAATATATACATGTAAACATACTTAGAAAATATTAAATCTACTTATAAAAGTAATGGGAGAGATGGTTTGTGTCAATTTAATTTTAAATGATTGAGTACATGAGTATTAAAAGTATTGAGTAACAACCGTTGCAAAATATTTTTTGTCCCTGTTGGAATAAATTTACTTCTAAATATAAAATTTATTTATTCATTAAACCTAACATAACACGGCTAGTCATTCTCACTGACTCCGAGATTAGTTTTGCTTATTTTTTTAATAACCTTTTTCAAAATGCTCTTAAAGCGTCTCAAAATGTTCTTGAAAGATGTTGGGGTTATTACCCTATTTCATTTCAGATCATAGATATATTGCATCAGTCATTCTGTCTGTGGATTTTCATACTCATTGTCGTACCATTTACCATGAAATATTATCGTGTGTATTGCTTTGAATATTTCAGTATTATGACCGTCTGCTTAAGGTAAGAAAATATGGACACAAATTAATGTAATACTTTAGCTATAGTTTTATAGTTTATTCTTAATTTTTTCATTCCGTGCTCAGAAATTTCCTGTAAGCAAAGCTATTTGACGAAATTAATGGCGTAGCTTTGGCGAAGGGGGAGGAGATTTATTAAGGCTAACTTTTGGACAGTGCTTATGAGCCTTTAGACTAGTGAAAATGATCTTTCGTTGATAGTGAACATGATTATCAGTTCTTAGATGCTAACGAAGTCGTAGAGACCACTTTCAATTTAATTTGATGAAAATATAGCTAAAAAATGTATTGTGTAAAGTCGATTTTGTTTGTTAACATCTGTATTCAGGTTGCTAATCATTTGACCGCACATATTTCCAATCACTATGTTAAGCTATGGAGAGGTTTTCGATTGGCATTTTTCTAATAACATATGAACAAATGTATATTTTTTTAACACAGTTTTTATGCATCTGAAAAATATCTCAAAATGCAGTGTGCCCATTTTCAAAATTCTTTCATAAATTTCTTTTTTATGATTTTAATTATTTAATGATAGACGTCAATAGTTTAATGTCGAGTAAAACATTAATTGCTAAAATTATCAAAATTTGATAAACTAAGCGCTGTTTATTCAAAGCCAACTAACTATAAGACGCAAAACGCAGAGTTCAAAAATAGAAATTTGATACGTGATAGGAAAAATAGTTTGAGAAAAATTCCTCATAGCTTTGCATGGGGAATGAAAGTTTTCGAGGTCCGCTGATGCGTCGAAATTGATTATAAAGTTGTTGAAATAGTTTACAGAGGATCGGTACAATCAAACAGACAGACGAATAGTCACAAAAATTAAAACAGATCTGAGAACAGTCCAAGAGTATGGCACACTGGAAGGAAGAACTAAGTCTACATTAACAGGATAAAAATAGACACATGAGAGAAATTTCATTTTGTTGTTCGTATAATTTGTTTTGGTGTCGTGTAAATTTCTGAGAAAACATGAGAGAAATTTCATGTTGCTATTCGTATGATTTGTTTTGGTGTCGTGTAAATTTCTGCCCCCCCCCCTCCAACTTTAAAAAGAATTTTCTCTTTACGGTTAAGAAGGGTTGAGGACTTTAATTCTAAACTAGACGTGGGATTGAATAAATGATATCCAGCCATGAATATACAGCTGATGTCACACACTGTTTATGTAAGTTTTTGATTGAAATGCTCAAAGGTTTTAGAAAACAGTCTAGCTTATTTAAAGAAAACCTTTAAATATTCTAACAGATTAAAACAAAAATCTTTTCATGGTATTTGAAGTTTTAGGTTCAGTTTTTTAGAACTTATTAATCTATGCTGGTTTCATGAAAGAACTTTCCTATCCTTATTACTCATTTTTGTGGAACGTTGACGTAAATGGTTTATTGGATTCTTGGTGCAATTGGTGTGCTACGATTGAAGTACCTCACACACAATTTTATGCAAATGTAGCTACGTTTTTTGTAGAGATTTAGAGATATTACTGAAGGACGAAGTGGAAAAGGAAGGTATAATTAGATTTAGGAACTACATCCCATATGGGGATCTGCCATGATTTCTTTCAAATGATGATTTCATGAAGAGTAAAGGCTGAAAAAAACTAGACAGACAGGCAAAAATTCTGTCTGTAAAGATCAGACTGTCTGAAGGGATTTCTCAAAAGTAAAATGTGTTTCCCTGTAGAAATATTTTACCTTGAGTTATGCCAAAACGTCAAAACTTTCCAAATAGTTATTTGCTATAAAAATACGCTAGTCCTAAATTAATAAGAAAAAAAGCTCCTGAAATATATCAGGGATTGAAAAACTTTTAAGATATTCAGTCTAAATACTCAAAATTAAACTGAGTTCGAATTTCAAAAACAAATTCTGCTTTCTTCTTCAAGCGCAGAGCTGGAGATCACCTACACAGAAAGCCGAGTTAAGGGAAATGGCTAAATATTCTGGTCATTTGGTCTGTCTTTGCTTACTGAGTAGCTTTCTGAAATTCTGCTTATATGTAGAAAACTGAAATTGGTTTTGAACGCCGAACTAAGCTTAATTTTCAGTTATTTATTGTGACTATTTCGAGGTTTTTCTGTTCCATGGCATATTAGACATTCTTGTGTATTATTAAAAAGAAACGTCCAATATACTTATTTCTGACAATTTTGCGGCATTTATTTTTATGCATAAAAGTTTTCGTACCTTAAAGATGAAATCACTTTATGTATGATATGTAACCACCAAACCAGCAGACTGCATAAAAGAAATTTTTCCCATACATAACTTTTTTTTTACTGTTGTTAAATTTTACAATGATGAAGTCGGCTAGGTATTGACTCCGCTTCCATCATTCTCGTAAATAACACGCTACAGACTTGTATTGAAAAGAAAGCCCCCTAATCGAATGCACTTCCATAGGATACAGGGGCCCCGAGAGAGAAACGGGAAATGGAAAAAATACTCCTCACTCACACACACATAAAAAATGAAATAAAAAAGATATTCCATATACCCTCTTGAATCCAAAATTCGTAAATTATTCTTTGGGAAGGACTCGGAACTTTTGGGTAAAGTAAATATCGTGGTCTTTGAGTGTTCGACCGCTCGGAAATTGAGACGGAGTTCTATGCATGGCCGCCCCATACACTCGCACACGCGCGCGCGCACACACACACATATATAAGCTCGATAAATATATTATTGAGGTATAAAAATATATCTCTCTCTTCATATTAACCTCTTCTGCGATCCATGAAAAATATTCTGAATCTCCAACATCAAACGGCGCTATATCTATTAGCGTCACGTTTCAGAGGGGGTGGAAGGGGGTGCGTAAAGGCCACACATTCGGGTCTCCTCCCGCCCGCCCCCTCGAATTCACTCTCACGGTGAGGTGAAAAAAGGGAAGAAATTCCGCGACGTGACTTATGACTGGCAAAATATTATCCCTTTTTTGGGTATTCCAGCCAATTTCATCCTCTCTTCTGGATCTTGGCATAGAAAAGTGTGTTGGCGCGTGCGTGTATATATAGCTATATATCCAGGCATTTCTCTCTCTATATATATTCAGTGGTGCCGTATGCATATATCTCGCCCGTGACACCCCCTGTTCCTGAATAGAAGCAAGACGGAAATCGAAAATAATTTCTCCTTTCGAACCACCCCCTACTCTTTTCAGTGATTGGGAAGATCAGCCCTTTGAGCGGAAAACGGGATGGAATGCCACGCTAGTGGTTCTATAGAGCTCTGGTTTGGGCTTAGAGGTGGGATAGAATTCAAGCGCATTACCCCACTCGCTACGGGTTTGGATTTAAAACGCTCACATACCCTGTATTTAAAACGCTCACATACGCTCATGACACCCTGTAATGTTCACCTAAACTTTAAATGCTGATGACTTAGATCAAATATGGTGCTACAATGTCTGTCGGGGCTGCAATGTCCTCCAAGTTCTCAAATTTACCTCTGAAAGCGTGGGATCAAATGTTCCGGTCTCGTCACTTGACTCGTTCTAAATTACTGAACCGGCTTGTAGGGGGTAATGCTGGCAACCTATATGGTACCCCCTGAAATGAATGGTCAGCAGTCTCGCCCTTTACTGAGAACAAATGGCGTCATAGCCAATCTTCCGGGTATTGGTAAAAAATAATCATAAATCAAATACAATTTTAACTACGGCACTCTTATTTGTCTAAAATAGAACATTGTTCTCATGAACGGAATGTACAAAATCGGAGAATCAAACAATTTCAACCCATCTCCTCACAGAGCTTTTTCTACTAATTTCCAACCATAAAGTAGCAGTGAAACCCTATTATGCTACTTTACATAACTTATTATTTATGTTCCAACCATTCTACCAACCATAGTGACATAATGGCTACTTTATAGTTATATAAAGTAGCCATTATGCTACTTTATGTTTCAACCATAAGTAGCAGTTAAGGCGGTTAATGCTTTTAAGCAGTGAAGACGTAATTATTTCAGAATAACTCCATTTACAGAATAGCTAGTCCACAAAAGTACGTTCTTTAGGGGGCTCTCATATTCCTGTTCATCAGCTGACTCCTGAAGAACGAAATTACAAAAAATGTGACTTTTCTCGGCACAACAAACGAGTTTTTAAAAATAAAATGCTTTCAGCCAGCAAACATGCTCATACATGTTATCACTTCAGGTACGAAATGGAAGTTTTATTATTAGAACACAGTCACTTTAAAGGTTTAATTTCAGAATGATTCGCTAGTACCTAACTATTCTCTAGTTTTAATGTAGGCACCTCTTTAAAATAACTCCGTATAATATCAAAGTAAAACAAATATCTCAATTTCTGTTAGTGTACACAACACATTGTTACAATATATCCCGTATAAATAATAATACCAGCCTTCTATGCTTTAGAAATTTTTCTGGCAATTTTATTCATATTAATGGGAGTTCCCTTACCATTGACTATTATTTAGCAACTACATCCTTAGTCTTGACATCTAATCATTTATAGTTAAAACCAATTTAATTTCACTAACTTTCTGATGGGTTCTAAGACCAATTTGAGTATATTAATAAACTAGCTGAATGCCCGTGCTTCACTATGGAGTACATTTTAGGATAATTATAATGAAAAAATAATTAAATTGTATTATTTAAATAATTTAATTGTATAATTTGATTAAAAATAATACAACGGTCAATGTATGCAATTAATGCCAACCCCCCCCCCCCCAACAACATACATTTAAAGAAAATATCGTAACGAATATTTTTATAGACAAAATAATGTAAAAGAGAACATTCAAATTAAATCTAATAGAACATACTAAAGAATATAGTACAGTTAATATAGTACAATTTGAGGAACATTTCTTTTACTGTATTTTAATATCTTTTTTGTAAATTTATTTCGTTTTTATGCACGCGATGCAAAATTAATTTAAAGAATCCCAAAAAGAAAAGAAATCTCGTGATTAGCATTCAATAAATTAAATTCTAAAAATTAATCTTTAAAATTTTACCAAATATCAGAAAAGGGAGGTAAAGATTCAAAAAAGATTTCATTTTAAAGGAATTTTTATGATTTTTTCTCGTGATATAAATTTTATAACCCTCAAATTATTATTTTAAATTCAAACTTAAAAAAATGTTACAAAAACAGCTTAAAAATTTAATTTAAAAAAATCTAGGAAGAATTTTTCAAAAATTTTCTTAGTGCACCCCTACACTATAAGAAGAATCGCCATGCAAATTTTCAGCCCTTTAGGTCCAGCTGTTTGGTCTGTGTGTTGTCTGTCAGTCAGTAAATATATATATATATATATATAGATTAATTAATTTTTTAAACTCTCTTTAAGTGCTAGAAAGGCCAAGTTCGTAAAAACTCTAATTCGTGGAAAAGAAAAATTTCTACTTGTGTTTACCATGTAAGCTGAAGTTAAATTGTCGTACATCAAAATCTAAAAGTACCTTTTACAATGTCAACAACCTTATAATGAATATTTAAAATAAATGAATAAATTAAAGGCCGAATCGATAACTGTTTTATCTGATGTTGTTCGTCAATCAACCTTTATTCCTGGAGTCGAAGATTTAAAGTGAGGAAAAAAATGATTGTCATTTGGAATTTTAGATTATTTAACTATTTTCAGGATAATTTGTCTCATTAGTGTATCTGCTCAATCCATCAATAAGGCAAAATTAATTTAATCGATGCATCGGTTTAAATATAATAATAAACAAACAAAATATTTATTAATAGTTAATAGTTTGAGCAGATTCTCAGGCATTAAACGTAAAAAGTTAGCCGAATATTCTGAAAATTTAAATATTTTAGGTGCCGCCACCATAAGCGAATAACATTTATTTTCTCCATGATTAATTCTTTTCTGATTCAATTTCCATGACTAGACAGAAAGAAAAAATTTATTATTCCTACACAGAATTTTTTTAAACGATTGGCCGAATATTTACACAAGAATATTCGTAGAAACCAAATCTCATTTTATGATAAGTATGTAAATAAATAAAACGAATGAAAGGGAAACTATGAGTGCGTACTTTCTTCAGATATGCTAACAAACGAAGATGCTGTAAATAAGCATTTCAGCGTGGGAATGCTTAAATTTTAGCGAGTATTGCTTCCTTTCATTCAGTATCACATTTTGCCGGAAACACGTTAGAGTATGCCCGCCATTCTATTAGCGCTTTCGCTCTTAATAATACCACCTGCGCAGAAACGATCCTGAAACGCTTAAAAATTCCACAGCCAAAAAATAAGTGCAATCCCATTCCACCAAAAAATTTTTGCAAAATCTAATTTATTCTTACCCGTATCGTATCAAAACATGCAGCCTGTTTATTTTTTGAGCCTGGAAAAAAAAATCGAATATTTTAAATTTGAAGGAGAAAAACTAATTTGAATGCGCCCTAAAGAATACGTAAAAGCTACCTTTGAGAATTCCAAAACGAATAACACTTAGACCGGACACAATGGAGACACTACCGAGTGGAAAGGGTTTTTTTTACGCAAAAGAGAGAGCAGTCCACTGGTGTTGGCTGAGAAATTATGAGCATCAGACCACCCAAAAATCCCCATCTTCCCACAACAACTCGCTGGAATTGCCGGATTCCCTGATAGAACTGTTTGTTCTTCTCCCGGTGAATGGGGGAAAAAGTCTAATCATCATCATCATCCGCGAAAAATAACCAAAATGCAGGCGTATGGAATTATTCATTTATGGTCGCGGTGGCAACAAGAATAAAATAATCTAATAACGCGAATGGTAGCCCGAGTAGTCTTCTGGAGCGCAAGCCCTTTCAACAAAGGCGATCACGAGACCTCGTCCTTTTTTCACTCTCGGCAGAAATTCGGGATACTGAGGTGTGTTATTAAGTCGGAAGGGCCCCACCCACGGTGACCAGGGGCCCCCTCATTTCGTACGCCCCCGAACGTTGAATGCCACCCGTTTTCGGTAGACAATGGCCAGCTCGCCAAAGAAAAGCACTTTCAGCTGCGCGGAGGCCTCCAATTTTCTTGTCAGGCTCTGTATTAGCTGGTAGACGCATTCTTTGCGGACGGACGGGCGAAAGCACTATCTCGGAAAGTGGTAGCCCGGGTAACTGAGAAGGAGAGAGCCCCCCCCCCCCCTTTCCAAAGCGTTTTTCTCTCATCTTTTTGGGGGGAAAAACAGTCTCAATAATACTCTCCACTTTTTTTCCCATTCGGTGTCTCGTAGGTCGGAACTGCACAATTAGCTCTAAACTATATATCTGGTAATGCAAACACGTTTCCTACTAAGATGGTATTGCCCATTTCGAGTCGTGAATTTTACAACAGGCTGTGTAGCGGCATTCATCCTTCGATAGTGTATTTATGCGGGGCAACTTCAGAAAAGAGCACCGCATCCAATTTTCATTTAAAGTGATTGACACGATGACCATTTACGAAAGGACATTATGAGTGCAACACTACCACTGTTTTAAATGCAGGGCTTGAAGCCCTGCTCTTGGTCAAACCAAGTCCGTGCTAGGACGTAGTGATCAGTACCATTGAAGGAATGATGACCATAAGCTGTTTAAAGCAACCTATTCCCTTCCAGTCACATTAAATGTAGAACATGAATATAAAGAGTTTTCTCTGCATTATCAGATTCGAAATTTTTCAGCCATGGGGTCGAGAATATTTCAGCTCCCATTGTAACGAAATTGGTTTTTTGATAGTGCATAAATGTGGATTAACTGTATTGGGCCCACTTCTCAACTTAACCCATCTTGTTATTTAAAATCATGACCAAGACCACGTAGAAAATAATTACAGGGGTCAATCATTCCCCCTGTTGAAAATACCCTTGCTGCAGAGTCTGGGAAGGGGTCACAAAGTTGTAAATTTCTTATAGTGATCAGTCAAAATCAAAATCCCTCTTAGCTAAGATTTTTTTACTTAATACTAGCCAGCTATCGTATAGTATGTATAGTATCGTATTGCATTGTATCGCATTGTATTATATCATATAGTATCGTGTCAAATCGTATGGAATCGTATCGTTACGTATCATATATTATAATGTATCGAATCGCATCGTATCGTATTGTATTGTGTCATGTGTTATAATGTATCGTACAGTATCGTATTAAATACGAGAATATATATATATATATATATATAAACAGACCCCATTGAACAGACTATCTGTTTTAATGGGGATCTTGGGGCCTTGGGATGTCTTTTGGTTAGACCTGCATCCTATTCAGAAAGTTCCCCCTTAACGAAACTGATTTGGTTAGGCTCCCTGATGACGAGACCAGTTGGTTACCTCGTTATTTGGTTTAGTTTTGTAACTACTAAAGAATCTAGCCTTATGGTGCGTAGAGACCCAAGTGCTTGATTTCTGTTTATTTTTTGTCTACATTCTTCCCCTAATTATCTAGCTCTGTTGAAATTTTTAATTTTAGTTATATATGTATATGAATATTGGTTAATACATTGTAGTGTGTTTATATAGTATGTGCATGGTGTAGGTGTCGTATGGGTTTATATAATTGTGTATTTACACTCATGTATTTACACTCATGGACAAAAAAATTAGTGCACCAAGAAGGAGTCGTCAAAATTAAACGAAATTTTACATACGTAATGACTACTTTGATATAAGTAAATGATAAGAAAATCAAAGAAAAAGGATAATTTATTTCAGAGAAAAAAGGCAAAAGAACGGAGGAGTTAATACTTCGTTGGACCCCTCTAGCGCGAATGCACGATGCGATACGATCGGGCATTGAGTCATACAAGTTCTGAATGATGTCTTGAGACATTTCGTTCCATATTTGCTGTAACCTTGCCTCTAGTTCGTTCAAACTCGTGGGATGCCCAACTCGTCGTCCCAAATGATCCCAGATATGCTCGATTGGAGACAAATCTGGGGATCGGGCAGGCCAAGGAAGGGTGGTAACAGTGCGGAGACAGTCTTGTGACACCCTTGCCGTATGAGGCCGAGCATTCTCTTGTTGAAAAATGGCTCCTGGGAGCCGTTGCATGAGTGGCAACACATGTGGTTGCAGGATTTCATGAACATACCGCTGGGCTGTCATGGTGCCACGGAACAATACTAGGGGTGACCGTGTATTGTAAGCAATGGCACCCCATATCATCACACCAACTGTGGGAGCGATGTGTCGTTGTACAGCAAAGGCAGGATTGAAGCGTTCACCACGGGCTCTCCACACACGAACACGATTGTCATCACTGCCGAGATTGAATCTGGATTCGTCGCTGGTTCCATTCCGCTGCAGTCCAGTTTCCTCGTGCGCGGCAAAACTCCAAACGGAGGCATCGATGGGTGGGCGTCAAGGGCAGCACACGTAATAGGCGCCGCGATACCAACTGTCCTTCAGCCAGGCGCCTTCGTATGGTTCGAGACCATACGACCATCCAGGCACAGAGGCCCCTAGTGAAGGTGCAACCTGTGCCTGGATGGCGGCCGATGAAGCAGTTGGCTGTACGCGTGCATTTCTTACGATGTGGCGGTCTTCTCGACGACTGGTCTGTCGAGGGCGTCCTGAGCCTGGTCTTCGTGTACATGACATCTCTCGGGTCCACTGGTCCCAACACCTCCTCACAACACAATCAGAGCGGCTTAATTGATGAGCTACTCGCCTAGCTGACCACCCAGCTTCCATCATCCCGACCATTCCCCCCCCTCTCAAACTGCGACAACTGCTTATATTGTCTTCGAACACGGCGTAATGGCATGTCTATCTCAGCTCTTCCGTTGTAAATGATTCAGCACACTCAAACAAGCTTTGGTTACCTGTTTTATACTCCACAGAGTACGATGTTCAACGCCCTCTACCGGCTATACGTAATGCTCAATCACGCTGCATTTCTAATCATTTGCATATCTCCCCGATATGTACCTTCATTGCAAGTTTCGTTACGATCCCGCAATTATTTCTTGGTGCGCTAATTTTTTTGTCCATGAGTGTATTTTGTATTGTATGGAACGCATGTATTTATTTTGTATTGTATGGTCCTAGTCAAGCTGATTGCCATTGCGAGATTTGTCTTATTTCAAAAATCATCCGTATACCTTCGGAAAGGACGGATTATCTTTTGCACTTAAGACTAGCCAGTTCAAAATTTGATAAGAATCTATTCTATACTATAAATGGGCAACTTTATGCATGATGTATAAATGTCATTTTCGTCATGCATTTAAGATAGATATGAAATTAGATTCATGTATCTGAAATCAGAATTTTAGTCTAATACAGAAAAAAGTTTCTTAATACTTGTTAGCTTGCACTCTCCTCAACATTTTCAAAATAATGGATTTTGTGTGTGAAATTTGGAACCAAAAATACAATCTATACATATAGCGGCATTTACCTGGGTTTTTTCCCCTAAAAATTCCCCTAGACAGAATAAAATATCACACAAGATTATTCTTGAAAAGAACAATTATTGTTATGAAAATGTGACATTCAGATTGAAAAATAAAACTGTATCAGAATAGCAGGAAGAGTGCTTCTTTCATACTTCGATAATCACTTTTGAAAATGTATGAATGTAATACGAATGACAAGAGATTATCTCCGCCGGCTCAATGTCACTCATGCCGTGCAGTTTCTGTCTTCGTTTGTCAAAACGAGCTGAACTACTTCTCGTTTATTTCTGAAGAATCGCAGTTTGTTATATGTTGCTTAAAAATAAACTAAACTGTGGGGTCTTATGAAACTAATATGTCTTATGAAACTAATAGGTTTTTAATGCGCTTTCAACGCTTTTCGACGCTTTATAAGGCTTTTGTTTTGGAAAAATTTCATTTTCCTGTTTAATTGACTCCCATTGCAGATGAGTTGACTCGAGTTTCACAAATTTAAGTAAGCGTAGGTGCTTTCCCGTGTCTTTCTTAGCAACACTTTATTTGGTACAGACGATACAGGTATTGGTGATTGGCACGTTACGTGAGATGGTGTATCAATTTCCCAGCAGCATTCCTATTTAGACAATAATCTATTAGTGTGAAGAGCTAAGCTTATTAGTAATCAGTATCCTATTTTTATAGAAAATATTTTCAGTTAATCACCAGTTATAATCTATATATATAAAACAGTTCCGTAACTGACTGACAGATAACGCACAGATCAAACCACTGGACCTAACGGGCTGAAATTTTGCATGGCGATTCTTCGTATAGTGTAGGGGTACACTAAGAAAGTTTTTAAGAAAATTTTCTTAGATTTTTAAATTAAATTTTTAAGCTTTTTTTGTAACTTTTTTTAAAGTTTACATTTAAAACAATAATCTGAGGGTTATAAAATTTATATCACGAGAAAGATCCTAAAAATTCCTTTTAAAATGAAATCTTTTTCGAATCTTTACTTCCATTTTCTGATTTTTGGTGAATTTTTAAAGATTAATTTTTAGAATTTAATTTATTAAATGCTGATCACGTGGTTTTTTTCTTCTTGTGATACTTTAAATTAATTTTGCGTCACGTGCATAAGAACGAAATAAATTGGCAAAGAAAATATTAAAATACGGTAAAAGATAAAATTTTACCCCTAGACTAATTGAGATGGAAGTTTTTTAAGAATTTAATTCAAATTCGTACGTTTTATGAATATTAAACATACAAATTAATTGCATGCATTGACCGTTGAATTTAATTTGAATATTTTCTTCTACATTATTTTGTCTATAAAATATCCTTTACGATTTTTTTTATAAATGTATATATATTTTTTTGGTGTTAATTGCATACATTGACCGTTATATTTAATTTGAATGTACTCCGTAGCGAAGCACGGGTATTCAGCTAGTTCCAATATATAAAGAAAATGGCCGCAGCTGATCTCAGCCAAAATTTAGCTCTTAAATTATAATTTTTAATTTTACATGATAAATATTTTTCAAGTGAATGTCAATTTATGAGACAACTAGATGGAGGCATTTTTTCTCTATTGAAAGGATGACGTGTATGATATTGCTTTCCTTTCTGAAACTTTTCTGAAATTTAAGCGTGTTCAATTATTACTCAGTAACGAATGATAAACTAACTGCTTACAATGTTGTTAAAAAGAATAAAAACCTTTCCCAGTCAAAAGAATCTCTGGAAATACTGCTACGAACTAATTATGACAATAATTTAGAGTGTTTTGAAGCTAGGAGTTCCCGTCTTTAGGTTTTCATACCGACCGAAAGAGGGAGAAAAATTCCATTAAAATTACTTAGCCTCTAAAAGGTAAAAAAAACCCCTCAAAATTATGTGACTTGAGAGTTGCCTATTAATGTGCAATTTTGGTTCTGATATAGGGTTCATTTCGTTTAAACTTTGGATATCTTTGGAGAAATTGGATAAACCTAACAATATGGTATTTTGGATGATTTGAAAGGATAAATTGTGAAGCTAGAATGTAATTTATGGGATTAAAATTTTTTATTGAAAGGACTTCATAAACTGCGTTTTATTTTGCAATACTTTTTTCTTTATCAATATTTTCCACTCTTTGAATGGGGTTATAGCCCTGACTCCCTCCCCCTGTTGCGGCCAGACGATGGCTAAGGGGCTGACATTCGGTATCAAAGTCTGTGGGTTCGAATCCCAATCTTGGCATGAACATTTGTAGCCGTTCGGAATCGGCTTTAAGCAGTAGTTCCCGATCTAATAAGCTGTCGTGTAGCAAAATTTGATTTGACCATAGCGCTCCGAACCAAACCAAACCGTCCCGTCCCCTTGTTACAACCTTGATGGAACAGAGCTGTCCTGAATTACTTCATAGATTATGTTAAATTGTTAGATTTTACTGTTTGCATAGTTTCCCGTGTGTTCTGGAAAATGCCTTATAAACCCTGAGAAAACTTTTCGGGTTATCCCTGAAAAAAAACTTCATATGCAACGAAAAAAAAACTTCAACTGAGTTCAAACGCCTTCAATTGTTAGTTTATCGGTTTAATCGAAATTTTTCACATCGGCTGTGAAAAACTGAAGTTTAAAATATGTGGCCAAAGTTTCGTCGTAGCCATTACTTTTTTTTATAAACAGAGTAGTTTTTTTTTCAGACAAATGAACAGGAAGTGGATTAATTATTTTAAATTAAATCCCATGACTCTAGGCTATTTTCTCTAAATTGCTCACATATTGTGACAACATTTTTCACTATGATAACAAAACATTTCCTTATCCCCCCCCCCCCCCCCCGACAAAAAAAAATTGCTAATATTTTAGGGATTATCTTTCAAAACATGTTAAACAGATCTTCTAAGATCAAATATTTTAAACCTCTTAAATGGACGGTCTCGGAAAGAAACTTACTGGACAACTGGTGATCATAATATCATTTAACCGCCTTACCTTTGTGTTTTTACCTAAAATAGGCATTTTTAAAATTTAAGTTTTTCCAAGCATGCATTTTATCTGTAGTCCTTTTTCAAAATTAATTAAAAATAAAATGCTTTTCTTGTCATTTTCAATCATTCTCATAATTTTCATGAGTGGTAAACACGAGGTTTCATGAAAGCTATCGTCAGAGTATTGTTAAATCATTCTCGGATATTGTCACCTCCAGAAGCGCTACTGCTTTCAGACTCTGGTTCACTACCATTTGTCCTATTAAGTCATATATTTATTATTCAAAATTATGTATATTTGTCCAGATAAAACCCCTGTTTAATACAATTCATCAATAAATACACCCAGATACAATTACAAAATGTCAATTGAAATCCAACTCACGCACATTACAATGAATAAATATTAGTCCAATTTTGCATCAATCTTCCTCTCAAATAAATCAGATATTGTGATAACACACACTAACCTAACATGCGAATGACACAATCTTGGAATCAACTGATTCTGTAAACTGTTTTAAGAAATGTTTTAACCAATAGCGAACGAGATATAAGGATTGTTGATTTTTATGATAGTTTCGGTCCACCTGACCATTAGCTATACGGTTTACCGTTACCGATGTCGGGAGAGTGGTTTGCAGGCGTATAATATACACTCGTATGCAAAAGACCATTAATGCAGTTTTAATACCAGAATGCATAAAGGGAAAAAGGCTCATATTGAGATTTTAGGATTTTATTGTGGGCCTATATGATGTGATCGTGACAAGAGATTCGTAACTCTACGATATAACAACGTGGTATTGAAACAGTCAGTCCTTCTGAGTTTGACCTTCCATTTCTTTCAAAGTGACGAACGGTTTGTCCCACGGACACGAATTTTCTTTCTTTTAAGCCCGAGTTAAACCCCACGAGTTCGTCACACTGGAGGCGCCAACCCTCTGTCATGAGCGCGGCTCTAAAGCAATCGATGAAACCGCCCGATTACCTCTGGACGTACGGGCTGCCTGCGATACGCGGAAAAGAAAGGGCCACTGGGCAGAGCCCTCTTTGCAGCACTTACGTATAGACGAGTCATCGACAGGACTACGCATTCGTATAATAAGCAGTAATTATGGCCTTCGACGCCGGCACCATTCATACGAGATTAAAACGTCACTTACAGAATCTCTGAAGAAACACGCACTCGTTTCTACTTAACCTGCTTGCATCAGATATTGTCCGTAATCGGCCGACTCCATTATCTTCCGACTGACAAGTATTATAGCAACGGTTAGAAGGCCAGAAAAGGAACAGTTCTTTTGTCAGTGTCCGATAATATCAAAACGAGTATGAGGATTTGGATCCAAAACTGGCGCCTCTAAACTTGTCAGATATACGAAGCGATCTCGTGGTTCTGGTCAAACACCTTTAGAACATTTGCTGCCAGCCAACGTGGGTTTTACGAAATCATTGTTTTATCGGATATTCTTAGGAAAACTTCCAAACTTCAAATATCACATACTTTTTGCGAGTATCTACTCAGCTTATCATTATTCATCGGTGAAATAGTACGAAAAGTTAGAGCGTTACAGGAACCTCAGCCTGACGAAAAACTATTAATTAGTTCGAAACTAGGTGTCAAAACTAGGTCTTTTATCTTTTGGCGTGGATGTTAAGAAGCTGAGAAATATAGTTATGAATTTTCTACAAGTTTCTTATTATCTATAGTTAAGAGTTAGTAAAAGTAAATTTATAAAATATATAGATGTGAGGCTAATACGCTAGACATATAGGATGTTTCATGCAAGCTGCAATTGGATTTCTTTCATGTGAATTCCCTTAAATAATAGGCCTTTGTTTCATGTATAAATTTCACTGTTACATCACCGTGATGTATATTTATAATATATCTTCCAATCAATGTTGCTGATTAGAAATATACGTCATGATATAACACAATTTTCGATCGGCGTCATTTCGCATGCCCTGAAAGTAACGCCCATAAATTACCAATATTTTGAATCATTAAAACTTAGCGGTCAAAGTCTTTTCTTGTTTTAAAGGCTGACGGAAATTAGAAATCTGTATAAAAACTTTAGTTTTTAAAATTATTTTCATTATTTTACATTTAAAAACTTAAGCTAATTGCGTCAGAACAGATATCAATAATTACTATGAGTTTTGTTGTTTATGAAGATAAATTTCTGCAAGTTTTTTACCAATGGTGTTCTTTATCACCTCCGAGATGGCTGTATGTTTACTCTAAACTGGTACTTTACAATACGGAAAAACAAAATATAGGGCCAATGATTTTATGGCAATGAAAATAGGGGAAACTTTGAAAGGACTTAGCGGAATTTTTCAAGAGAGCCCAACCAGAAGAAATCCCCTGTAGGAATGCTGAAACTAATTTTGATACATTCTTGATACCTGAATGAATCCTTGATACATCCTGTATCATCTCAGTCATCAAGTTAGTGGAAACTGCGTTAGGATCTAGGGAGAGGAGTGAAGATTAGCTTCCCCAACCCTACATCCTGGGGGAGCATTTGGGTTTCTAATTTCCCTGAGAAACATCTGAGATCCCAACGGTCTTTGAATATTGTTACCGTTCAAATTTACCCACTCAATAGTTCATCACAGTGGAGATAGATTTTACTGTCTGAACTATAATCCTTGCCGGAGGTCTCAAATTGCGTCACAAGCGCGGCTTTCTTGTTTCACCATTCTCCCTAATCTCTACATGAGATTATAGGTGAGAATCAATGGTGTATGTGGTCAATGGGTCTCCGAGGATCGTTTGTACCAAAGAAGCTTTACTCTGATCAATGGACTTTTAAACATTTAACAATGGTCTGAAACATGATCAATGGACTGAAACATTTAACCAAAAACAAAGACCACTCTATCATTTATGCCTTCCAGAAAAAGTAAGAGAATAAATTATGTTGGAAAAAAGTTTTATTTGCATACGCATTTTAAATTGTGACTATCATATGCACAAATGAAATTTCTCAATACTTTTTTTAAGTATTGCAAGTGATGTCATTCATTAATCAAAACTCATTTGAAAAATTAGATTATACTAGTAACATTACGCATAGGTATGCCTGCTGGACGCAAATGAGCATCCTATCTTGAGAGATGACACGTACACAAAAGTGATGTTATACGCATCGATATAGTCATATTAATATAATTTTTAAAATTATTCACTTTATTTATTTCTACTTCAAATCTTGAATCGGTCCAGCCATTAAATAAGTCGATTGATATTTGCAGTTCTTCCGGCAAAATACCGGGTTCCTTTCTCGCTAGTTCGTGAACCACCATCTTAGACTGTCGTGTTAGGGTATAAAAAGTGTGTGTCTGAAAGTGCTACCAAGAGGTTAAAGCTGTTAATGGATGAGGCTGAGAAACTACGATGATTAAGTCAGTTGCCTACGTATTGCGTTGCCGATAGTAAATGAACCAGACCTTAAGAACTGAACATTAAGTGTCTCTAAGTGGCGATCTTTTATTACAGTGTGTGAGGAATTTAAAGATACCATGCTTATTTTTCTAGATCTATTCTATAGATTCATAAATTTCCATTTTGATGAGAAGTAGCACTAGACCAGTCAATGCCATCTTGTGTCAACACATTGCACTTGTCGACCGCATACTTGGAAATCATTAGATAACCCTCTATTTTCAGATTACGTGACTCAGCGCATAGAAATGGCTTCTCTTGAAGTAAAACGCCCTCTGGGAAACTGCAACCATTATCGTCAGTCTGTCTATAGTCATTTAAATCAATCTACCTTCGATGACAAGAATACAAACACTTTACGTGGGGATGAAAAAAGAGATTTAACAGGAGAGCATTAAAAAAATGATTAGAGTGGATGAGAATAAGTCGACGCTAAAATAAAAAGCATGGTGCGAGCAAGAAAAGTATCCACGAGAAGTATCCATTGTGCGCGAAAAATGTGTTGGGGCGGCGCCCTTGCAGCGGAAGTCACTGGGAAAATAAACGAAAAAACAACTAAAAAAGAATCTATTAGCACGCCAAATGGATCGCCAGCCGCGAGAGGCTGTTGGCAAATGATTGTTGTGCGGAGAGAGAAACACGCGCACAACAATCATTTGAGACGTATGCGTACACAGAGGGATACAAGTGTTAAACCGCATCGTGGGGAGTCCCTCTGACATCTTCATTAACTTCTCGGCCTTTATCGGAATGAGTTTTCGATGATCCTAAGAAAACACTCTTAAGTGGTGAAAGCAAAAGGCCGAGCTGTGGTCTTAAAATGTCTGTTCGTGGGTTCTGCGTAATAAACTTACGTCTAAGAGCTATGATTTTAATTTTCTTACACACTTTCTAATTGCATCCATTTTTCTTGATCCCAATGGTGATTCAATGACCTCCAAACTTATTGACAATAATAGTATAATAGATCTCACTGAAACACTCTTTTAGAATAAGTATTCAGACATGTATGTGTACGCACTTGCAAGCATATAAGAGGAGTCATCTGGATTTGCTTCAACTAAAATCTCCTCCAAGGTTTCACCCTAATTATTCTTATAAGAAAGAAAAAAAATTGGTTTATGCTCTTCCCTCAACAACCTCAGGCTATTACTTAAGATAAACTCTGACATGCACAGTGCGATATAACAGAGTCTGCAGTTGTCTGGCATGGGATGCGTTCATAAATAAGCGAGACTTTAGGTTAAAAAAGCAAAGTTTATTTAGAACCTTAATAATCGTTAAAATATTAAAAGCAATAAAAAATACTAACTTTCAACAAACTCGCTCCATGAGTGTTAAAACCTATAAACTTAGAACATTGGTATAAACAAAATAATCTCACACAGAGACTTCTAACAAACAAATCTCACTAGCTCGTAAGTCCGACTGTGTGTGCTTGCTAGGGGCAGCTTTGCTCTACCCCGAGCGTTATTTATACAAGAAAGATAAAATGAACACACATTTGTATAAAATACTCTGGAAATGTAAAACAATAAACCACGGGGAAAACAATAGGAAAAACCCCATTACTCAGATGTATGACTTCTAAAGTTGCCGTAACGTCATTAGCTGTTAGGTAACAAGTGCTATGTAAGTCTAAAACGGTAATATGAATGTCGGAAAGTAATACAGGCAAACTAAGTCTTATAAACTTAAGTTTAGGGAGCCCTTTTAGGGTTTACTTTCCTAACAAATTCTTTTCAGAAAATCATTATGTGAGAATCGATGATGATTTATATCACTGAAATTTCTCAGGCTAAGAGCTAAGGTTTGTTATTAACAGTTGTTGGGTGTGAGTTAGCTGGGTACTATAGAATGTATAAACTCTTCCACATAAATGTCTCACTAATTGTATTAAAGAAAGATCTGATTTACACATGGAAAAACAACATCAAATTGCTATGAGAGCATACCTGAAATGCGAGTGTCACATGTTCTAAATACATTGATGAGGAAAATCAAGAAGAAATTAACGGTAAGCTACAAGCAATTTGGGAGTGCTTATATTGGGTCCTTGAAACTGCCGAAACTTTCGAAAGCTGTTAGCGTCAGATCTCCATGCATATTTATAATCCGTTGACATGCTACTGTATACCCTTGGTCTGAAGTTGGCTTCAAACAAAACTTTTCATGAGGAGCTGTTGGAATTTTTAATGAACCCTTATCCCGTAGTAACTGCATCTGGTTGATTATCACCAAGCAGAATGCAGTGAGTCTGTATACTGAAGAGACAGATCAGATAGTTCAAGCATCTAAGATCCGAAAACGCGAAATGGTCATCACTGCGAAAGATATTGACAGCGCAATGTATTAAACTGAAGCAAATTTAACAACTTCTCATAAAAATTATCTGTTTTCATCAGAGCAATTTATCGCAGTGCGAAAACAGCAACACAAAAATCCTCCTTTTTTAGTAATATATATATATGATAATAATATATATCTGTTCACGTGATTAATATTTAGAGTTTTGCTGAAAGAACTCAATGCAAGTTAAAAGGTATATAACAGAGTGGCTTATGTCTGTGTCGCTGAAACCATTTTCTTTCTCACGAGTTTATAAAACTTCTGTTTTCAAGTTAATATGTATACCTTTTGCTTCCTAGCTCTTTATTATTCGAAAAATTTTAACAGTATATAATATAAATGAATTCTCTAAAAGTACTGTATTTCATCTGGAAAACTTACGCGGCAGGTGGATGCTGTAACTTATTTTGTTTTTGCAATAAATGAAATGATGGATATTTTTTCAATACTGCTTGAATGTTTGCGACATTGCTAATATATTGCGCATTTCCATGTTTGTCTGCTCATTAGAGTTTATATATATATATATATATATATATATAATTAAACAGACAGTGCTCACAGTGTTCTGTAGCGCGATCTATTTGCGAGAATGACGCCACATTTTGTAGGAAGATTAAACAAGATGGGGGACGAAGGATTCCGCGAAAAAATAAATTAGTTCCAAAAGTCACCGCTAGGGGAATATTTGGCGCTGTGTAATAGAAAATAGAGTGTTAACAAATGCAAATTAATACGGAATAAAATTACCTTTTATTATGCACATTTTCTTATTTAGTTCAAGTGCAATATGGCAACACTTTTAAAAAAGCGTAAAATCTACATAAACACCGATAAAGTCTCGTGATCTGCAATATCACGTACGCTGAGCAGAAGAAGAAGTTCTTTATTCAAATTTCACGTTACATCCATTGGCACATTGCCAGCTGCTTGGGTTTTAAAAGGCATTGTGTTACGTTTCGAATCAATCGGATTGAAAGTTTATGTGCAATGGCTCCTTCTTTAGTCGAGCGTGCGTTACTGGTCAAATTCTTTTACCTCAACCAGTGCAACGCGTCAGCCGCTCTTCGTGCTTTTAGAACGCACAAAAAAATGCTTAAAGGTAACGGTCATGTGTCAGTTAATGGGCTAAAAGCAATGGTTGCGACGTTTGAGAAAACAGGTTCTCTGAAGGTTCAGTCAGGCAGAGGACGAAAATCTGTACCACAGGATACAATCGAAGCAGTTGCCACGGCGATTGTCGACAGAGGACCAGACAATATTGCTGTCACCTCTAGCGCTCGTGGATTAGCTCGGAATATGGATATGCCTTACAGTACGGTATGGAAAATCTTACGAAAGATTATCAACTTCTATCCGTACAAGATCAGCCGTGTACAGGAGTTACTGTACCCCGACCATGATAAGCGATTGACTTTTGCTCTCACCTTTCTTGCCAGAATGGAGGTGGATGATGCTTGGCCGTGGAAAATCTTATGGGGAGACGAGGCCCACTTTTACCTGCATGGAACTGTGAATACCCAGAACTGCCGAATTTGGGATGACAAATCACCACATGCAGTCACAGAAATTCCCTTACATTTATCAAAGGTAACTGTTTGGTGTGGGTTCACAGCGGAATTTATCGTAGGTCCATTCTTCTATGAGAACATTACCCCGACAGGACCGGAAACCTGTTCTGTTAGCGGAGAGAAATATCGCCACATGTTGAACAGCTTTGTCATTCCGGCACTTCAGCAAAGACAATGCCTGGGGGAAATCATTTTCATGCAAGATGGAGCCCCTCCACACGTTGCTGTACGGGTGCAACAGCTGCTACGACAGAAATTCACAACAGAAAGAGTCATTAGCCGCTACTTTCCAACTGCATGGCCACCTCGGTCGCCTGATCTTACCCCATGCGACTTCTGGCATGAACAGAACACTGCGAGCACTGCGAGCACTGCTGCACGCTACAGAACACTGTGAGCACTGTCAGTTTAATTATGGCCACCCGGTATATATATATATATATATATATATATATATATATATATATATATATATATAAATGTAATTTTGAGCAAAACACTTTATTGTCATAAAACTAGCACTGTTAAATACGAGTTCCCAAAATAGTCGCTTCATGGTATATCCTTAACGACCAGGTAACCCCGTACAACTGCATCTCATCAGATTCTTTTTTTTTTGGGGGGGGGGATTCGTTACGTAGGAATTTAAATAAAACTGTATGTAATTATTGCTTGCAGTAGATGTTGTTTCCTGTGCTGGAGTCTTTAACAACCACATGCTGAAAACAGGTGTCGGGCATTACGCCTTCTAAGCCACAGTTCTGATCATTACACAGCATCCCGGCGAAGTGAGGAAATCTCGCATTTTAATTCCATTCCTCACATTGTCCCCCAATTTTGTATTTTATTTTATTTTATTTTATTTTATTTATTTATTTTTAACTTTTTTTTGCGCGACCGCATAAGGCGTTGAAATTTTGCCCCTACAATGTAAGGTGTTGACATTTTGCCCCTAAAAAATGACAAATGTTTGCCCCTACAAATGTAAGGTGTTGTCCGCACATATTTATTTTTAAATTTCTCAGTAGATGCTGATTTTTGTAAAAATTTAATTTTTTCTCGTGCATATTCCTTATTAACCAGAATCACCCGATGAAATGCAACGCACTGAAGAGTATGTCTCTATATGAAGTGGATAATGGGAAGCTAGAGGCCTGATGTCCTAATTTCACCTTTGATTTTGCTCGTTGTTTGTGTTTTTTGTTTGTTTTACCTTTTCTTGTAACATCATTCCCATATATATATATATATGTATATATGTATGTCAGATCCGGGAGTAGAAACAAATTCCAAATGTATGTCCGGGGGTAATTTAAAAGACTAAACGTTCGATTACAGACTAATATTTATTAAAGATTAGAAATGTCGGCACATCACATGAAACTACAATATAACACAAAACGTAAACTCGAACACTGATATACACTGCTGGCCACTGTAAATGCAACACCCTGAAGGAAACATGCAAATAACATGAAATTTACAACATGCATTAGCGGAGGTGAGATATGCAAATGATTAGAATTTCAGTGCAGACGCACATCACGCGCACCTGTGGCGCCACTTCAAAGCGCTATTTAAGGCTTGGAGATTTCGATGATTTCAAGATCGGCAATTGTGTTTTTCTTGTGGTTTTTTCAAAAAAACGATCACTTATGCCTCGTCGAAAACAGCGATCATCTTTTGATCAAGTATCCGAGTTCGACAGAGGAAGCATAGTGGCCTACCGAGATTGTGGATTATCTTTCAGGGAAATCGGTAGTCGTGTTGGACGAAACCAAACAACTGTAATGCGGATATGTGATCGTTGGATGCAGGAGGGTACGACGGACCGGCGTGTTCGATCGCATCCACCTCAGCGCACCACTTCACATGATGACAGGCAAATTGTGCGCATGGCAGTGACGGATCGCTCAGTCACATCACGAACCATAGCACAGCACATGTAGTCTGTAACGCATCATCCAGTGTCTGCGCGTACCATTCGACGCCGTTTACAGCAGAGTGGTCTGTCCGCAAGACGTCCATTGCTTTGTCTACCCTTGATGCAGAACCACAGACGTCTCCGCCGCCAATGGTGCGATGACAGAAGGATGTGGACGGCAGAATGGAATGAAATTGTCTTTACTGACGAGTTACGCTTCTGTCTGCAACACCACGATGGTCGCATTCGAGTCTGGAGACACCGTGAAGAGAGGATGCTGAACAGCTGCGTTATGCACCGCCACACTGGTCCTGCACCGGGTATTATGGTATGGGGCGGTATTGGATATCACTCTCGCACACCTCTAGTACGCATTGCCGGTACTTTAAACAGCCAGCGCTACATCTCCGAGGTGTTGGAGCCAGTTGTCCTTCCTTACCTTCAGGGCTTGCCCACAGCCATATTTCAACAGGATAATGCACGACCACACGTGGCACGCATTGTCCAACGGTTCTTCGTCAATCGCCAGATTGAATTGCTTCCCTGGCCGCCTCGCTCTCCGGATCTTTCGCCGATAGAAAACATGTGGTCCATGGTTGCTCTACGATTGACCCAGATTCCATCCCCAGCTGCCACAGCAGATCAACTTTGGCAACGTGTGGAAGCTGCTTGGTCTGCTCTACCCCAAGAACTCATCCAAAGTCTCTTTTGAATCAATGTCGAGGCGTGTGGCAGCGGTGATCTCCAATAATGGCGGCTACTCTGGCTACTGATTTTGGCAGGAACCACACTTCACAGAAGTCTATAAATTTAATCATTTGATACTTGGTCAACATGTTATCTACAAAATAAATTTTGTTGTGATATCTCTTGTCTTTCTTGGTGTTGCAATTTTGGTGGCCAGCAGTGTAGTTCTAGCTTTGGTATACGGCCCGCTATGTCCGCATCCGGATTCCACTCGACGAATGTCCAGATGTGTAGACGTTCACTCTGGTCGCTGCGTACAGCGCCCGCTGGTGGGTTTTCCACTCTACATCTATATATATATATATATATATATATACACACTGCTCAAAAAAATTATTGGAGCAAGCAAAGAACTTAAGAAAACCGTGCGAGACAGCCACGTATTGGCATAAAATGGATAGTACACGCGTATCAATGCGCAATACAGAAAAAAAGATGTAAAATATTTGTAATTAAGCTTTAATTCTTTGAAAATATTTAAAAAACATGAAAAGATGATTTAGGGCAATAATTTGGTTACATGTAAATGATAAAAAAAAGTATTGTTTAGAAATGATGCAAGATTTTTAATATGGCGTGTGGTCTCCTCGAACAGCTAAAATTGCTGCACACCTGTTTTCCATGGATGCGATGATGTTATCGATACGACTTTGGGGAATACTGTTCCAGTCCTCAAGAAGTGCAATCTCCAAGTCTCGGAGAGTAAAAGGAGGCCTTGGTCTCGCAGCAATGCGTCGTCCGAGCATGTCCCAAACATGTTCGATTGGATTCAGGTCAGGATTGCACGCTGGCCATTCCATACGCTGTATTGTTTCAGCTTCAAGCATGTTCTTCACAAGACGAGCTGTATGTGGTCTGGCAGTATCATGCTGGAAAACAAAGGAATCTCCAATGGCTGCAGCGTAAGGTATGACATGAGGTCTCAGTATCTCGTCTGCATACCTTCGGGCCGTCAAAGTACCATTCCGAATGATATGCAGGTCCGTACGTCCACCTATGCTGATTCCACCCCATACCATAAAACCGGCTCGTCTGTATTGTGACCTTTCACGAACGAATGTGGGGTTATTTCGAGTGCCCCTTTCCCTCCAGACCAAAACACGTCGGGTGTCACACTCCAGACTGAATCGGGACTCGTCTGTAAACAGCACTTGGCTCCAATCATGTTGCTCCCAATCTCGATGTTCAGCAGCCCATCTTCTTCGGGCCGCACGGTGGCGTGAGGTCAACGGAATGCAGACCACGAGACCTCCCTGATGAAGCCTATTACGTACTGTTTGGCTGGACACCCTTCGTCCTGTTGCCAAGAGCAACTGTCTTTGCAGCTGAGTAGCATTGTTTGTTCTGTTTCGAAGAGCTGTTAACAGTATATACCGGTCATCAGTTGCTGTAGTGGCGCGTGGCCGATCTTGCCCTAGTCGACGTCTAATATTCCCTGTTTCATGGAATCGATTCCACAGCCTTTCAGCGACACTTCTGGTGACTCCAACAGCGTCCTCGACACTACGTTGTGTTTGCCCGGATTCAAGTCTGCCTATAATACGCCATGCCATGGATTCCGGTAAATCACGTTGTTGAGACATTTTCAAGTCACCTTTTCTCAAAAAGAATAACTGAGCAATCGAATTTCACAATTCAGGCAGTGAAACAGACGTCTCTGCAACATTCCGATTTCCGCCCTTATGTTCTTTTTCTGGTTTTTGACGTCATGAACTTTGATTTGCATATGAAGTTTTCTTCTTCTGTTTCCTGCTAGGTTTTAAATTATGGATGATTTGCTTTATGCTACTTATCGGTGTAAGTATTTGCGTAATTTCGTTAAAACCACGTGCTCCCCTAATTGTTTTGAGCAGTGTAAATATATATATATATATATATATATATATATATATATATATATATATATATATATATATATATATATATATATATATACAGTGGAATCCCGATCTATCGTTTTTCAAGGGACCGACTGAACTGAACGATAAATGCTGGAAAACGATAGATGCGGTAACATAACATATAAATATGATCGTCGGGACTGAGTGAAATAAACGACACATACGGGAAAACGATGATTAGGGGTACGATAGATCGAGATTCCACTGTATATATATATATATATATATATATATATATATATATATATATATGTTTCTATGTATATATGTATACATAAAATATTCGTTGAACGCGTCTGACGGGTTTTCAAATTTCCTATCCAAAGGCCGAGTACACCTGACACGACCGGACGCCGCAGGCAGGAATAGAACCTCTCTCCTCTGAACACCGAAGCCTACGTCCTGAGCTCTAGAAAATCGCATAGAGGGGAATACTTCATTGAGAATTCCATTCTCCTCGCATTATGGAGTATACAAGCCAAACGTCTGCCGATATCAGCGAGACAAAAATGTTGTAATCGAAATGTGACGAGAAAAAGGGGTATTCTCGTCGCATTAGCATTTGCCATTAGACCCGCAACGAAGAAAAATTTAGCTAATTGCAGATGAGATCGAGAATAGTCTCTCCGTGGCGTGCAGTGACCGATTCGAGCCCTAGGTATAGACGAGGAAGAAAATGCGAGATAGTAATGGTCCTTGGCGCGTAATGAGCTGGGACTAGGTAGATTGCGAGGGAGAAATGTCGTTGAACCCCGGCTCCTTACGCGACAAAAAGTATTTTACGAGAGCCGATATCTGATAATTTGTGTGATAGTCAAGCTGGTTACCATAGTTAATCGCTAAGTTGAGATTTGGTTATTTAGGAATCATGAAAACCATGTGAAAGTATGAAATATCCAGAACTTTACATTTGATTAAAAACTTCCTTGCATTTTTAAAAATTTTAATTTTTTTTTTTTTTTATGGAAAATATCTTTTTTTTTCACTATTTTTAGAGAAATAAAAATTAAAAAAGGAACATCCAACGTCCTGCGTGAATCAATGATCAGGGGTTTATTCAAACAGAGTCAGACATTTTTAACTCCCAAGATGTCGAAATAAATTTTTTTACTAATTTATATTCTGTGCATATGAAAATACGGCGTTGTGTAAAATTCTCAGAACCAAAGTTAAAGCTAAAAATATTTTTTATGTTTAGTCTTGTCAATCTAAACAAACAATTTAGAAATTTAAATTAACGTAGCTGGGCCCTTTTTTTCAAATCTTTGTTTATTGCAGTGATTTGCAAGTTTTAGAAAAAAAAGAGTATTCAGCGTATCGGGCTAAAATTTGCATGAATATATACATATTGGAGGAACTATTACAAATATAATTTAATTTTCTATTAATTTTTGATAAAAAAAATAATTATGAGCTTGCATGCTTTTTTAATTTAATTTAATTTAATTTTTTTTACAATGATTCTTCTTAGTTGAATTAATATAGGCTTAGTTATTCGATAGAACATAGTTTTGAGATTATTTGCACGCATAACTCATGTTCATATAGCTAACTTGAATTGAATTACTACATTTGTCCCGATTCAACAAGAAAAAAATATGAATGAAATACTGAATCCGGAAAAAAAATTGTGGAATGCATTTTATCTCTATACATATTAGAATATCAGAAGTGTTTATTCTGCAAAATAGAAAGCCCTGATTGGTGTTTCAGTGATTTTCAAGGATTTTTGTGTCTAGGACCAGTACGTAACAATTTATAGGAAATTGGAATAAGAAAACACATTTACCCGTAACTCAGAAGTTAAAAATGCTTTGATCCTAAATCTGTGTGAAGAGGATATCGAGGGGAGGACTAAAGAGAGTAAAACTCGAAAGCTTATAAAAAGATAGATTTTTGTTTCAGTCACATTTGATGCGTAGTTTCCTGTCACTCCTCTCTGTTCCCTGTAGTCTTAATTTAAATGAGGCTTTGCTTGAAAGAATTGCTCAAACTCCTTTCATAAAATCGTATTTCCTAAAGCAAAAGATGCACGTTCTTTAACCCATTTTGACACTACAAACTGCTTTTTATTCATTCATAAAGAGAGATAAGCAATTTCCTAAAGCAGCAAGAACTTTGCATCCTCTTCTTTTTTGTTTGATTTGCTATTTTTTAAATCTGCTATGTATTTCACTGATTCTGATGCTACTAGCCGCTTTAGTTTTATATTTTCTTTTGCAAAACAACTCATCTGAAAGTAACATATTTAAAGAATGTTACCATTACCTGTCATAATAAATATACGTTGTTAAGGGGTATTCTCTATTAGGCTGATTCTAAAACATTGTGATTAAAAAATATGAATTTTCATTACTTCAGAACAGAGTTAAAGATAAGACTGAGAAACCCAGCACCAATGATTTTAAAAATTACATCCCTCTCTGTATGTACTATTATTCAAAATTAAGATATCTATACTTTATCCTTACATCAAATAAGAAAATGTTGGGGAAAATTTTTTTCGCTTAAAGAAATGGAGAAAAATTCAGCAACTACTAAAATATAGTGTGGATTACATCACTCTCTGTATGTACTATTGTTCACAATTCAGATATTTACACTTAATCATATCAAATAATAAATTGTTGGGAAAATTTCTTCACTTATAAAATGGAGTAAAAATTCAGCAAGTACTGGAAAAAATGTACAAAATTAACTATTACTGGCTCTCGGCTGTTATGCCGGCAACAGTTAAGCCTTACCTAGCGATCATTTATGCTGTCTTTCACGCCTCTCTCTTAATGAATTATTTCTTCTTCACTTTCTTTCTTGAGACTGTTCCCAATTTCCACTTGATCGTGCAACTCGCTTTCGAGCATTACTGATTTCACTGCGTAAATCCATGTTGACACGTGGTTGCAAATTGCGGACGGCCGCTAATGTTTACATCTGGTAGTTGCAGCCGTTGCCATTCAGAGTGTAGAAATATCGTCGATTTTTGTGCCGCATACCTACGCGTTTTATATATATGGATAATCCACAGCAGTCTCCCCTACTACACGATTTTGACTGGTATGTTTAAACCATACCTTAAAACAGGGATGTTATGAATGCAGAGAGTGTGATTCTAGGTATCAGACAGGTTGGTCTCGTTTAGTGTTCTTAGTCTGAGCATCAGGAAGTATAACATTTATTTGGTGATAGGCCGTTAATGCTGCCCATCTCTAGCTTCCATGAGGAAATCACAACTTATAAGCCATGATTTTGTTGTAACGCATGGATGTCAGAAATGATATACAAAGAATGAGGGTATCGTCCGGCAGTAGTGTCGTGGTCAGGACATGACGACGTTGTATATGTAGCAGCAGTACCGATATGTTTACATACCAATGTGGTATTTGTCTGTATTATAACATCTTTCCCGACGTGAGAACAAATACAGTTGATCCTAAATGAATATTTCGCTGTCTGACTCAGACCGATAACTATATGAAAGGACAGTGTCAGCTGCATAACGATTATGTAGCTAGACATTGCTGATTCACAAGCCTCACCAAACTAGAGATGCCAAAAACGAGTATTTGTCAGTAACAGGTACAACCAATCCAGTTCCAAAGAAATACACTGCTGGCCACCCAAATTGCAACACCAAGAAAGACAAGAGATATCACAACAAAATTTATTTTGTAGATAACATGTTGACCAAGTATCAAATGATTAAATTTATAGACTTCTGTGAAGTGTGGTTCCTGCCAAAATCAGTAGCCAGAGTAGCCGCCATTGTTGGAGATCACCGCTGCCACACGCCTCGGCATTGATTCAATCAGACTTTGGATGAGTTCTTGGGGTACAGCAGACCAAGCAGCTTCCACACGTTGCCAAAGTTGATCTGCTGTGGCAGCTGGGGATGGAATATGGGTCAATCGTAGAGCAACCATGGACCACATGTTTTCTATCTGCGAAAGATCCGGAGAGCGAGGCGGCCAGGGAAGCAATTCAATCTGGCGATTGACGAAGAACCGTTGGACAATGCGTGCCACGTGTGGTCACGCATTATCCTGTTGCGTTACAGACTGCATGTGCTGTGCTATGGTTCGTGATGTGACTGAGCGATCCGTCACTGCCATGCGCACAATTTGCCTGTCATCACGTGAAGTGGTGCGCTGAGGTGGATGCGATCGAACACGCCGGTCCGTCGTACCCTCCTGCATCCAACGATCACATATCCGCATTACAGTTGTTTGGTTTCGTCCAACACGACTACCGATTTCCCTGAAAGATAATCCACAATCTCGGTAGGCCACTATGCTTCCTCTGTCGAACTCGGATACTTGATCAAAAGATGATCGCTGTTTTCGACGAGGCATAAGTGATCGTTTTTTTGAAAAAACCACAAGAAAAACACAATTGCCGAACTTGAAATCATCGAAATCTCCAAGCCTTAAATAGCGCTTTGAAGTGGCGCCACAGGTGCGCGTGATGTGCGTCTGCACTGAAATTCTAATCATTTGCATATCTCACCTCCGCTAATGCATGTTGTAAATTTCATGTTATTTGCATGTTTCCTTCAGGGTGTTGCATTTACAGTGGCCAGCAGTGTACCTATTACAAATACCTGTTACAAAATACCTATTACTCTAAGCTCGTCTTCCAGTTTCATTTATTTCATCCGTGATCCCCCCTCTCCCCCCCCATACTCATTTACCGAGTCGATCTATACCCCGTACCTGTACCATGTGCAATGTGGTAGATATGCAAGTGGGGGTGTGAAATACGAGGGCTGATGGTCTGATATGAGGATTGTGAGGAATATTCTATCGTTTGATACGTACGCCATACCTGTTACTTTTGGAAACCGATAACAGGTGCACAGTTCAGTTAGCACATGCCTATTACAAAGTAACAGGTCCAGGATTTCCGAACCATTCTTACAGCAAATATCACGCATAAAAACAGATTAACGGCGCATGTTGTTCTAGCGCAAGGATATCCAAACTGATTTGCAGACCATACGTTTATCTGGCTATGCATTGGTATATATAGCAGTCCTTTGTGCACTTTGTGCAACCAGAACTTTGAGATGGACAGAGATAATTTGCTAAGTTGTTCTTCATTGAACGTATAAAACTTATACAGTCGATATTGGCGGGCTAGGGAGTTGATGCAATTGGCATCCAGTGACTGATTTTCTTTCATGTTTATGTAGTTCATGTTTGCAGTTTTGATACAATTATTGTTCTTGTTTCAAGATATTGTTTTTGTATTGTTCAGCTGTTCTATTTTTGTTTTATATGTTCCAATCTCATGCATCAAAGATGCATGGGAGCCAATGATGTACAGTCAAGTGCTTTCGCAATTTAAAAAAAAAGTTTATCTGTAATATAAAAGTGACGTTATGAGCAGAGTGATTAGAAAAAAAGGGGGCTTCAGCCAATGTGTAGACTTTTGAAGTTCTTTGAAAATCCTTCTGAGGAGTCAAAGTAGATGAGGACTATGCCCACCCCATACAGCTGAAATTTGTTCGTGCGATAAAATAATGATCTAATCTCGAATTATATGGGGAAAATACCATGTTTCGACTTTTTAGTGCAAAGACAGTCAAAAGCCAGCATGTGCAGTTCTTTACTTTTGAAGCATAGTACATGAAGGAAATGTTATATTACACTTTACAAACTTTGCAATACACATTTGATCTGGCGCATGAAGGAAAAAAAATCCTGCCAGAAATCCCAGAAGCATATACGCAAATAACCTCATTTGTTAGTTTCAAGCTTCAGTCTGATCATCGCAAAATATTTCCCGAGAGAATAACGACTGAATGGCAAATGCTCATTGATCCGCAAAAGAATTCTATCTCTTCTTGCCCCATTTTTTTATATCATTAATAAGGGAACAACTGAGAGAATTTTCAGTAAGTCTCATTGTTCCAAACTGACCTTATCGAGAGAAAAAAAGACGGAAGTTTTGGACGCGTCTTATTTATAAATTAATTGCATTCGTTTTTTGAGAGCGGCTGATTGCTCCATGAGATGAGGCAGCCGAATTGTGCCTATATTCAATTCCGTTAGGAGTTACAAGAAGTCAACTGAATACTTACGGCCTCATGAGTTTTCAGTCTCTCTGCAGACCCTCAGAGATTGTAGAATTTAAGGACACATACTGTGACATTTTCATATTTATCTATTTTTTCGAGCAATATTTCAGGTAATAGGTCATCAGTAGCAGGGTAAGGGCACTGATCAAAATATTGCTTTGTTTCAGATACATATTGAAGAAAATATAGGAGTAAAGACTTAGAGGTAACATCACATTCATAACTTAGACTGAAACTTTATGGTTGGGAAGGGAGTAGCAGGTGGGGAGATGCTTTATAATTGATCTTTGGAACCTGTAGAGTGATTTGGCAGAAAGATTCAGTTCTCCATTATCTCTCTCATGACTTTGGTGATGCTGTGGTAATGTTTGAGTGATATTAAATACGAAACAATATTTAAAATTTAACGTCCATTTCATGCACTTACTGATGCTTTTTTTAAGTGGCCAGTTTATTTACCCGGAACAACAATTTAATGATGGCACGAGTTGATTATATACGTGTGACTTGATGTCTTAAGACACCTAAAAGATTCTATTTTCGCAACTATAAATGTTGTAAAAGGTATTTAAAAAAATAGGTTAGGAATGTTCTTCCGAACGGCAACACGTATAATTTTAAAGAAGGACACAAAGGTGGTTAAAAAGGGCGTTAAAAAAGAAAAGTTCTGGTGTCTTAGAAATAAAATACCAAGATCTTTATATGTTACGGAAGATTAAAGGTTTAAGATGTGCCATAATCACAAGTGTATTGTAGATTCCCGATGCTTCAATTCGACTCGGTGTTTAAGAACTGATTAGCAGGGAATGATATCGAAACATACATAAAGTTCAGTACCTCGCGATGGATGTTAAATTATTGAAGAAAATAACTATATCTAGACATTCCTAACACGGGAATCAGAGTCAAGATCAGTAACCAAGCAATGAAGTTTCATGGATGATTGTTGATATCAAATGTGATAAAGGGATACGGACTTTTTTTCTCCTATGTTAAGATATTAGCAAACTTAGGCGCCTTGCTACATTTGTTTTGTTTGTGCATGTAAAAAAATACAAAAGAGAATTTTAATTTGTAAATGAAGATAACTCCAAGAGTGAAACAGTACAGAGGATGTTCAAATGGTGTTTCCTCTGAATAAGGAACCTTCCCATCAGCTCTATAAGCTTAACCAGAGTGAAGATTGATAGCTATGGCTTCTTTTTTCTTATTCGTAGATCAGGATCGTAGCTTTTTGGAAACGAGCTAAGACAATACCACCTATCTAAAGCTTCAAAAGAAGTACGGCCATACGCGAAGACCGTACTGCAGATCTTTGGCCACTGAAGATCACCAAGATGCAGAGCCTAATTATTCCCAGGGTCATTCTTCGCACTTTCAGTCAGATTAGCGCCTTCGCGTTCAGTGTCAGACTATACTATTTCTGGAGGCAGGTGTCATTGAATGTGAATGCGGCGGGGGAGTGTCTTCTTTATGGTCTTTTCTTTTATGACGACGGGAGGGGAGGTTTTCTTCTTTTGGAAGCGCCGCCATTCTCTTCTCTCATTAGAGATCCATTTGGAGCATCCTGTGCGTTCACACCCGGCTGACTTCAAAGGTAACTCTCTTGCCTTGTTAATGGTCGCACATCATTTCCAAACGCCAGTCGTTTAAGGACCAGTGATACAACCACTTTTTTTTTCTTTAACCGACGTACCCATCTCATTCAAGCAGCTGAACTACCTCGTCTCCATCTTTGTCCACTCTAAGATTCCAAGAGATAGGTTTCACTGTGGACACATCAAACTTGGCTTCTATATATACTTGTGTCTGAGTGCTTAAAATTTATGTTAAATATTTAGGGCTCGGATAAAATTAACTCTTTGTGTGTGAAGTGATAGATAAACTGACAAATCGATGAGAATGTTTTCTCGTCTATTATTTAAATGTTTGTATAGAAAAATAAATATTGAGATAACTATTGGAAATCATTGAAAGTATTCGGTAAAACAGGATTAGCATTCTAACACAGACATGCATGTATTTACTTCTGCGAGCTCATGCAATCACTATTACCAAATAATTCAGTTTTGGATCAAACGAGGCTTCCGAAAGCATCTACACTACTGTAGCAACAAATGAATGATCACATTTCAGTGCTTCAAGGAAGCATTCGCAGACTTGCAGATCATTATAATTACACTACTGATCGAAAATGTATAATTAAAATATTAGATTTAGTGTTTCTTGAATTAAAATATATTAGATATTATTGTTTATTTTTACTATTTAAAATGTGGATGGCAAAAAAATTAAAAATTGAAAAACACGTAGTTATGAAAAATAAAATCAGACAAGAAAAAATATTTTATACGATAAGTATCAGAGTCGTTTTATTAAACGTCCAGTAGCGCGAAAACTCCCATTTTCCCTGAACCGTTCAATGTCGCGTTATTGTGGTTTTTGCGGCTTTTTTCATCAAAGGTTTCAGTTGTCGCAATCGCGTTGAATTGATTTCCACTACAGTAGGAAAGGAGGTAACTGAGCACATGTATAAATTCCTGACTTTGACTTGGAAGGCAAGGTCTCAAGATGGAGAAGGTACCATCTCAACATCTTGGACTGAAGTTCATCAACATTGACTCCTCCCGTGATCTATTCGACAGAGAATACCTTCCACACCGCGGCAGTGTCTTAGCTTTGTCGGAATTCGCTTACAGACAATTCGCTCATGCGTACTCCCAGAAGTGCGAATGGGGCAGATCATAGGTACTTCTCTTTTTTTCGTTGCTATTTGTGCAAATGGTTCTCTCTGCCTGTCAAGCGTTGCGGTAAAGATGTAAGGTGGTGGAGATATTCAATTTGCAGCCGGGAGGGTCCGCTGAATCATCAGCGGGAAGGAGAGGCCTGGGATTTTCGGAAGGCAACATTAGCACGCTGCTTTTCGTATTACGGCTAGGCACATCTACTTGCCTTCGGAACGAGAGCGGAGAGAGGGATTCTGAAGACGATTGGGGCTTGGTCAGTCCCATGCCAGCGGTGTAGAGTTCTGCTTGGGAAATAAATGTCCTTGGCTTTAGTATCAGCAAACTCTCACTGACAAAATGATAAATATCGGTATGCCCGAAATCACAAATGTCCTGATTTCCCCTTCGCCTTGTCGCATTAGGAATTTTTGTGAGAACTCAGGTTCCATTGCCAGATGTGAAAGGTATAGCAAGAATTGCTATGATTTCCGAATAAAGACAATGATATTCTTTAAGCAAGCAAAAATGAGGGAAATAAGTTATTATACGGGTTAAATTAGGCCCTCTTAAGGAAACCTTTAATATTTCCTGCCACACCATTTTGGAATTAAACGTTGTTGGGTGAATGAAATAATAATATTCTAAATTGGAATTTTTTTTTCAAGAGTCCAATGCCGTACTTCGACCCTTTCCCTTAAACTACTTTCATTAAACTTCAATCAGTTTTATACTAAGCAAGTCTGATTTCTGGCATGATTATTTTTTTTTCATATCAGCAGGTCTTGAAGAAAAATAAGATGACGCATATATCAAGCAGCTCCCTCCCACCAAAAAAAAAAAAGAAAAAAAAGGCGCATTTACTTACAAATCACTGATAATAGCAATAATACAAGACTTTCAACTTTGCACTTTGTTTAATAGCCTTTGCATGTTTTTACCTGTGATAAAATCAAATGAAGGTTTGAATATATATATATATATATATATATATATATATATATATATATATATATATATATATATATATATATATATATATATATATATATATATATATATATATATACACTGTCACAAAAAACAAATATATGCACCCAGAAGAAATCGAGCTCCTATCACGAAACTTGGCAGGAATGTAGTCTGGTAAGAGATATGCAAATGATTAAAATTTCGACTCCAATGAGACAGTGGTAAGTGCGCTATGCGCATATGAGATACGCAGCTCGGAGAGTTTAAAAGCATGATTGCTCGTGCCACAGGGTTATTCAAACAAATCTGTCGACTTGGATGGACGGTATCGTAACTAGAGATGCCTCTGAGACGTAACCGGCGACAGTACGAACAGTTTTTCAGACTTTGAGAGGGGGCGTATAGTAGGCCTCAGTGAAGAAAGTTGGTCGAACAGGCGTATCGGCCGCCACCTCGGTCGGAGTGATATGGTAGTTGCTCGGTGCTGGAAACAATAGATCACGGAAGGGATAGTCTACCGTTGCGGAGGGTCAGAGTGTCCCAGGAACACAAATGCCCGCGAGGATCGCGCAATCATAAGAACGGCCACGTCCGCACCAACAACGTCGCTAGAATCGGTTCGACGCCATTTACCACCTTCCAGACACCTGGTAGTATCAAGGGAAACCATTCGGAGACGACTGGCAGACGCAGGTATAAGGAGCTGACCCCATTAAGACGCCTACCACTGACCCCACATCATAGGCAGTGTCGACTGAAGTTTTGCTGACTTCGGGCAAGCTGGAGTGTGACCGACTGGAGTCGTGTGATCTTCAGCGATGAATCCCGATTCAGTCTCAATGCTGATGACCAGCGCATACGCGTGTGGAGGCGGCCAGGCCACCGGTCCGATCCGGCATTTGTTGTCGAGAGGCATACGGCGATTACACAAGGTGTGACAGTGTGGGGAGCGATTTGTTGGGACACACGATCACTTCTAGTTGCCTTTCAACGCACTTTGACGGCACGCAGTTACGTGGTCGAGATTTTAACGTCAGTTGTACTGCCTATGCTATCAAGTCGCCCAGGTGCCATTTATCAGCAAGACAATGCTCGTCCACATACTGCGCGACTCTCCCAACAATGTCTTCGAGGATATGGCGTACTCCCATGGCATGCCAGGTCACCAGATCTCTCGCCAATAGAGCACGTCTGGGAGGTGCTTGGAAGGCAACAACAGCCGTCTACTGGTGCTGTTGCCTTCTTCATACTGGTGTCCAGCCCGGAATACTGGTGAATTAACTGCCCAGTTGCAAAGATTATGGCATGATCTTCCGCAGGAGGTCATAGGTGATCTCACTGATTCGACGCCACGCCGTGTTTCGGCTTGTATAGCTGCCAGAGGTGGATTTACTACTTACTGATTTGTAACCTTTTTCATGTCATATCTTCTTAATAAAATGGTCTGTTCATCTGAATTTGTAATAATTTGCTTATCTTCTCGTACACTACAAACCTGTTACGTTTAGCGATAGTAGCTCGTTTCCTTCTGGGTGCATATATTTTTTGTGACAGAGTGAATATATATATATATATATATATATATATATATATTTCACGTATTAAAAGTATATCTACAGCTAACGAAACAGCAATAAACTGCTTTGTCAGCTTTTGATATTTTGCATTAGAGATTGACAGGAACTCAGTGTTTGGGGTTAGATAATTTTTGTCCTCATATATCCCTCATTTGGTACAAAACGGTCTCTGTTTTTGATTATTCGTAATGAACCCTATTTCTCTAACAACAAATTACCGTCCAAAGAATAAAATTTTTATCTATATTTTTTCATCGTAAAAAATTATCTCTTACAGTCTATGCATCCTGGGTTTCTTTCTTATCATGAACTCTTAAGCAAGTTATCATCGACTTCCCTCAAGACAACACAATATTGCATCCAGAATTAGAAGAAATTTGACAGATTCGGGTAATGGAATTAATTTTTGTTTTTCTAATATTTTTGTTATTTATTGTCGTATTTATTATAACTATAATAATAGTTATTTATTATTCAGTATTTATTTTTATGAATTATTTATTACCATTATATTTTCTTATATTTCGTGCAGTAAACTTCTTTCGATAAAAAAATGAGAGGACATTTTAATGAACTAATAGGGTGTATACGAATGGGATAAAAATAATTTAAATTTCTGTAAGTCTGAACTGCAATTATTTGTTCGTTCCTCAAGTTTTTCTCCTTTTGTTTAATAAAGAGTAACTAAAATTAATCTAACGATATTTTGTCATTTGAAATTTAGTTAGATCTATAAAAGAATTTTTGTCGTATTTGCGCCCTGTTTGCTTTTAGTCAAACTGGGCTTGAGTTCATAGTAAATGAAATTTCAAAGCTTGACTTTTAACCGGTTACAAAAAAAAGTCAAATTTTTTTCAATTTTGAAATTTTTAAAAAATATTGTCCATATCTTTAGTCACGTAATACTTTTTTTTTATCATTCAAGCTTTGTTTTTACACGTGCTGTTCGTTGACTTTTTAAGTGACAAATCTCTTGTTGCTTCCAAGAATCGAAATTCCAGTGATAACTGAAAGAAAATGTTTGCATTACTCACATCAGATTTGGTTAACTAACTGAAACTGTTACATCTTTCCCATAAGTTAATTTTGAATGAAAAGATATTTCTATATCTTTTCTAAGATTTGCCAAACATTTATTTCTTTTACAGTTCACCACTTGAGTTTGAATAAGTTTGTGCTTTGGTCTCACAGAGGTAAAATGAAACTGCGACACATGGGCAGGATTGTAACACAAGAATTTATTGACATAATCGTAAGTTCCATTCTATCAGCTTTACATCAGTTATGAACAAAGTATCTTATATAGAAAAGATTGTATGCCGTATATTTCTTCCTGTATACCATGCGCTCTTGGCTGTCACCTGTAAGAGAGGATGAGATGTGAATACATACAAATTTACAGTAACGTAAGCCAGAAAAAAAGAAGAAGAAATTCTACTGCGGCGGGGGATACAATATTTGGCGAAAATCGAGACCATTTTTTGTAAATTTGATATATTATAAGGAAGACCGAATTTCCCCAGGACCTGGATTCTTATACCCCTGCTTCGGCCTAGTCCCTGCATGGTTACAACAGTCCTTCATCTTGACATACAGCAGTGAAAAATAATGGGCTTTCAATCCTCTTCATCAATAAACATTTTTCACAACTTCATGCAGTTTTTAAATGGCATCTGCGTGCAACCTAATCTGCTGTTAAACTGTTGATTGCCTTTTAGGATGATAGTTAAATTATTTGTTTTACATTTTTAGTTAAGGCCTTAGTTAAGGCTTTAGTTAAGAGGTAACTTCTAATGACTGTAGTAGTCTAATGCCATTTGTTCAAGCCTTATTTACATTTCAACTCTATGAGAGAGAGATTTTACTTTTTTTATTTTTCAAAATGTTACGCATATTCTATATTTATCAGATATTCAAAATATTCGCCATTCAATATAACGTCAAGTATCCGTGGGTAATTGAATAATCCCAAAAGAATAATATTAAAAACCAAAAATTGAAAACATTTACAGTCAACCATTGAAAACCAATAGTTAAGTGAATAAACTGCAAAGAGAAAATTTAAATTTATATTCTACATTAAAATATAAAGGAAAACGAAAGAACTGATATATAATAGAAAACAATAACAAATAATAATTAGTGGGAGGAAAGCTCCGGTACCTTCTTACACTATTTAAATAACACGTTGTTCACTTAGGGCCAAAGTTCATGCCGTTGGTGGCATATGGGCGTTTGAGAGTTTTTAATCTGAGTTACCACCGAAAGGAGGGTTTATGTCTGTTTCCGAGGATGACCACAGTAGAGAGGTCATATACCAAGATAAATAACATTCTGTTAGCAGAAATTGGATCTACCCAACTGAGGCTCCTTGTCAGAATTATTGCACTAGGTTATTGTAATACTTTGAGCGTATATAATTTTGCATAATAGTCTGTAGTATCGTGGCTATGGCACTGAGCACGAGACGGGTAACAATTTAACAACGGAGGTGTTTTCAAGGTCTTGCCGTTCATGGAGTATGTCACCATAAGATAATCATGTTTTTTTTTGTTTTTTATTCCTGTCATACTGTTAAGAATAATACGTTTTGTGTACAGGAGGACAAACAAATGCCCTGCTACTGGAATTTGATTTCTCCTTTGACAAGCAATTCCTCATTGGTTCAACGTAACTGTTCTTTAGGACTGAAGACGTATGGCCTGTACCCTGCTTACCTCCTCCTTTTGAGGAATTCGTTTGAACAGGTGCCGGTGGTATCGCGCCTATAGCAGTAATAAGTGGGCTTGTGTTTTCTTTCAGATTATTCTGGATTCAGTTAATGCACTAATTTCAAATGGAGAAACAAAGGAACGAGTTGATCTCTCAATCGTCAAAGAAAATAAAATAGAGTTAGAAGTGCTTAGTTAAATGCATGATAAAGCGGCATTTCCACGAAACGTTACTTTTCAGCGTTTGTCAGGTTTATAAATAAATCATCACTGGTTCGATGCTCGTCGCTGACAAATCCACTGCTGTATACACTAATGGTGGCTGGTGCAAGTAAAATCTATCGTGGCTGCAATGTCCTCCAAGTTCTCAAAATTACCTCTGGAGGTGCGGGGGCAAGAGTGTTCTGGTCTCGTCACTTGATTCGGTTCAAAATGACGGGACTGGTCCTTTGGCCAAGTCGGAATCCGACCCCTGTGGTGCCAGTCAAAACAGGAGCCACACCTTCATTGCCCATAGCCTTCGGGACTTCATCTGATGTTGCTGTCGTTCAAGTGGCATAAGCAACAACAACACACAACATAAATAAATCATTCTTTTGAATTTTGGAAACTAACAGAGAGCCTTTAGAACCATGAGTTAGGCTTTTCTGGCTGCAATAGATTCTCACTTTTTCCCTAAGAGTTATAACTCAGGATACGTAATTTTAGTATTTATGAAATAGTTGCGAGTAAATGCGAAATTTGCCGATATGAGCAAATAAAATTAATTTTTTGCTACTTTTCGGCGAAAACTGGGTGATAAACGGCTTTTTAAGCGAAATTAGGTAATAATAATAATAATTTATTAACATAATTGCTTATCTAAGACCGTCCACGATCTTTAACTGAGAGATCTTGCTCTCGAAATTTGCTTATTACTTATTGCTAAAGACTTAAGGAAGCGAATGTGGAGACTACTACAATGTTAGCTTTTAACCAAGAATTTTGATATTTACCTAACCAAGTAAGTAAAATTGGGATTTTTTTAAATAAATATGAAATTTTTTAATTTATATATTTTTTGTGAATAAATGCAAAATTTTATATATTGTAATTTTTTTTTTTACGAAATTTTGATTTTTTTTATGCGAAATTTACGTACTCCTAGTACCCCATAGCTCCTCACATCAGACAGTAGATTGTGGCAATTTCCCCCCCTCGAGGCGAGTAGGAACACCATTAAAATCGCCGCTAGCCGTGAGCCGATGCTAAAGAATGGCAGACCCCGCGGGTGGAAGAGGACCACAATAGGCACCTCTTCGGGACGCATTCCTGGGATGAAAAGAGGAGACAGTCTGGCGCCATATTTTGACAGTGGCCGACAATGACAGTTTACGCCCTGAAACGAGTTCGCTAATGAGTCAGCGGGCAATGAAGATGTAATAATCGGCATCGTTTTTTGCGCACGGCTAGACGCTCAGCCTATCCGGAGCGAGCTATAGAGAGGAGGCTAGAAAGAATTCCGCCAGGGATCAAGTTTTTAAAAGAAGCCGACGAGGGCTTGAAGACGAGAGTTTTTTGTGCGGAGAGTTTTTCCTTAGAGAGCTTAGGGGTGATACCTGATCTCCTAGCTCCACGCACTTTTAAGTGACTTGTTTTTTTGTGAGGCTCTGCCCTCTACGTGAGAAGACCCTTTTTCACCGAGAAAGGTCGGGGGAACCGATCGGAACTTGATCTCCCCAATTGTGTTATTTCAGAGAAGCTGCTAGTTTCCAGTGGACGAGTGCGGGCCCTTTTTTTCTGTGACCTGACCAGCGGTTCGTCACCTCGTTTTAGCGACAGTGTGCTCCATCCTTGAGAGACAATCCACGTTTTCTACTCCAACTTCTATGGACTGTTTGTATATATATATTATTCGAGATCGCGGCCTAACCGTGTTTATTAAATAAAACTGAAATCCTCATGATCTTAAAAGTCTCTATTTTAGTAAGCTGTCTACCTTGCACGTAACCTGTGACGCTACCTAAGTGTCTGCTTTTGACACAAATCGCAGGAATACGTTACAAGATGATTGAAGATTATCAACAGAGCAAGGATATTCGGAAGATAAGTCTAACCTTATAAATTTCTTGGTTTGAACCATAGAGTTCGGGATGATGTTTTGATAAAACAAAATAAGGCTTTGAAATTGTTGTGTATCTGGCAACAAGCATAACACTGTTGTTAGGTGAAAAAAATAATATGGTAAAAGTGAGATCGTTGTTGTAGGAAAACCGTCGGCCAAGTTAAAATGATTAAATAGTTCGTTCGTTAGTAGGATATCTCTTATTTCATCCGATTTAGTATATCAAAAATAAAACATCTGCTGTTGAGGATGAGATCTAAAGGGAAGTTTTCGCTCTTGAATAGAAGACTGGGCGAGTTACGTGGAACGACTTGAATCGTACTTTTTGGTGTATTGAAAAACAGAAGAAGTCCCAGGTATTTAAAACCATATGAGAGACTCACGTTAAAGATTATTCAAGAACCTAGTAATCCCTATAACTGCTTCTGACTTGAAGCATGATGAAATTGTGGAACTGCTATCCACCTACTTAAATGCGACGCATTTGGAAATGACGGAACATTTCCGATTTTACAAGCATAGTCAGTTATAAGGTGAGAAAATATTTTCAATATTGTGGAGAATTGCAAAAGTTATTAAGGTATTGTAATTTTGGGGATAATTTATGTATGATGTTGTATGGTAAATTAGTTATGGGTCTTCGAAACGAAAATTTACAGAAAAAAAAAATTTAAGCCACGCATAAATTAACTAATGAAAAATCTAAGAGAATTGCTATTGCAATGGAATCAGCACTGCTTGATGTTTGTAAAGTTGAATCTGTTAGGAAGCTAGTTTTCAAAATAAATTTACTAAAGCAAATAATTTTAAGATTTAGAAATTAGAGCATGCTAAAAACGTGGGATTGCCTCGGAAGTGCTTTAGAAGGGGTAGCTTGGAAAATTTAGCTCATGAAAGAAAACATAAGAGCATTCAATGTAGAAATTGTTTTAAAATCACTCTCCTTCCTTCCAGAACACTTCGGGAAAAAATCACGCTCAGAGAAGTGTAGAAAGAGCCCCATATTTTAACAAAAATCCTGAGCGATTCCTCGACGATGTAAAGTTTATTTCTCCGAAAGAAGTGATTGCCCTCTAAAACTACGCATAAGACACTAGTTTTAACTACCCGACGGTGCTTGTGTTTAATATCTATTAGTAAATTATCTGTAGGTAAATGGGAAAATAAATAAATAACATAATGCAGGGTTGGCCAACTTATCAATGGCAGTTTTGATCTCTAAAAGAAATCTACAATAGGATAGGATCACCCCTGACAGACTAGCCGTAAAAATCTGAATTTAAAAATCGCTTACCATTCATTCTTTTATATATATATATATATATATATATATATATATATATATATATATATATATATATATATATATATATATATATATATATATATATATATATATATATATATATATATATATATATCCTTTTTTTACACAGAGGACTGTGTCGTGTAAAAAAGGCATAGGGTATATGGTAAAATGATGGACATGTTCAGCAACTTGTTTTTGTTTATAATTCAAATAGTAATACACTGACCTGGACTCAAGAGTCCAAGCACACTCCGCCTGAGACTAATAGTTTAACCGAGTCAAAACCTCTTATCCGTTCGCAATTAAATCCGTCCCCATAACTATTATTTCACATATTTACGCATAAAGTATAAACAACTTTACTTTCATATTGTGCACTTTGCATTAACCTATATTTCACATTTCTTTATCAATATTAGAACGTATTATATAAGCACTATATTACTTAAACATCTATTTTGCAGGTTTTCTTTAACGCATATTTTCTTTTAAGAACAATTTTTATAAACACCATACTAGTACCATAATGTCTAGCCATAACAATATATTACTGTGACAAGTATTTGACAAACTTTTTACTTTAACATTTTAAATCAAATTGTATAATCACTATTCCTGTGCAAATTTAACTAAATATACACATTGCTACTTAACATATGCCCAATGTCGCAATTACATAGAAGTGCATAACGGCACATTAAAATGTAGCAGCACACAAATTTAACATAGTATAGGTTCAATAAGTATTCTATTTAAAACTAGTAAACTCGTACCTCTTTAAGAATATAATTACACTGCAACAATTATACTAATGCCTATTCAATTTATTTGTTATATTTACTTTATATTCTTATATAATACAACTTCATTTCCAATCAAATTGCACATACATAGTATTTAGTTTGTACACAATAAACAACCGGCTATTATGGCTGAACTAAAGGTAAGTGAAAGTCCATAAGGACACTCAGAATTTTCTTTATGTACTTTTGCAATAATAATTATTATAGAATTTGTTCTTGCCCCACTGCTGTTTTTGTTTATAAAATAGATATGAAAAATGATGATAATTAATAAATAATTAAATAAAATTATTTATTTACTTCGATATTCGGGCAGATTGTATGCATTTAAAATTAAACAAAATCCTATTCTTAAGAATCTTAAAAAAAATTGCAGTCTCTTGAAATTGAAACAAATCAAAGCTTTATTTTAAATTTTTTAAAAAAGTCACAAGTTCAGGAATAAAATAAACAATATATATGATTAGAGGTTTTATTATCTGGATTTGCCTTCTAGAACTAATCGCATCCTATTGTGTTGCGCTGGTGCAGAATCGCTTTCGGTTGAAGAAATTTTTACAATAAATTCATATGTTTTGGCATTTTCAGGCAAAACTTCTGATGACTGATGTTGGATAATTTTAGTCATAAATTTTACAATAGCTCGTTCTAAACCTGTCTTGGATAGTTCTTTGTAAATTACTTTGTGGCGTGGCATATAAGATTTCAGATCTGTTTGAAATTTTTTTGCCAAAACAAAAATACTGACATTTTTTTTATCGTGCAAAAAAACCCGATCGTGTAAAAACAGGTTTAGAATATTTTTTCGACCATGTTATTTAAAAAATAGTGTAAAAAAGTCAATAATATATATATATATATATATTAATTATTCAGGGTGTCCAGCTAAAGGTATCCAAAAGTCACGACTTATTTTTACGGAACTATTTATTAGTTCCGTAAAAATAAGGAGTTATTACATGAATTGCTTGAATGATACGCTTCTTCAACTCCTCCACAGTTTCAATATTTTGTTTATATATATCGGATTTAATGAATTCCCAAGAAAAAAAGCCTAATAACGCTTGATATGCTACGAAACACTTGGAGAGAACTAGATTACCATTTAGACGTTAGTGATGCTATAAAAGGTGTACATATCGAAATCTATGATACTATGATAGAAATTTTTGATTGATATTGAAACTTGATGAGATGTTCTTTCTATTTAAATAAATTTTGTAAATTCTAATGGGTAGTTCCGTAAAAATAAGTCATGACTTTTGGATAGTGTGAGACTCTCACATAGTCTGAAAACAGACTCAATTCTAACCTTTGGAAAATCCAGTACAGATGTGACTTTTTGTTAAAGGAATCAGGCAGACTATTAACAGGCAATGGTGCGGTGCACACTTCCCTAAGTGGAAAAAGGGGTCATTCGTTAGGAAAAGACCATCAACGGACAAAGAGACAATGCAAGGCCCGGGGTGTCGGGCTGACAAAAAGGAAACGCAGGCCTGGAGGTGACCAGGTGACGAACCCCCTGTGAGAGGATTGCATCAGACCCATGAGACAATGGAACATTCGAGAATGAGAAAAAAGGTATAAATGAAGAAAAGACGATTAGACCGGGCTTTTTTTTTAAGACTAGACCATGATGAGATATTGAGGTACTGGAGAGCGGAAGGAATAGAGACTAGACGTGAAGTCTGGTTTGAACTGTGATTATGAACCCCTCTCTCATTAATGTTATCAGCGTTCTTCGGAACAAACTTAAGTACATTATTATTAGTCTAGATATTTATTTTATAATAAACAAGATGTAAATAAGAACCATTTCTCCATTTATGAATAACTCTACGAGACATTTATTTAACGGATCACGACGATCAGGTTTACAGATAGCTTTAGCCCGGACACCCTGCATAATACATATTTCTTTTACTTTTTAAAAAATTTCCAACTCTTTTTTTGGTAAATCACAACATTTTAATATCATTTAAATATCAAGCGTAAGCACGTTTTTATCGAAAGATGCTGATTATTATTGAATTTGGCAATTTTTCTAATCTCTTGAATTCTACTACTTAACCTCCGCACTCAAGTGTTTTCTAATTTGTCGATATGCACTGTATTCCACATTCACGCAATTTATTTGCTGAAAAGCAATCGCTAAAAAAATTATTTAATCCAAATAAAACAATATGAGTACTATAGTTCTATAAAAGTAGTAGAGAACTGAAAATAATACATCTTAATGTCAGCGCGATCGACTGAAACACCTTCTGCGATCAAACAGACCTATCTCGATCAAGGCCATCCTTGACATTTTGGTATGAAATTATTTGCAATGCTGACTTTCAGAAACATTTAATTTATGTTCTTTTTGAATGAAATGCAGAAAAAACAGCTGACAGGGGAGATAATGATTTAACACGGGGCGACTAGATAATGTTTAGGGTATGAATTCAAGAGTTTGGGAGGGATGGAGGGAGTTAATTTTAAGGTAGAATATACTTATTCGGGATCCTAGATAAAAACTGTCTAAAATTTGGTGCAAATCATTTGCAGAGAATAACAGACAGATAGGAATAAGATCAGCTTTCAACTTCTAGGTATTCCAGAGTTCACTTTTAAAAAAGATTGCTTAAAAAAAACCTTGCACTAAAATTTTTAGCTAAGAAATGGTTGCGATTAATGTTATATATATATATATATATATATATATATATATATATATATATATATATATATATATATATATATATATATATATATATATATATATATATATATATATATGCATGCTTTCATTGCATTTTTATTAACTCTTTTTTCATAAAATACGCTTTGTTAGCAAGGACCTTTTTCATCATAAATTTTCTCTGAAAGGAATCGCAATCATTTCTTAGCTTAAAATTCTAAGTGCGAACATTTTTTTAAGCTGGATGTGAACTCCGAAAAACCTAGAAAGGGAAAAGTCGCTTTAATATAAATTTGTTTCATGTGACATAATTTGACCAGGTTTCGAAGCATTTACAGATGAAATCACTAAGTTTGAGGAGAAAATGCTCTCTTTAATGACTCGGAAGTAGGGATCAAATATATAGCCATTTTTATTAAAGAAAAAAAAGTGTTGAGTTTAATTACCGCTTACGTCATATAGAGATTATTCCACCTGTTAGTTTGTCGAAATATACTTTTGAAGAAACCCAAATATTCCTCCTTACGTATTAAAAGTGAGAAAATTTCATTTCTCATTAAAAATGTTTGAAAAAATATTACAGTTTTCACCTGCGTGTTCGTCCGAATTTAAACAGAGGACCTGGCGTTTCTAAAACATTCTAAAAAATTCTCATTAACCCGATGTACTCCTTGCCAATATCTTGAAAGACATCAGACGAACAGACAGAGGAATTCTGTGGCGGGTGGGAGGGGGGGGGGAGAAAAGTGCAATATTTTAATCTCTTTTTCTTGGAGGGAAGTCTTAAATTAACGTCTCACTCTCCGCTCATTTACGGAGAGGTTGTAAATGAAGAAAATGGGACTGAAAGTCCCGCAAAATTTTAATTACGCCCCTTTAAATAAATACACATGCAAACCGTCCCGGAGGGAGTTTCATTTCTTCATATTGCTTCATTTAGGTCCCCAGCACAACGTTTTCCCCCGCTGCCAAATGGTCCATTTGGTGGAATTCATTTTCTTCCGCGGTAAGTTTTTAATAAGTGTTAGATTGATAATTATGCTCACACGTATGCAGTGTGCCCCCTCCCCTTAAAAAAATACCTCACGTATCTGGGAGCGGGACACAGTAGGGGACCTTAATGGCTCTCCCTCCCCGAAACTCAGCGGGAAGTTAATTAAGGCAAAATTTCTTGGTGAAGTGTGAATGCGGCGAGAAATAACACGTGTTTTTGGAATTGAAAGTGATCGGGTATCGTTATTAATGCTTCTGTGAAATTAATTTCTGGAAAAGAAGGAATCTTAAGAAGAATTCGCTCTCTGTCGATCGCGATTTTGTTTTGGTAACAAAAAATAAAATCACGGTAAATGGGCGGGCAATTCGAACTCTTTAAAAGTATTCGTATATCAGACTATATTCTATACAGTCTGTTTGAGAAAGGATTTAAACAAGAGGTTACACAAAATTTCTTAAGGCTGTGCAGATTGAGATGTACAAACATATGCCTTCAGACACATGAATTATACGCATACACACATGCATATACTCGAATTTCCCTCAAAACAGAACCACGAGGGGTTAAATTAAACGTTATTTCATGCCACACATGTGCGAAGCCTTTTATCATTTACTTTCCGTTTGTTTAGCATTTAATGAAAAAAGAATATCCAAAAATGTTGTAAAAAACATTTAAGGAAATGCTAGGTTGCCAGTGCATCTAAATTCGGAACTCTCTTTTCTCCTAAATATAGTTATTCTTTGGAATACGATCTAAGCAGGTTATATCTTTGCTTCTTTAAGTGAGTCTTTGGAGGAACCCGCTAACTTCCCGTGATGTTGTTTCTAAATATGTACTTTTTAATACTGTCTATACTTTAGTGATTCATCCTTATTTCGACTAGACAGTAGTTTTCAACCGGGATGGGTGGCACACTTAGGGCACCGTGAAATTTAGCAATGAGGAGTTCCGTAGCGCTTTTTTTCATGTATCAGTAAAACTCTGAAATACGTAATAATTCAACACTGGAGTCAATTTTTCATGTACAATAAACTATAACTTACATTGGAATTTTAAATGTCCCTTTCAATAAAAATTGAGGTTTATAAAACTTTAATTGGAGATTAAAAGCCAAGTTGTTAAAATTACAGATGGCATTCTCTTTCTGGTATTTGTCATGCTATTTTTAAAAATTCTGCAGATCTTATCAGACTTAAATGCATTAAACTTATTGTTTATAGGTCATTTTATGGAAAATATTATTTTTCAACTTTGTTATTGAATATATATCTGCAATTATTGTTTCTTAACCAATCATTTAATGAAAAAAGTACACAACTCAAAATTATTTACTAATGCACATTATTTATTGTTTATAACAATACAAAAGAGTGTGTTATGTACAAAGTAATTAAGAAATAAAGGTCTAGCGGAGAAAAAAAAAAGATAATTACCAAGTTCGTGGGAGGGGTGTCGCTATTTGAAAAATGCTGAAAAACTCTGGATTTATGATTGTAATCTCGATTGAACTCTATTTTTTTTCGTTTTCTTTTCATAGCCTTTTTGTTCAAAAAGTTTCCACCATCATCGTGTTGGGCGGAATTTTATATCTCGAAAATCTCCTGCATGAGTATAACCGCTGTAATAAACACCTTATAATATAAATCTATAAGAATTCCGCAATCTTCAGACCTGTCATACTCTGTTAAATTTAAAATTCATTGCCTTTAAAGTATCCTGCTATTGCCTGATACAAGAGTACAAGTTCCCTTTTCTTTTTATTTTCCCTTTTTGACCACCGGAATGCATTTTTTGTTCAATACACGTGGAATTTTTTGGTAAGAAAGCCCATTGTGCGAGATCAGTTGTTCACAACGAAGGTTCAGCAAACCATCCTAAAAAATAAACATACCAAAACATTCCATCGTTTTGTTAAACTGTGGTTTTTTTCGTGTGTATGTGGGGGGGGGGAGGAGGGGGGTTGTTGTCCGACGTTTATCTCTTTAATATACATTCGGTTCTCCAAGTGTGCCATCAGGGGAAAATAAAGGAAAGTATACTCCTACTCAAAGAGATACATGTTTTTCGCAAACACACTTACCACATTTGACTCAGCTATTACAATATTTTCGAATGAATAGCCGAATCCCTCCAGAGCTCTCTGCTTTCCGAAGCTTTTGTTGGGGATGAGCGCTCCCTTCCTCCCGCTAAAAAATCGCGCCTATCGTTTGACATCTATATAACTCATGCGCGCAATTGTTGGGTCTATCACACGTCCAGATGCTGCCTTCAGATAAAGCCAAATCCTCAAAAGGCGAACGTTTTCTCTCTTTCGAAAACAAGTGGACTTGTATAGAGCGTGGGGTGGTCGAAGTCACAGGTGTGGTTGTGTACGGAGTCCGTGCCACGGTTAGCATCTCCGGGATTAAGGAGGTGGCGCCCGTTCAGGACAGTGCGTGGCTGGGCGAAAACAACCCGATACACAGCTGAAATTGAAAGGTGAAGGGGAAGCATTTTCTCCCGTTTTTTAGTCTTTGAATCAATACAGGTGTAACCTTTGGTCGATAAACAAAGGTTTTAAGCAGAATTTGTTCTTGAAGGAATCTTACAGAATTTCTCGGGTTTTTGAACTTTACTTCATATGGCATAATCAATAATAAAGTAAGTGTAGCATTTTAACTGTTGCGTGGATAAAGACTTGGTTCTTCTACGACGCTGACCACTCTTGTAAAAGATAAAAACAACAAAAGCATCGCGTAATTGTTAGTCTTTCGACTCTGTAATCTAAGACAGAAAGTACTTTTGATTTTTTTTACCAAAACCCACAAACTTTTAAACACTGAAATCCATTTTTATCTAAAGTGTTATATCAAATCTTTATTTTTCATATAACCGTTTTATTATCTAATTTGATGGATTAGTACAAGAACTCTTAATTAAGATTGTGGGGTGTGATCTAATGATCTTAATTCAGTGGACTCTAGGGAATTCAGTAGATGCGAAGAAACGCAGAAACAAGTCGTTTTATTTTTAATACATGACAGAGTCTGACATTACAAGAAATGTGCAGAGTAACCAAACAAAAGTTAGCTATTACTAAGAGCCTGCCTAACGGCAAAAATGCGTGCTCATTCAGAGCCGGCGAAACGCAAAAAGCATACATAGGACGTGCGTTCACCGCTTAAGTAAGAATTCACACTGTTCGCGGTTGCGCAGAACAAACATGCAAATATAGATGAAAATGCTAATCTTCATTTCAAGAAGGATCACGGTTGTAGGAACTGAACAATGACTTCTATCAAACTCGGGAAAGATGCTTAAACGAAAACACCCTGTTTCTTAAAAATCCCCAATAAAAATTTAAGTTGATACCTACTTTCGAAATATTACGAGTCGATTCCGAGAAAATCTTTCTCCAGTATGTAGAGAATGCTAAAATTCTGTTCCTCTCGCTTAATTGCTGATTGCACAGAGCTATTCTCGTTGAGGTGGGCCTGTGGTGGCCTTGTGGTGCAGCGCGCTGGCTTTCGGTGCTGAGGGTACTCGGATCGAATCCCAGCGTCGCACCACTAAAATGCCTCCGTTTGTGTCCCCCCTTCATAGAGGGTAATGCTGGTCCGCCTATATGGTGCCCCTCATAATAAAATGGCCAGCAAGACTGCAGTGTATTATAGGTGAATATCTTCATGACAGGTGCCTCCGCATTGGTTTAAATATATATATACTCGTTGAGGTACTGTTTCTATTTCCATAAGGCTGATGAGACCCTTTGTGATTTCCTTCCATTTTAAGCGACAAAATCGGCTGTTATGGGGACTGAAATACTCCCTTATAAAAGGGTTAACACTTCAAGGAACCTTTAAGGATTTGTAGCTATATGCGTATAGCTTTATCTCAACAAAGATCCAGTCACTATCTCTTATTGATATTATATAAATTTTGAACTTAAATATACCGCTATTACATGCTAAATAACGGCAGTTTTTAAAATACTAATTTATGCAATAAGTTGATGGTGTAGTCATTTTGTTAGCATTTGAAACAACGTATTCATGTATAGGCTAACTTGTTTTCAATGTTGGCAACACTCAGCATTTCTGAAAAAATTCAGGAGATAAGTATTGTTATTTTACAGCTTGTAAAGCAATGTCTGGCATCTGATATCGCTTTTAGAGAGGACGAAAAAAAAAGGGAACTCGCATTTAAATTTGTGATTGAAAATTTTCCAACGCAAGTTACTGTTCTGCGGCGACGGTTTTTGTTGCGTTAAATTGTCAATTTTACGACGTGTGTTGCAAAGGTAAGATTGCTTGCAACTTAATTACTCCTAACCCAAAATATACAAGTTCTGTAACCTAATAAAGAGAAAATCTTTTTCCTATTTATAAATATACTCTGAACTGTATATATACATGCATACACATAATCATGGTTGATAAGAAAATTATCTTTCTTATAGGACCTTATAAAGGTGGGAATGACGGCAGAAAATTTTCAGATAATTAAATGTAAAGTATAAAAAGTGAAACACATCTTTCAAATACCGAGCCCAAACCCATTTGAAAGTTTTTTTTTTAATTTTATTTTATTTTTATTTATTTTTTATTGTAAAGTAAGTGACTTGTGTGCTTCAACAACACTGAAGAATTGCATCAGCTATCTTCGAAGATTTTCAGTGTCATGGTAAACTATAATGAGATTTCTTCGGGTAATTTTTTTCAGCAAATGCATATTTTTGATTTCTGGTATATGCATTTGAAAACAGATCTTTTAGTGCAATGGGCACGTTTTCCAAATATCTTTTAGTTTTTGTTTATTTCTTTTAAAAAGTATTAATAATTTAATGTAATAATTTAATGGGCGACAGGCGAAAAATAATTTAATGTTCTGTTCAGTATTAATTTCTTAAATACTTTGAAACTACATACTCCTTAATTAAATGTCTAATTTATTCATATGCTACAAACAGAATTCTAAAGTAGGCATTTGCAAATCTGGGATTAGAAAAATACCAATAGAATTTTTTCTACAGCTTAGTGTGGGAATTGAAGATTTGCGATGTTAGTTGATATGCCTCATTAATGTACTCATCATCATTTCTTCAGTTCATAACCTTATCTCATATGCGTCACATAACATTCAGGGATCCATTAGGTGTAAAATATTTTAAGCAGAAAGATTACATTTCTAGGACTTTCAGAGAACGTTCCTAGATGGAATGTTATCTGAAGAAGCCAGTTTTCAGGGGCAAAAACAGCTGTCCCAATAATAATAATAATAATAATAAAATCTTTATTCAAACAAGTCTTTCGACCAAAATGAGCGAAAAAAAAAATAAACTAGAAGCGGTGGTGGGTAACTGTAAATATACCCACAGAGCCTACATATATACTCAAGTAATTGCCATTCGTAATTACATGCATGTGACACAGTTAAAATGTACTCTTTTTAAATATTAATTACAAGATTAATAAAAATTTAATTCCTTTACCAATTTTGGTAGATGCAGGGGGTCACATTCTCCATAGGTTGTTTGAGCTCTAGAGCTGTAGAAATAGACCCTTTCAAAAACTCGGCATCCTTTCGAAAAACTCTCGTTTGTCTTTCCTCTTTTTGCATTCTCATCACAAAAGGACAGTTTTTAACTAAGAGGTTTTCAGAAGAAAAAAAGATTGTGGACAGATGCTATTATTTTTCAAATTTCATAAAAAATTATATTTTCGATAAATCGATTATTTTAAGTAACAAAATGAAACGTCCTAATCAAAATAAAAATTTATTTTAAAAACCCGAATGTTACCTGAAATTTTTTTGTTCTAATCTCTTCTAACGAAACTACCGCGGGTTATTAACGTAGGATTGCTTATCGTTGCTTACCTCTTTTGTATGTATATATGTATGTATGTGTTATGTATATATGTATCTATCTGTCTATATATATATATGTCAAAATTTTGACGCATTTTTGCACTTTTCTGTTTAACTGTTTACTGCTTGCCCACGCGATACAGACTGGGTATGGTAAGTTGTTAATGATATCTATTAGTTGTTAATGATATTTTTTATTCAAAACTTAATCACAGCAACATGAACTATATATTCGAAAGTATATTTAAAACAAAACAATGGAAATTGATACTTTGATAATTTTTTGTCAAATTAATATACCTTAAAATGAATATGAAAGAGAAAAATATACATCTTACTCTATTGCTGAAATTTGTATTTTATAATGGATATTTCTCAAAGCATAGTGCAGATATTGATAAAAAAAAGACTGTTACAAAGGATCTAAACGTGAATCTCATAATTTTTTGCACATTTTTCTTTTTTTTTTCTCTTCTTTCTTTGTTCTTACATTTTCCCTCTATTCATTTTGTTTCTCAGTACGAAATCCCACTGTGTGTCTATAGAAAACCCCACTGTGTCCTTCATCTTTTTCAGGGAAAAGTTAAATAACATGTCGAAAAGGTTTACTTACGCATTATGTATTTTATAACTATTTTAATGTCTGAGGAACTTTCAGAAATGTTTCTATGTTACTAATATACAGATATGATGATGAAATTGAAATCTTTACAGACCGTAACTCGAATATAGTATCAAGTATCGCGATTTTGGAACCCTAAGTCGGTATCGATGAATATACTTTTTAATGAGAAGACATAAAACTCCACTTGACAAGCGATTCATTAACAAAGTAAGGGTCCGTCGGGTACAAAAAATACAGATTTCAACCGAAGCTTTCCAAATTCCCAAATAGCTATGAGAATTTTCATTACTTTTAAATAATAATAAATTATTTGTCGAACGAATCTTGCTTTAAAACGAAACATTTTTGCAGAGCGGGAAAGGTAGAAATGCAAGTTAACTGCGATAAAAAATAAAGAGTGCATTGTTTCCAACTTATCGGATATACTGTTCAAACGGAACTCTTTTAATAATCCTATCTGAAACGGAAATTTATTCGCTAGAGAAGTTTAATTTTTTTTCTAAATGGATGCGTGTTTACTTGATAACAAGTAAATGTTTTTTCTATTTTGCTTTCACAGGTGTTATGATGCTTCATATTTAAAAATTAATATTATAATATCCGTGAATTTGAAGGTTGAAGGCGAACACTTTATATATAAAAATCAAGAAATATATTCAACTTTATGTACCGGAAAATAAACAGTTTATTTATGTATTAATTAATTTATTTTTTGCGTAACATGCAAGAAAAATTCTAATTCAGTTCGAAATAGATGATATTTTCCCGCTTTAATGCATGAGAAAATGGAATGATTGTTCTCTTGTGCCCTCCTAATCGTTTTCCTTCAGATTTTTCGAACATTTTAATGTGTGTTTTAAAATTTAGTCACTTGATTACTTAAGGCTGCTGTGTACTAACCCTATTGGATTCGCTCACCTCAATGTTAAATATGGAGAAAATGTATCTACTATTTAGAGCTACATAAATGCTGATAATCTATTAAAATGATATTCTCGCATAGCCTGAACTTTTCGGCACCTTGTTACAAGATTTATTTTATAAATTTCGTCCATCAAAGGAATTGATGAGCGTTTAAAACACTCAGATATTTTTCCCCTAAAAATTTAAATTTTAAAATATTATTTTCATTTTTTCAAAAAAAAAGACAAGAAAAAGAAAATATGACAAGGTGTTAAATTTCTTCCTCTGTTACGGAGTACAATTTAAAAAAATTTCTTTAAATCCAAGTCGACAATTGTTGGAGAAATATTCTCCGTATGTTAACATTAAGGTGAGCGAATCCAGTAGGATTAGTACACTGAAGCCTTAAACGATTTGGGGGCCATAGTTGTGATTATTTATTCGAGGAAAGCCCCTTAGAATTCATAAAACTATTTGTATAATTGAAGCGTTTTATTATGCACAGAAACGAAAATACAGCCCTAATTATGTTAACAGCACAAATCCTATTTACTAGAGTCGGGAAGCTAAGTTGACCTTCGCGCTTCCAGTCTCCTAGCCAACCATCTTACTATCTAGTGAAAGTAGGAAGCAATAATCAGCAGTAAATTATAAAATGTTATATAACCCAAAAACCCTTTCAAAATTCCAAATTTCATTAATTACGCATTCCGATTCCAAGAACAAAGGAATTTACTTTCAGGCATCTTTTATATAACCCCTGTAAACTCCTATACAATCCTTGCGGTTTTCAAGTTGCTCGAGCCCAGATATCAGGGCCCCACCCAATCAATGCAAGACTTTGAGCGTCACGTGACTATACCTCTATTAGATTATAAATAGGCGTGCCTCAAGGTACATGTGCGATGTTGGAATTTGTGGTTGCCCCACTATGATGTAGCAGTTGAGAGAAATAAAGTTGTGTCGAGACTTGCAGTGCCTTCCTTGTGTTCAGTCTGGCGGGAATAGAATGAGAACTTGACGGACCCTCGATAATGACAGCGAGCCCCACCGGCCAAACGACTACGTTTATGCGGGAGCTAAAGTAGGATTTCGGGACGCCTCCCACGCAGCCGCCGCCTGTGCTGATGTCACACACACACACACACACACACACACACACACATATATATATATATATATATATATATATATATATATATATATATATATATATATATATATATATATATATACACTGGTATATATGGCTGCGGTACGTAAACCGGACCGGCCCGCCAAAAAGGACGATTATATGTTACTGTGGTAACCTACCAAATTGTGTCAACGGAAGTCCTTCCTTATGACCAATGAGGGATGGTCTTTCCCGCTTCTTAATAAATGATCCATGCATTATTTGTGCATTAAGAAAAAAAAAAGCTTTGAAATCGGTGTGATGGATGTTTGCTGCTCGTTAAAGGGCATTGTATGTATATATATATATATTTTATATATATATATATAATAGGCGTTAATCGAATTATTTATTAGGTAGAGGGAAAACTTTTTTTTAAACTTATAATACATATAAAAACTTATAATTATATAAAAAAATATATGAAACTTATAATAATATTAGAAAATTTGAATTTTCAATCTTTTAATATATAATTACCAAGAAATACAAACCTTTATAAAAATCTAACTTATTAATTATAATCACCTTTAATTTAATTAGTAGCAAATATCCATGCAGAAATAACGCATGAATATAATTATTAGCTTTATTTTCGTCTTCTGAAAAATATTGTATAAAACAGAAAAATATAGGTATAATCTTTGAAACGCACAAATAATGCATGAATATTATTATCTAGAAGATGTATTAAGAATCGGGAAAGACCCGAAAGAAAAATCCCTCCTCGAAAAAAAAAAAAACATCCACGAATGAACGTCCTTCTGAGTGGGGTAATGTTTTCCACGCTAATTTTGGCGTTCGGGAGCGAAATTTCGCCAAAATCTCGCCAAAACGGTCTCGATTCGAGACCGTTTCAAAAAGCATATGGGTAAATCAAAAAAGTATGGGTATATATTTAAATAATTAGAAAAGAACATATAATTTTGAAAGCTGTAATATATTATATAAGCCAATATAAAGTACAATAAGAATTACAAATTACTTAAAATGATAAGTGTATGATTTATCTTTAAACAATAAAGAAAATTTAATTGAAATAAGATGAAACTGAAAATCCAACAGGGGATGAAAGTGAAAAGGAAAATGTCTAGAAGTATTGTTTCTTCTCTAGTAGCATTATTGATACTTACAGATAAAAAGGTGTACTTCTGATTAGTATATTCTGAAATATTTATGCACCTAGGGTACAAAACCTTCCGAAATATTTTTTTTTTCGACCGTGGAGACACTTGTCGCTAGACATTCGTCTGTATGTACACCACGAGACTGCTGGTCATTCATTTAAGTGGGCACCATATAAGTGGCCAGTACTACCCCCTACAAGCCGGTTGTTAACCTTGATCGTCGTGATCCGATGTATAAGCCACTCGTAATATTAATGTGGACACTAATACTTGTCTATTTACATCTGTTTTATTATAACATCAATATCTAGACTAATAATAAGATACATAAGTTTGTTCCGAAGAATGCTCATAAAATTCATGAGAGATGGGTTCATAATCAAAGTTCAAAAGAGACCCTGTCTCTCTCTATTCTGTCCGCTCGCACGCGTCGTTTTTGCAAAGTCCAAGTCTAGTCTAAAAAGAAAAACGGTCTAATCGTCTTTTCATCATTTATACTTTTTTCCTCGTTTCTCGAAGGTTCCATTCTTTCATGTCTTTGATGCAATACCCTATACAGGGGTTCATCTGCTGGTCACCCCCAGGCTGCGTTCTTTTTGGTCAGCCTGACACCCCGGGCCTTTTCATTGTCTCATTGTGGTCTTTTCCTAACGAAGAACCTTTTTTCCACTTAGGTAAGTGGCCACCGCATCATTATCTATTTAACGTTCTGCAAGATTCCTTTAACAAAAAGTCACATCTGGACTGGATTTTACAAAGTTAGGATTAAATCTGTTTTCAGACTATGTGAGAGTCTCACACCGGTCCCGTAATTTAGAACCGAGTCAAGTGAAGAGACCGTGTATTTGACCCCGCACCTCCAGAGGTAAATTTGAGAACTTGAAGGGCATTGTAACCACGACAGATTTTTCGTGCACTAGCCGCCATTAGTGTACACGGCGGCGGATTTGTCAGCGACTGTCATCAAACCAGTGAAGTTCAGATCAGTGGCTCACTGCCTTTGCCAGCCTACCGAAACATAAATTAATCTAAAAAATAGAAAATGAGGTGTTTTTTTTAAGTTGGGAAGGAAATGTTCGCCTTTCGTATACCGTTGAGGAATTTGCAGTTTCATCTATTAGGTGAAATCGAAAAACATTTTCACCCAAGGTCCATACAATGAATGCTCTTCTACTAATGTTTTATAGACATCTTGTGACATCATACTTCTATCAACTTTTTTTTTTTTTTAATGCGGAGGTACTTGTTGTTAAACATTCGCATATTCTACACCGCCGTTTTACTGTCCATTTTATTATGGGGGCACCATATAGGTGGGTAGCATTGCCTCCTATGAAGGGACGAATATAAACGGAGGCATTTTTTTCGTGGCGCAACGCCGGGATTCAATCTGAGCACCCTCAGCACCGAAAACCAGCGCGCTGTACCACTGGGCAGCCACAAGCCCTCTTCGATCAACTAGCAGAGCGATAAAGTCCCGGAAACAATAAGAACCTGAATAGAAAACATAAGTAAGAACTTTGTTGTACCTGTGAGAACAATGCATTTCAAGGAGAAAAAACAACCACCCCTTCTATTACTGAGGGTAGAAATGTCCCAAAATCTTGGCAAAAGGTGAAGAAAAACACTTTCTTCGGGACAGATAACCTAATGTGAGACTTAGCGAGCGCTCAATTTTTCCGACAGAATATTCTCGAAGAATTAGAAAAGGATTGTTTCATTCGGTTTTGCTCCTCTTTCGCAAAGCACTCGAGCACGGTGATTATTTTTGGAGCCGCGTGCAAATAAAATTTCGCTGTCAACCTCTTATTCATGCCATTGTTCCCGCGAAAGCATTTTTAAATGGGAGGCGACTTAACTTACTTTTGTCTGGGTAAATACGAAAATTCATTTATCCACGCCCGGAAGACAAAAGCGAACGCTTCGAGCGTGGCACCCGAGAAAAGGGGAATGAATCTATCTCGCAAAATCCACTCACTCTTCAATCTGCATCTGCCGAGAAGTCGACAGATAAAGCTCGTATTAAATGGGGAGTCGGGGAAAAAAATAACCCCTGTGCCAGCCAGCCACTGCAACCGAAAACAAAACGCGACAATAATGGCATCAGAGAGTACTGTTTGCTGTCCCGAAATAAAAGATTGAGGGTCTGAAATAAAAGCGGCATTGACGGGTCCCATTCACGCACAGACGCATAATTAAACATATTGATAACATTTTTCTCTTATTTCGGCACCCCCCATTGTTCCGCGGATCCTCTTTTGTTCCGATCATAAACAACTGTTGTTTAATAAATACTGCCAACAAGCCACCTTTTCATTAAAAGTATTTCCCACACACAAAGCTCAACGTCTATTGTCTGGGGGGAGAGAGAAGGGGGTCGGTTGCAGAGAGAGAACGCAAAATCTGCAGGGTAAGTGGGGACCAGAAAAAAAAAATGAATAAAGTGCACATATTCAAACAAACAATAAACGCGAAAATTTTTAAAAACCTGGCGGAGTAATTGTTGAGCTGCCCTGTCGTTTTCGAGGTGTCATTGTTGGCCTCAACAATGGAGCCAGCCAAGAATTTCATGATTCAACAATGCTGGTAGAGCCAACAGTAAATAAACCATGGAAGGGAGAGGGGGAGGGAGTTGCGACTTCGGGGGGTGGAGAAGAGCATTCGAAGAGGAAGAAGCTTAATAACAGAGAGCTGCCGAAAACAGTTGACCGTTTGGATACGGGGGAAGGTTTTTTTTTATTCGTCTTTTATTTATTTATTCCATTTGCAACTCGTCATTTCTGACCTCAAGTTAACAATGGAGTGGTGTCAAAGATTTTTCCTAAGAAGCCGGACAGTATTTTCTATTTTTTTGTTCCTCTTTTCAAAACGGTGAGTAAGTTTTCGATGAGGTATTCTTTCAGAATTTGATTGCGTTGTCTGGAGTTATTATAATGATTGTAATTTGCCTTCGTGTTGTGGCTGGGAGAAAAGGTTGGCGGTCACATGATTATTATACGGAAGAGGTAGCAATTGAGAAATATTCATACCCGGGCATTAGACATCACTGTATCCAGATAGGGGGGTGATTACCGGCATATTGGTTTTCGCTCTGTTATTTTGTCTGGACTCACCTGCCTTTTTTCCGCATGAATGTGTTCGGTGAATTTTCGGAGATTTTAATTGGCCACTAAATTAGAATTGTCGCCTAGCTGAATGTTGGAGTCCCCGAAACTACAGAGTCCTGTTTTCAGGGACTCGTTTCTTTTTCTAGAGATCGTACTCCATGTGATGGACATGGTACAATTAAAAAATTTTTTATCGTTGAAACTAAATAAAAGAAAAGCACATGGGGATAAGAGAATCTGTAAGTATGGATTCACGCGTGTAGGGTAGAGCAATTACGAAATGTCTAAATAATTATTTACTGGAGAATGCAGAGGCATCGAACCTTTCCATGGAGCCTAAAAATTAAACAAAAAAGTTTGATTGTAAAGAAAATTTTCATCAACTCCCACTCCTCAACCAGAATTGAAAATTTTCCCTTTGACGATTTCCCATTCTTAAGTAGTATTTTTGATTATGCCATTGGTAGATTGTCGTTTACATAGTGATGCGTAAAACTTAAAAAACTCAGAAATGCTTCAATTGAAAGATATGTTATGTAACATCAGTCATATATTTCTAGGATCCGCATGAATTTCCTTTATACATAGGAAAAGATAAAAAAAAAATTCTCCGTGGCTTAGCTCTCTATCTAGAAGTAAAAAATTATAATTTCCTTATTAAGGCGACAATGGACCATGAAAAACTTTTTTTTATTATTCATCAACCAATTGCTATGAAATTTTGTATACTTATACAGTGTTGTTTAGAGATGAAAATGCTAAATTTAAAAAAATCAGAATGTAATTAATTAAGATATTAATTAAAATCAGTTTGTTAATTACTCTATTTAAAAATGCTCCATGCGCATCAATTTTTTGTCTCAGATATCTAATTTTCTTTCTTAGGCTAGCTTTATATAGTTATAATAAAAGTTAGTAGCAAAATTTGATTTACAGTCATATTTATAAAAACTAGTAAAGAAATCGATAAAAATAGGTCATTTTATGCAAAATTTTATAAAAAAATTTTTTTGATCGTAAAAATTTTAAGGCGTTTTAAGATAGTATAATGAATTTATTACTAAGTTTTATTCTAATATATATAAATAATCATTTTATGAAATTTTATGAAAATTCAAGAAAAATTATGACGCATGGGACATTTTGAACTTACCGAAACGACATGAAAACTTGTTTTGAGAAAATAGTATTTAAAGTTTTAATTTACGTAACATTTCGATTGTTTACGTTTGAAAAAAATACTTATAACTCGGTTAATAATGATCGGATCAACATACTTTTTTTTTAATTTAAAGCTGATGAGTTGCAGAATCATTTTCTGAAAGAAAAAAATCGTTTTTCGGACATATTTTTGTCAATCTAAAGGTCCATTGTCGCCTTAAACTAGTAGATTTTATACTGAAAGATTTTATACAGAGTGGAACCACATTTAAAGACTATGCGTTATGTTCGATTCCAGATTCCAACATCATCGTTGATATTTTTAAATGAAATGATACATGAAATGAAACATGCTTTAGAGATTCACTTGCCACTTTTAACAATGTCAAATTTTGTTTAATTTAGAATAACTTCAATGAAAATAAAATTGGCACTAATTTCGCGGAACAAATAACTTTTCCCAGAATACTCTAGAATATCCAGAGACCAGAATATTAAGCTAATCTAAAGAGTGTGTGTGGGGGGGGGGGGAAGTTTATAATCTTTTAATCAAAATTTTAAATATGTTTCAGATAGGTTTTATTTTAGGTAAATAAAATAAATGTTTGTTGTAAATTTAAGTTCTTTTGAAAATGTGTTTTTTTTTTGTTGTTGTTGCTAACTTTACTGGAAGCGCTGATGGTGGAAATTCGGATTTTATACACTACCTGAGATCAAAACCAAATTGTACATGTAAAGTTAGGAATTAGTTAAAATTGAGGTAAGAGATATAGGTGCTATCAGTTAATTTACGGGATGTGTCCCATCAGAATAATTGCACTAAGTAAATTATTTTCCAGTCGGGACTTTTCCATTTAGTTTTATGGCTTCAAGGGAAATCAATTCTTCCCGAGGTATATACTTTCACTTTTGCTTTATTATTATTTTTTTTAATTCTTATAAGTTTACTAATTCTTCATAGGAATTCTTCAAACTTTATAATTTTTTACTCAAAACTTTGATAATTTTATTTTGTGTTTGTATTTTGTGTTGTTTCTGATGCCCCTTGACCGATAGCATCTATAAGTTCAAGTCCAATTAAGGCTATTGGGCAGAGCGGTACGGCTCCAGTTTTCTAATAGCACCGCGAGGTCGGAGTCAGACTTGTCTAAAGGGCTGGTCGCGTAATTTAGAACCGAGACAAGTGGCAAGAGCGATGCACTTGACCCAGCACCTCCAAAGGAAACTTGAGAACTTGGAAGACATTGCAGCCACGACAGATTTACGTGCACCGGCCGCCATTAGTGTACTCAGCGGTGGATTTGCAGCGACGAGCATCGAATCGGAGAAAATAAGATCACTGGCCCGCTGCTCTTGCCAACTGTATTTTCGGTAATAATAATATCGGCAATTGTGGGTTTGAAATTATGGGCATAGTCAGAGCAAACAGCAGACCCAAGGAATAAATTCTTATCGGTCAGTTAGAACTTACATTGAATCCGTAAAGCCTACGGCTCATGGAAATTTTACCTCTTCTTTCCCCTATCATGGCGGTGTTGGGTAGCTTAATTAACTGTGTAAGTACTTTAGAAAATTTGGTGGGAGGTACTGAACCCTTTTCTAATATTTAGTTAAAGATATTGAACATTTTGTTTTCAGATTTCGTAAAAAGATTATAAGTATGTATCAAACATTTTACAATACCTCTACTTGGATGCTACAATTAGTTTTTAAAAATCTGGGTGAGCAAACTTAAAGGTTTTTTAAAGGAAACAAATGGTCTAAAATAAACTCAGCTGAGAAGATTTTGATCTATATCATCAGGGTATAAGGATTTAACATTATATTGCCATGATTTTAACCTTTGTATAGTTTATACCTAGTACAGTAAAAAATTATTGTATATGAGTATGATACGGTTGTTGTAATTCACAAAATGCATTCCTATTCAATTTCATACTGGGTTGTCGGGTGTAAAACATGCCAAACCAAACACTCGCCTCTTATTTTACTAAATATTTTTATTGTTTTCCAGATGTATAAAGTACTGTTTCCTTAATTTGGCAGCCTTCCTGTATTTATCTAGCAACCTTTCTGTGTATTAAACATTTTTGTTCGACTCTGAATTTTATTTTCTCTTTTCAACGCCACTCAGGAAAACTTTATTTCTTGGATTTGACTTTCTTTTGGAGTTAAAATATACCATGGGTTTACTCCCTAAACAGTAGGGGGTCTCCAAACCTTTATAAGGTGGAATACTTTGAATTCCCAATATTCTCGCAGATTTAAAAGTTTGTCAAAAGTGTGTAACTTTTTCTGTTTTATATATTTTTTACAATTTGTCTACGACTATATCAATTTGTAAGACCAATTCTCACAAACATTAGCGTTATTTTGTTTCATCTATACAGGTGCTGCATTTTAAAATTTCTCTCAGATGTTTAAAGGAACTACTATAAAGAAACTCTTTTGATCCGCCACAGTTAAAATAATTCCGAGGTTTTACTAGCTTGGAAGGGCCGATACTTTTTTAAATGCAATTTACCAGTTAAGGACATTGAAAAACTATAAAGATGAGATTAATTCCGTGTAACTCAACGAAACAAACTATTTATAAACTAGTATATAATGCGGCACGTCCATTTTAAAGGTTGAAGCATTTAAGACTAAATACCAAATTGAAATACTTTTCGACTGAATACTTCGCGAAATTTTCATTTAAGACGAATTTGAGGCAAAGCAAAAATCACATCCATGGTCAAGTGAAAATTATTTAACTCCCCTATCCCGTACCCAAACATATAGATGAGTAAAAAAGGGAAAAATTTGAAAGAAAAGGTCTTAATCATGTAACTGAAAGTAGTAAAAAACATTAACATGAACATTAACATTTGAAAACGTGATCCTTTCATTCAATTTTTGCAAAGTATAAACTTAAAAACTTTCTATTTTCCATCCGTAAAACCGTACTCAAAGCTACATTAGCACGTCGCAGGGATACATATTTTTTCTCTTTACAGAAAATATTTCTCTGCGGGTATTCACCTCTTAGGCATATAGCGGGAGTCAATTTTTGCTTACATAAACATATACAGCACGAAATTCCATTAACAATGCTCAATATGGGAAACGTTATATACAATATACACTCACTTCCAAAAGTTAAGCACGAAGCAGTAATGCGAAAAAAGGGACAAGTACTGCTTTGATTGACATGAAATGCTGCAAGTAAGTAGCTCTATGTTTATTTATGAAACAAATCAAATAATTACATACAGAGATAAGAAAAATATTGAATTTTCATGAATAATGGGATGACGTAATATTTGCATCATTAACAAAATGATGTTTAAATGCAAAACAAACAACAAAACCTGACATTAATAGGGTATGTGAGCACCCCTTTCTTTCATACAAAGTGTGCAGAGTGTGATCATGCTTGTTACGAGGTGTTCAACCACCGCAGAGTCCAGTAATCGCCATTCCTCCTGTAGGGGAGTTTCTAAATCTCTGAGAGTGGCTGGAGATGGGAAACGTCTACATACAGCACGGCCGAGGGCATCCCAAAGATTTTTAATTGGATTAAGGTCCGGCGAATAAGCCGGCCACTCCATACGCGCAATCCCCTAACTCTCCAGTAAGTCGTCAACGATGGCAGCTGTATGGGGACGGGCATTATTGTCCATTAAAACGAAAGAAGGACCAACTGCTGCAGCGTACAGTTTCACAGTGGGGTCTAGGACTTCATCTCGATACCGTACAGCCGTCACAGAACCTCGCCTGTAGATGTGCAGGTCGGTGCGATATCCCAATGAAATCCCTGCCCAGACCATGATGCTTCCACCACGGAATGCGTGATGTTCGGTGATGTTCTCCGGCCGATTGCGTGTGCTTTGTTCCCTCCAGACCCTTACACGCTTATCATCGGGTTGTAGGGCAAATCTGGACTCATCTAAGAACATAAAGTTGCCCCAATCAGACACAGTCCAATTCACATGCTGGCGGCACCACTTTAAATGTGCCCCTCTGGATTGGACGGATAAGGGAACACAAACTCGTGGTACCCGGGCGTACAGACCATTCATGTGTAGCCTTCGACGAACAATAGTGGCAGATATCGTCTTACCAATGGCCGCTGCAACCATAGATGTCACACGTGGGGAGGTCGATCTTCAATTCTCTTGGCTACAACAGCAATATATCGATCTTTCAGGGGGGTGGTAACCCTTGAACGACCGGCTGCAGGTCTTCGGACAACTGTTTGGCGGATTTGGAATTGTTTCCATAATCGTGAAATGACGGAATGATGAACGCCGAAGAAAAGAGCAACATCTGTGATAGACTGTCCTGCTTCAATGCGTCCGACAACCCGACAGCGCTCAGAATCTTCCATTTGTCTTCTGGAAGCCATAGAAACACGTCTAGCTTGAAAACAAATCGTACGAATATTCTAAACACCTTTCATAAGCACTTGCATGCAAATCCTGTAACCCTTCACAATGCCGGCTTCTTATACGATTGCCTGTTTTGCATATTTCTCGACGCGAAACCGTGATTGGCTGTTACCTAACATATTTGCATACTTCCTTCTACCTTTATAGGAAATTTCAGCTTCTTTAATTCAGAATGGCTTACGGAAATTAACATTTTCCTGTTCGTGCTTAACTTTTGGAAGTGAGTGTCTATATATATATATATATATATATATACAGTGGTACCTCGACTTACCAGTTTAATTCGTTCCATGAGGGAGCTCGTAACTCGAAATACTCGTATCTCGAATCAATTTCCCCCATTGAAATGGATGGAAATGCTATTAATTCTTTCCGGGCTCCCCCCAAACACAGCAATTTTTGGTTACATGTTTTTAAATGAGAAAAATGTTCTTATAAATGACGAACGTTGTATAAAAACGCAATACAATAGAATGTACGGCAATAAACTTGTTTTATTAAGTGTAATGTACAACATTTACCTTGGAGATCAGACTTGAAGATGCTGATGAAAGAGGAGGAGAAAAGCTGAACTGAAAAATTAAATCTTATTCGTTGATTTTTGATCTTTTCGCTACGTTTTCCTCGCTTTCGCTTTTATTACGAGCTACCCTCTTAAAGTGAGACACGGAAGCTGAGCGATTGTTGCATCGTTCACTGTGGCTGTAATGTCCAAATTCCTCTTTCTGAGAATCCGAAGATCGTTTTCTCAGAATCCGTCGAAGGAGGAGAGCTTGCGATCCTAGGACCAAGGTCATCACATCCCCTAGAACCCATGGCGAGAACCAGTGTGGGGGAGGGAATTGAACCTATCTCTCTGCGAGAGAAGGAGGACGCTAATCGATTTCGGAGGGCGACTCAAGTGTGGGCAGAGCGAGCTGCCCCGGGTGATAATTGTTGAGTGTTAATCTCTAGGTTTTAGACTGGATAGTAGTATTAGAATAATATGTATACAATTGTATAATCTATATATATAAAACAGTTCCGTAACTGACTCATTCATTCATTCATTCATTCATTCACTGACTGACTGACATACAACGCACAGACCAAACCGCTGGACCTAAAGGGCTGAAATTTTGCATGGCGATTCTTCTAATAGTGTAGGGGTGCACTAAGAAAGATTTTTCAAAAATTCTTCTTAGATTTTTTTAAATTAAATTTTTAAGCTGTTTTTTAAACTTTTTTTACGTTTGCATTTAAAATAATACATTGAGGGTTATAAAATTTATATCACGAGAAAGATCATAAAAATTCCTTCAAAATGAAATTTTTTTCGAATTTTTACCTCCATTTCCTGATTTTTGGTGAATTTTTAAAGATTAATTTTTAGAATTTAATTTATTAAATACGGATCACGTGATTTCTTTTTCTGGTACTTTAAATAAATTTATCGTCATGTGCAAAAAAAAAAGACAAAAAAATATTTTTTTCTTGCTAATGCGGCAGACGATTGGACTTTATTTTGTCTATAAAAATATCCCTTACGATTTTTTTATAAATATGTTTTTTTTACATCAATTGTATACATTGATCGTCGTATTTATTATAAATATATATATATATATATATATATATATATATATATATATTTTTAATTAATTGCATACATTGACCGTTGTATTTAATTTCAATGTACTCCGTAGCGAAGCGCGGGTTTTCAGCTAGTCTATATATATAAAACAGTTCCGTAACTGACTCATTCATTCATTCATTCATTCATTCACTGACTGACTGACATACAACGCACAGACCAAACCGCTGGACCTAAAGGGTTGAAATTTTGCATGGCGATTCTTCTAATAGTGTAGGGTTGCACTAAGAAAGATTTTTCAAAAATTCTTCTTAGATTTTTTTAAATTAAATTTTTAAGCTGTTTTTAAAACTTTTTTTACGTTTGCATTTAAAATGATACATTGAGGGTTATAAAATTTATATCACGAGAAAGATCATAAAAATTCCTTCAAAATGAATTTTTTTTTTAATTTTTACCTCCATTTCCTGATTTTTGGTGAATTTTTAAAGATTAATTTTTAGAATTTAATTTATTAAATGCTGATCACGTGATTTCTTTTTCTGGTACTTTCAATAAATTTATCGTCACGTGCGTAACAACTAAATAGACAAAAAAATATTTTTTTCTTGCTAATGCGGCAGACGATTGGACTTTATTTTGTTTATAAAAATATTCCTTACGATTTTTTTATAAATATGTTTTTTTTTACATCAATTGTATACATTGATCGTCGTATTTATTATAAATATATATATATTTATTTTTTTTTAATTAATTGCATACATTGACCGTTGTATTTAATTTGAATGTACTCCGTAGCGAAGCGCGGGTTTTCAGCTAGTAATTGTATATAAAGGTTGTAAAGATTATATGCTTCTCGTGTTCTCATTTGAGGAGCACATAGCGTTCGCTGCGTAAACTAGCTGCGGGGTATCTGAAGCTTGCTCGCAACCCGAATTTTAGCTCGTAACTCGATGCAAAAAAATCTGCCGAGAGAATGCTCGTATCTCGAAAACACGTGAGCATGCACATGTGTGCATGCGCACGTGTCTGGTCGCTTAGTTTTCGGCTTTTTGAGATGCCACTAAGTTCTTTGCATTGATGAAGAAGCTCCTGGGCAGCTTCGAAACGGCCGTATGCAAAATTGCACCTTACTGCTATTTGTGCTTTATTTAAGTTGGATTTCCTGTTTATTCCTCGAGCACAAAGGTTTTGTCTTTTCTTTTAATACATTTACTTACAAAGTAAAATAAAGAACACGTATACTTCATTTCAAAACTTCACCGGATACTTTGTATTTACTTAATCTATGCATACTGAAATATGCTATGTATGCAGGTGTATTTAAGTAGCAGTGAGTGCATGACTCCATCAAACGGAGACCGCTAAGGAAAACCTGTGGCTAGTGTCCCTCTTTCCGCGGATCGACGTTCGTCTGCGCGCACGCTTTTAATTGCCTCGCCTCCAGACGCCGGTCCCTCGTTCCACCTGTTATTAATCCCATTCTTCGCGGGTCAAACGGGGCGGCATTTTCGCGCCGGAGATCTATAATTCGGAACAGATCGAACTGTGACTCGTCCCTCCTCGTCTATTGCTCTTCCAGATCTTTTCCCCGATAGGTGGCAGAAACAGAAACTGTTATTATATGCAGGCGCGTTTCGTGTATGTTGCACTTTTTTTCTATTATTAATTCTCCTTCTTTTTTTCTATTACTAAATCTTTTTTTTTTTTCCATTTCTCACTCTCCCTCATTATGGCCGCGCAGCGATTCATGTCCGACTTAAGATGTAGCGCATTGTTAGCCGGGCTGTTATTACACAGTGTTTCGCTGTCACGCCGCTTTTGTGCGGTCTAACAATGAGAGGCTGTTATTATTGAGATATTCTGTGCTCCGCTGCCGACCGGCTACCGTGGGCCATCGGCGAGGATCCGTCCCGCCGACAGAATGCCGTGATGCTTGAGATGTTTCTGGCGGCCACAAAAGGTGGGGAGGGAGGGGGATGTAATAATGGAGAGAGTGTTTATTGTCGAAGGAGACGTGGGTGCGCACAAACACACGCTTCTTTTTTTTTTATCTGTCTTCTATTAAAGACCACGTTTCTGGCTGGTCGTGATTCCAATCAGCGCCTCTCATGATTGAATCTGTACCCTTATTTGTACCTATCATAATGCTGATTGCCACCTTGTATAGCATCATGAATTTTGCTGCCCCGTCCGTTGTTTCGATTTCTGAGCGGAGCCCCCGATGCGGGATGCCTCGAAATCCAATAAGATAAATGTGGATAGTTCATAATACGCAAGTATAAATCCACAAAGTTTGTTTAACAGTAAATAATATGAAATGAGACCGGCATTTCCATCAGCCGAAGTCCTGCAGGTAAAAAAAAATCTGTTATTTTAACAGATTTTTACCATGCATTTTGAAAGTTAAGCTCGTATCTATATATATAAAACAGTTCCGTAACTGACTGACTGAATAACTGACTGACAGACAGACAGACAGATAACGCACAGACCAAACCGCTGGATCTAAAGGGCTGAAACTTTGCATGGCGATTCTTCTTATAATGTAGGGGTGCACTAAGAAAGATTTTTGAAAAATTCTTAGATTTTTTTTTAATTAAACTTTTAGGATGTTTTAGTAACTTTTTAAGTTTGCATTTAAAAAAATAATCTGAGAGTTATAAAATTTATATCACGAGAAAGATCCTAGAAATTCCTTTAAAATAAAATCTTTTTCGAATTTTTCCTCCATTTTCAGATTTTTGGGGAATGTTTTAAGATTAATTTTTAGAATTCAATTTAATAAATGCTGATCACGTGGTTTCTTTTCTTTTTTTTATACTTTAAACTAATTTCGCGTCACGTGCATAACAACGAAATAAATTGACAAATAAAATATATTTTTTTCCTTTCTAATGCGGCTGACGATTGGACATTATTCAAAAAAATATTGAAATACAGTAAAAGAAATGTTCCTCAAACTGTACTATATTAACTGTACTATATACTTTGGTATGTTTTATTAGATTTAATTTGAATATCTTCTTCTACATTATTTTATCTATAAAAATATCCGTTACGATTATATATATATATATATATATATATATATATATGGATGGTATTAATTGCATACATTGACCGTTGTATTTAATTTGAATGTACTCCGTAGCGAAGCACGGGTATTCAACTAGTCTTAACATATGGTCTTCTAACAGCAATGCAATGCATTACTCCCAAGTGGCATGACAAGAAATGTTTCAGGGCCTTGTCCAACGAAAAATAGAAATTTCGAAAGGCACTTAGGGATGAATCACTTGAATTATTTTATATAAAAAAAAATCCCCTTTTTTTTAAGTTCCGAAAATGAAGAAGTTTTGCGGATAAATTTTCAGTCAAAAAATTGAAATAATTTAAAATTGGTATTCCCTTCAGCTAAACGTAGCTACGTAAATTTAGCTATGATAAACTCCCCGCGTACGATATCAAATGTTTTCATGCTCTATTGGGTTCAATAACGAAATATATTTTTCTTTGCGCTATGCCGATGGGGAACACATCCCTCATTGGATTACAATATATTATTCCGTTCTAACCTCATCTCACCCTTTTATCGACTCTATTTTTTTTAATTCATCTAAAAATAAATTACTCGAATTTGTTACAAAGATTGGTTGCCTTAATAATGCTATCTGATAGGAGTTGCTCCCATCGCTTAGATTATTTTTAAACTTTGATTTCATTATGTATAGAATTTCTCGTTTTTACAAGTAATGATATACACTGTTTTATTTTTAATTTTGTGTTCTTCCATTAATACGTACAGCACACCTATTAGTTTTATGAATTGTGCCAGTAACCTGTTTAACGCTGTAAAATAAATTTAACCAGCCCGTCAGCTATCCAGCATAATAATTGCCAACAGTTAATTTTATGATTTACTTATTGCTTTTTACAGTGAGCTATGGGGTTAATTTACCAAAGATAAGTTGGGTACAGAAATTTACAGCTAAAAGGTTATGAAAGAACTTGTAAGATGCATACATGCATGACACACATACATACTAAGAGTGCGTGTAGGACAGTAAATACCAAAGATGATGAAACGCGTGATAAGTGTTTTTCACGGATGCCCCATGACGTTCCATCCGATAGATTATTTCATTTATTATTTTTTCTCAGCAAAAAGGAGCAGTCGCATTACTATGATTTATGTGATGTTTGGGAAAAATTATGATTTCTTTTTAAATCTGCTTATGCTCTACCGGTAAAGCGTGTGCTTATAATGACACGTAAATAAACGAAACGAACTAGATACCGATTTGTACTTTCCGAACACTCGGTTGTCTTTTACGCCGTTATTGATTGTACACTCATACGCTTGGGCAGTTTTAACATATTCTTTGCGGTATAGTTTATTTTTAATATACATTTTTATTCCTTTTAGTTCCTTTTGTTTTCCAAATAACGCGTCACAAAATCACCTTTAACTGCCTTAGGTAATTCTAATCCCTTAATTTCTTTTTCCAAAACCAAATCCTTTTTTTTTCTTATGAATCTTTCTTGCTATGTGATGTCATTTAAACGACTTATATAAATATGCTTACTATTACCTGGCAAGCACATCCTCCCAAATTTTTTATCGAAGGAATAATCTCCATTTGGTACCAGGCCTTTACATATACGTTATTATTTTTTTAAAAAATATTTTCATTTCTACGAGCTTCGCCTGTAAATTCTGATAATTAAAAACAGTACTTTTGATATACGGCTCTTTACTGTTAATGGAACGTACAATCAACTACAGGCGTAAGAAAAATCCTTATCATTAACAAAAATAATCCTTGTCATTAACAAAAATAATTATTTTTTAATAACTAACTGAATAACTATTTAAAATTTCGCGAGTAATCATGACAAAATTGTCTTATAACCTTTATCGAATCCAACCCCATACCGAGTAAATCTGATGTTTTGACAATCGTGTAAAGCAGGAAAAACTAGTAACAGTCAAGAAAGTGAGCGTACTGATAAACAATAGTTGATAAGATCTATAAAAAAAAAATGACTTGAAACAGCTTTTATCATTTTAACCAAATGTCAGGTATATTCCTTTGTTTGCAGGCCATGTTGGCATTATTTTAAACAAATTGAAATTTATTTTTATCCTTTCTCTTTCGAGTTCTCCGGTTAATTCACTCACGGGTTATTGAGCGTTACATTAGGTAGTTTGTTTAACCATAATCAGGACAATAGCGAGTACGTTGGAAGGCAAAGAAGCAATGATGATAACAATAGTGTGTTAGGTTGAGTGGTCGAAAGCCTGGGAGGGGAAATTTACAGGAGATGGGTCGTACTCAAAAGAGATTAGGAGGGTTATCTATTAACAACTCATCATGGTCAGAATTCTTTAGAGAAAGCAGGCTACAAACATCTGCACCTTTATTTGTTTATTGCTGCTATCTATAACTTAAAAAATAAACAAATAAGCAAAAACAGAGGGGCTCTTAGGGGGTTTTGTTCATTTCTTCCCGTGAATATGAAAATCCTTTTTGGATTTCTTTGGGTTTTTAAAACAAGTTTCGATGATTCTTCATAAAAGCAAAGTGGCGTACAGCAAACTTTCGGAAACACCGGCATTGGCCAGGTGAGTAAAAAAAAAAAAAATCTAGCATGATCTCTCGAAAGTTAAAGAGATTCGATATTAATTGCATACATTAATATTATTTAGTTTCTCGATTCCTTTTTCGGAAAAATATACTAGTTTGGATCGAAATCAGTCTTCTTAAATTTCCCAAAGAGTCAAACATAAAAATGTAAAATAACTAATTATTGGTAAAATGATCAGTTAGAGGGTCGAAAATCAGTATGTAAATAATTCGGTGGGACTATTGACTGCTGGTGCTTCCTTTTCTCAGAATGTTAAGTTTCCTGGGATTAAGTTTTCAGTGAACTAACTCATTAATTAAAGAAAGATTTATAGTTTGTTAAATTTTCCTAATTTTAGAGCACGCGGTCATTAACAGTCTCAATAATCAATGGAACGTAATTTTCTACGGAATTTCAAGTTTCTATTTCAGCTCTTCGAGAGTGTTGACAGGGAGAAAACTAACAAGACAGCAGTGCCGAAATAAATTTAAATTTGTTGAACATAAAACACCAATTTCTGAAAATTATTTAAATTCAAACCCCATAACCTATTACTGTCAAATATAATACGAGGAAGGCAAAGGCAATAGAAGAGATAGCCCCTTTATGAAGAGGAAGGGAAGCAGTATTAAGCCCCCTCCATCCCATCATCCCCAAAACTCCGATCTCCAATACATTATCACTTATGTATTAATAAAAAATGCATATGTTTTCCCTCTTCCCGGAAAAAAAATAATAAATAATTCTGACTTTGACACTTCTGGGGAGGATCTTATTTACGATACTAGTGGTTCTAAAAAAACGTTATAATGCATTATGTAGCATCGATTCTATATGGGGACTGTCCGTACTCGATGGCCTGCAACATCCCGGACGCAACACCCTCTCGATCGCCATTTTTGACTTCCAAATAACCCCTCGTGAATGGCAGAGTTCAATCCTTTTAAATCGTAAGTCGTCATTTGGGAGACCGAAACATGCTTTAAAAACCTCCTTTGAAGAATAGGGAAAGAGAGAGAGAGAAGAAAAAAATTCCACTCAACCGTCAATCGACGGGCCATTATGTTCGAGAATTCCTGGCCCCGACAATGGCAACAACTTTGGGTAACATCCTGCTGGAACACCGGGTTCCTTATTGAAACATCACAACAAGGCGGCGACTGAACTGAATCAATTTTGCTGACTCCATGAATGAAACCGTTGGCCTGTGTCCGCTTCGTTTTCTTGCTTTATTACTCGCCCCCGTCCTTATCTCGATCTCGAATCCTCCTCCTGCTAATGCTGTGGACAAGGGGGTGAAGTGTGTTATGTGCGAACAAACAATGGCCAACAAAGGCAAACGGATTGCTTGGCTTGTTACACTACTCCGCTGTTTGTACAGAAGTGTGCGCGCTTTGTTGGGAGATGTCATTTCGGCAACATTCGCCTCTCGGATTTTGCTCCATTCACGCGGGCTCTGTTTTTTTTTCTTCCCCTTCACGTTTTCTTTCTTTCCCGCTGCTGGTCATGTGGGGGGTGCCATTACAGTTGTTTTCGCTCTCTCTGAACAAGTTGTTGAGTATTCATTCAGCGGGAGAGAAAGTGGAAGTAGTTTCAAACAAAAGGTGGCTTCAATGGACCTGGTTTGTTTAGATTCTCTTTAACGCCGTACTACGCCACTGACGCGTGCAAACAGGAGGAAGATTCGGGTGTGTTCAGATTTTTTTTTCTCCCTCTCTCTTCTTTTTTGAAACCTCTTTCGGATTTCCTTCGAGCGATTTCAGTTTTTGCACGGAACTTTATCCAGTCTGTATCGAATGCATAGAAAAGTAGCTGTACCATCCAAGTCCTTCATCGGGAAATTTACTGACAATGTCAATTTTCGGGTAGTTCATGCTAAAAGATTTAGCCCACCCACATCAACTGTAACCGCAGCATAACATAAAAATTCACGGCTTTTCAATCAACCTCTTAACGTCTGATCATGAATATATTTTGTCCACTGTTACTTGCAGATATGCTCAACCTGCTGCATTCCGACAGGGATTTGCTATGACACAGACGCTTGTGCACTTCAAAAACACCGACACAGTACGAAACTAGATCCGAAAGGGTGGTCACTGCGTGTTCTCTAGGCAGTGCCTCAGTTTACCTAGTCTTGAGAACATAGGAATCTTGTAAAGATTGTAAATAAAAATTTCTCCCAAATAGAATCATATAGTCGAACACTTTTCTCGAAATACTTGCTCGGTTTTTTTAATGGTTCTTTATTCGTGGGAATCGACAAACAGACCTCTCTAAAGGAGTTAACTACCTTAATCCCTCGCAACTACAAGAAATTCCTATTAGTGGGTCAAGCTATGATAGTATACTGGCGATCGTTGCCGGCAGAAAGCAAATTTTTCTCTTCGGTCTATTTTTCCGACGATGTACGATAACAAGCAGTCTGGATCAGATTTGCGCAGACGTTGTCGGAACCAACACTTCCTATAGGTAATGTATAGTCACTCTGTTTTGAAACTCAAAAGTAGAGAAAACTATCTGAAGAATGGCAAGTTGACTGAATGGTTGGTTTGTCTACGGTCATCTTTTCCTTCAAAAGAACTAATGGACTTGCAATTTAAAGCCAGTTCCGAACGACTAAAAACACTCATCGACAACAGACATATTCAGAGAACTGAAGAATCAAATCTAACTTACTGCCCCCTTTGAGGTCAAATTGAGCCAGTGATTGGTTACTCCCTCAACACTAGACCTATGATCCCTAATCATACAGTTTTTAACACTAACTAACTAACACACACACACACACACACACACACACACACACACACACGCCCGCACGCCCGCACGCACACCATCGCGCCTGGTTCCAACGGCTAGCACTTTTGTCATCCGGCATGAATAGAGTAAAGAGATGTAGGATGTTACCAGAATGAGACATCTTTTTCTACCACAATGGGGGATCAATGAAATACACTTGCACATAGAGCACATGCCTCCACTAGATCTCTTAAATTCCAATTCCGTAAAGTGTTTACTTTTTTCTTCTTTCGCAGTTTTATTTTTAAACTTCTCATTTTTTATGCATATTCATTTGAAGCAGTTCGTTGTTGCTTCTCTAAACTCAATTTTGGAGTAAATGCTGGCATGAATTTTGCTCTTCCGTGTTAATCCTCAGCAGCAATGACTGCTCTCTCTCGCGTATACTAGACCTGTTACGCCGAAGATCTCCTATCAAGTGCGAGGCTGATATCAGAATGCATAAGAATTGTGCATCTATTGAATTTTCAGGCTTCGCTCTCGCTGCTTCATTTGTTCTATTTCTAATCAACATTGTGTACCATTTATCTTTAACAGAGGGTGTCAGATAATTCCATCTCTTTAGCTCATCCAGAAGACAATAAAAAGAAGAAAAACTTTTAGAACTTCAGGGAGTCTAAACACACGTTTAAAATATCTATTTACAAAATCACTTTGGTTTCGGAACGGGTCTGTCACTGACGTGTGACCGGGGGGGGGGGGGGGACTTGGGAAAATTTTAACCATTCGTTTTTGGACCATATAGAACATAATTCCACTCATTCTTGTTCCTATCGCTGTCTGCCTGACCCCTCTGGGCAAAAATATCTCGGCTCGCAAATACAGCCACGTGTTTTTTTCATTTTTTTTTCAAAAATCTTCTGATCAGATAGAGCGGCGCACACCGTTCCGCCGCATCACCTCTCCATTTAGGTTTAGTGCCTCGTTAAAGAACCCGCAGTTATTACTTTTATTCCCCGCGAACATTTCTCTCTTTTACAAAACCCATAACAATTCCCCGTTATCTGCGGGCACCCGGCGATAGAGAGAGAGATCCTCCGATAGCCGGTGAAAAAAAATGTCCACTCTGAGAGGAAGTGGGGCCCTGCTTTTATGCGGTCAGTGTTGGCGGACAAGGGCCCCTTTTCAAAAGGCATGCCATAACTATTAAATTCGTTCTTCACTCGAAAATCGCTTTAAGTGCCGGACATATAGCTCCCGAATTGTGCGTCTTGTTGTAGTACGCGGCTTTTTTATCCCCTCCCCCCTCTTTTTAAGAACGCTGATAGTCTGTCACCCCCTCCCCCGCATTAGAGCCTCAGGGCCTTCCCGGGGTTGCAGCGAAGTTGGAAAGGAAAAGTGTCGGACAGTGGTTGAATAAGAAACGTCGCCAACGCATTTCTCAAAAGTGGCTACAATTGGTTTTTTGCTCCACAGATGGCGACGTCTCGCCGAATATGAGATCTAGAAAAATGCGAGGTAAATTTCCCGGGAAAGAGTAATTCATAGTACTGGTGTCCATGGATTTTAAAGAAGGAGAGTAACACCTTTACTCACTAATTAAGTTAGTTGAGCTGGAGCAACAATATCAATTCTGGGGGTTAACTCAGAAATAGCTGAATAATTATATAAGTTACATATCATATGATTCCTCCTCATGCAAGGTGAAAATAAGCTTCATATAAAGGAGATTAACGAGTGGTTTAAGCCCGAGTCAGGCTTGTTGGGAGAGACACTATCAACTACTGAACCCAGAAAGGAAATGCTGAGAGTTCACCTCATTTGATTAGAACATACTCAGCCGCCATACTTATCAACATATCAAGTCTCGTCACTTGATTCGATTCAAAATTACGGGACCGGTCGTTTGGCCCAGTCGGACTCCGAAATTTGTGGTGCCAATTCATCAAAACAGGAGCTGCACCTTCATCGCCCATAGCCTTCGGGACTTAATCTGATGTTGCTGTCGGTCAAGTGGCATAAGCAACAAGGAACAACACATATCAAGTTTGTCTCTCTTGATAGAACTTAGAGCAAAGAAGTCGCATGTGAAGTGAGTGGGGAGAAATTAATAAAATTTCAAATAGCCTTTCAGGCTACTTTTTATGTTTATTATAATTCCTTATATCTAGCTAAAAGCTGTACTTTTATGGCATACAAGGACAGATATGTATAATTCTATGCGATGTCAACATCCTTTCGTCTAATTTACAGCTTTCTAAGAATATCAGTCTGTAATATTTATGACTCATCTGTGATTGCAATATGAAAAAAAATTATAGCAAAATACCCATAAGTTGGCAAAACAGTCGTATGCTTGAGGAGGAAGATTAGAATACTACGAAATGAAAAGCAGACTTCAACTGCCATTGCTGAAGACACACTAAAACGTTTTAGATTTATCTAATGTTTGTAGTGCATATGTACTGTTATTTTTCACGCTCCCTATAAGTAGACTACTTATAGGGACTTCACTTAAACATTGTGAAAAGGAGGTTACACAATGTTTTTTTTTTTTTTTCATAAAGAGTAAAAATGATTCCTATCGACAGAAGAATTAAAAAAATAATAATAATCGAAATGGCTCCCAAAAAATTGAAAGAAAATAACACTAAGGAATATTAATTCTAATTTAATGCAGATGTTGTTGCTGCTGCTGATCCCCGTCACCCAGCAAAGCTAGATTAGGTCCATGATACCGCACACTCTCAAGAAGTCAATGAGCAACAATGGCCGCTCCAGAAGATCTTCCTTTTCAAGTCCCAAGGACAAAAGGATATGATCCGGAGTGGCTTATATATGCAATTGATCTTATAAAAGTTGTTTTTATTTTAAAATTAATTATATGATTCTTGAGAACTGAAAATGAATTTTTTATTACCCCTACAGCCCGAGGCAAATTGAAGACGATTACTTTAAACCTGTGTCATTTTCATTTATAATAAACTAAACGTGGTAATGTAATAACTCAAAATAGGCAATTCAGAAATAAATCCTTTTAATATTTAGGGCTCTACAAAAATTTCAAATATTCTAAGTTTAATTTCGTGTCGTAAAAGATTACCGTATCAGTTTCACCTAACCAACCAGCAGACATTAAAAAATATATATATATATATATATAACAAAAGAACAATTAAAAAGGAAATTTAGAAATTTAATCTTAAGGAATTTAATTTAAAATATTTTTACATTCTGACCAAGAAATAAAAAAAAAGAAGATATTAGTTTATGAGCGTAAAATTATAAATCAGAACCTTTCCCCCTAAAAGTTATGGAAAATTTGTAAAAGTCGGCAGATATGCTTTTGAGGGCTGTATGTCACAAATTTAAACAACCCCTCAATTTCATTCACATTGTAAAGATGATCTATGAATGGCATCTTTTCACCATGCAGTTGAGAATAATAATTAGTGCAAACCATAATTAAAAAAATTAAAAAAAAACAAGTACTATAGCCTCATATTTATAATTCTAATAAATCTGGCCTGATTTTTAGGAATTTTGTTTAATTCTGTTTCATTTCATTTCGGGAGGGGGAGATCTATCCTTACAAATCTAGTATTAACTATCATCGTTTTCATTGTATTGGATCACAGAGAAATAAAGAGCTTTAGTATGGATTAAATTTTTGTTACCATGAATAAACAAGCCATTGGTAAGTTTTATTTGAATACCAAGAGGATAAGATATACGAATGATTCTGCATAATTGTTAAATCAGTGGAAGGAGTGCAGATCAGACACGGAGAGATATAAGAAGTTTTCGGCCTTGGACTACTTTTCATCTCGTTAGACAAATGAATGCAGTCGGGAGAGATTCAATTATTGTGTATTTAAAGGGTTTTCCTTTTTTTTCTTTTTTCTTTTAACTGAACATTATCCTTAATTTTTTTAATGGGATAAATTGCAGTAAAAAGTTTCTGGAAAAATAAATAATTTATCAAAACACACAATATTCGATCTTTATAATTTCTGAGTTTTAAGTAAACTTTTAAAGATAAATACAGGCATATACAGTGGCTCCCAAAAGTGTTCGTACACTTACGAATTTCAATGAAATAGGGGTCTATCCATTAATTAAAATGAATATATCAGAATGGGTATTTAATAATAAGATCCATAATCTATTCTTAACAAAACTACATGAAATATTTTGAAAACATAGTAAAACTTAATTTTTAAGAAACCAGTAATCAAAAAGTAACAAAAACTTTATCTCACAAAAGTCATCGTACACTGAAATATTTTCGGATAAATTCATAATTAAAATTATCGTCTGGCGCTTTATTTTAATTTTTGAATTGTGGTGGCATTTAAAATATCGCTTGGCTTTAATTTTTGCTTGCCTACTCCGTAATATTTTATTTATTATTTAAAAATGGCTCGTAGTCGTAAAGAAACAACAAACAGCATTCGAAAATTGATTATTTTTCAACACAGTAGTGGTAAATCAGTTCGGAATATTTCTAAATTACTTAATTTATCCCATTCTACTGTGCAGTATCTGATAAAACGCTTTAAAGAAGAAAATTGAATCGAAAACAAGGTAAGAAAAGGCCGTCCGGCAAAGTTAACAAAACGTGATCGGAGATTTATAATTAGAAAATTTGTGAAAAATTCACGTTTGAGTGCTGTAAAAGTTTCTGCAGAATTCAATAAAACATTTTATACTTCAATTTCACCTGAAATTTTTTGACGAGTTCTCAGAACAGCTGGATTACATGGGCGTTCTGCCCATAGAAAATTTTTTGTGAGTGAGAAAAACAGAAAGTTTAGGCTTCCCTTTGCACTATCAATGATAAATAAGCCCCAAACCTATTGGAATAATGTCTTATTTGCCGATGAACATTTTTGGTGCTGATGGGCGTATAATTGTATGGAGAAGAAAAAAATGAGGAACTTAATCCCAAGAACTTAGTAGGAACAGTTAAGCATGCCGGTGGAGGTATCCTTGTGTGGGGGTGCATGTCAGCATCAGGACTAGGAAATTTGGAATTTATTGATGGCATAATGAATCATGCTGTTTTTATAAATATTTTAAGAGACAATTTAAAATTATCAGCTCAAAATTTGGGTATTGGGAACAACTTTGCTTTTGTATCAAGATAACGATCGTAAGCACACGGCTCTCAACGTTCGCCTCTGGTGTCTCTATAATTGTCCACAAGTTTTGAAAACACCACCTCAATCGCCAGATTTAAACCCAATAGAACATATTTGGAGAGAACTGGAGGTTTGAGTATGAAATCACGACATTCACACGAAAAGCGAACTAAAAACAATTATGATGGAAGAATGGATGAACATTGATGCAAAAATTACAAAAGAACTAAAGCAATCTATTCCCAGACGTTTAAAAGCTGTTGTGGATGCTAAAGGATATCCTTCTAAATATTAATTTACCGAAAAAATTAGAATATTTACTAATATGTAGAGATTTTTTACAAGTGTACGATGACTTTTGTGAGATAAAGCTTTTGTTACTTTTGGATTATTGGTTTCTTAAAAATAAAGTTTTACTATGTTTTCAAAATATTTCATGTAGTTTTGTTAAGAATAGATTATAGATCTTATTATTAAATACCCATTCTGAAATATTCATTTTAATTAATGGATAGACCCCTATTTCATTGAAAATCGTAAGTGTACGAACACTTTTGGGAGCCACTGTATGTCATATTAGTAGAAGTAAAACAGAACAAATTTTTCCGAGGTCTTAGTCATGTAAAAAAAGCATATGTTCAATTTTCTCACGCTATAAAAATTATATTTATTTTGAAATAATATGAAATTTCGTTGAACATACTTATCGATATTATTCACTTCAAGGATTCTCCATGGGTGGCAAGGGCAAAACATTACCATAGCTTGCTTGAGGAAATTTAATAAATGAAAATCAGCCTTACAAATAATCAAAGCGCCTACCCGTATTATCAATACTCTGACTTTCCCTCCTAGATTCTTATTGCATCCTCAAATCGCATTTGCTGATCATTATCATCCTATAAAATAATTTTCCATCCTTACGTAGTACAAATCCTCTAAAACTGTTCCTCTTTTGTGAGTATACGTCCCCCAGTGGTACGCGTCGGTAAGTGGAAACGAAACCACCTCTCTATGGAAATTACGCTTCTGGCCCCCTTGATACGAGGCTGCAATTAAACCGAAAATTCTTTGTGATCGGGAAAATCATGCAGGTTAGAACATGCGTATTTCATTCCAACAGAAATGGAGGAAGGATTCGCATAGGTTGCTCAGAGTTTCGAAATTTTGCTCTAACACACGCATATCGAATCCTTTGGTGCTGGACTGCAAATATTTCAACTTAGTCATCTACAGGAATATGTTCAATAATGTCCAGAAGATTTTAAAGATCTTAGCTAAAGTAAATTAAAATTCACACACACACACACACACGATAAGGATTCAATCTCAATGACTCAAAAAGAAAAAAAATGAAAGTTGGTTGGTTTTGGAATGCTATGATCGTCTTCTAGCTACATGAAGGTTAATTTGACTAGCATCTACAGTTGGAAGCCGATTCCGTAAGGCAGAGTGCTAGAGGGTTCAAGCCACCAGCGGGTTCGAACCTACAGACTCTGGTACTGAATGCTAGTGCCCTATCCATTCGGTCATCCTTTTCAAAAATTGGAATTGTTCGTAAAAACAATTTGAATTTGGAGATTCCTTTTCCTGTAAGAAATCTAAATCTCTTAAAAAAACAAACTCAAATTTAAAGATTTTTGCGTATTTTTCTTGGAAACTTACAGAGTTCTATACCTGTCTCAGTGACTGGAATAAAGGATGCGTGGGAAGTCATATAAACATTTATTTCCATGCCCACCACCCTTCGGAACAGTGGCATAGGAACTAAATACCACACCCTATCGTTCCATCTCAGAGATTGGAAAAGGATTTTTCATTGAAGAATCTTTTTTTCGATATTCATCCCTTCGCCCACCTACATAGTTAAAATAATAAAAACATCTGTTCTAGTTAAAAGCATTGTAAAATATCTGTCCTGATTATTTGTTTGCATTGTTGAAGATCTGACCGTGTACATCAAATACAATAAATGTATCATTGCTCCTTAACGCCTATGTATATAACTGCCTGATGTGTTTTGGGAACATAAATAATCCTCGGTTTCCTTTATAAAAGTACATTTCCTTTAAGAAATAGATATGCATGGGCGTATTAATTGAATTTAATAGTATTCAGACTTTAAATAATGAAATACTATCGCAGTCAAGAAAACCCAAGCTAAGAAGATTTAGGCATGGTATCTTCACGACGAACAGTCAATGTTTAACACTTTGGTCTCGAGTTTAAACAATAAGGGCACCTTTTTTTCTAGCATAAAATTTCTTAATGTTTTTAACAATCTCTCTTAAAGATATGGTTACCTTTTTTCTATGATTATGACACAAAGAAAGGACGTTTTTTTCTGTGTCACTCACGAGCAAATAACTAAAGACCTTTCTTTAAAGATTGTCCCCGGATGATTCCCAGACTTTTTACGGAGAAAAAATGCTTCACTGAGTACGGGTTCAGATGTTTTTATGTATGAAATTGTGACCTTAATCATAATAGATTCCTTTCATCCCATGAATCATTATAGAAATAAACGAAACACTCATCCTCAAATTTAAGCGTGATAAAATTTGATGACATCCTTTTCCCGCCTTTGAAAAATGCACTGTGATGAATAAGTAAGCAATTGCAATAGAAATAAATCCATGTCCAAACATTTTTCCATACGTTTTCATTGCATATATATATTTAACTTTCTTAGTTACGCCGCCCACTTGGTGTAGTTGTTAGCATTCTGAGCTGCCACGCAGTGGGCTTGGTTTCAAATCCCGAATAAGGCTTGGTCGTTTTCGTGTCGTCCACTCAGAGAAAGCAATGATGGCTCACCTATAGGGTGCTGCCATTATAAAGTAGCCAGCAAAATCGCGGTGAATATCAAATAGCGAATGTCTCACGACAAAGTGCCTCCTTATAGGAAAAAAAAATAAAATAAAAAACTTCTTTAGTTACAGTATGTAAAGAATCATAGAACTGGATCCAAGACGGAATTTCAAAACGGCATGTTTTATTTTTTAAAAACTCATAAAAGAGTTTATTTGCTAAGGATCGCTAAGAGTTAAGGATCTGTTTGCTAAAAATCCTGTATGTAAAGATCCGTATGTAAAAAATCATAGAACTGGATCCAAGACGGAATATCAAAATGACATGCTTTATTTTTTAAAAACTCAGAAAAGAGTTTACTTGCTAAAGATCTGTTTGCTAAAAATCCATAAAGGTTTCGGTTTTTAGCAAATTGTAAAACTTCTGTATACATAACTAAATATAACTCAGTTAATGGTTTGAGAAGGAGAGAGCAAAGCTTTCTCCCACTGAGTGTTTCTATGGAGCAAATCTGATTACTTTCCATAGTCTAACAAAGGCCCTTAAGATACTGGCATACCAAATTAAGTAATCACTTATTGTTGATCGGGAATACGGTTATAACCTAACGAATACGTCTAAACCACAGGAAGGAATTTTTAGCCATACTGTAAATTTTTATTTACTATCATTATGTACCGATTATATGAATAATGTTTAAACAAATTGGTGAACCTTAAATAAACAATGTGTATGAATGATTAATTTTATATTAATGTTGTAAATTAGTTACATATTGGGGCGCTGTGGCCCGGTTGGCAAGGGTAGCGAGCCAGTGACCTTCAAGGTGCTGGTTCGAAGCCCGCGGTGACAAAACTATCGACGTGTGCACTAATGGCGGCTGATGCACGGTAAAAAATCTGCGGTGTATATTGCGTTAGGATAATGTCCAATCGCCTGTCGCATTGAAAAAAAAGTTATAGTTACATATATCATAGTAACTACTTGTATTTAGTATAAGCTTAATAATTAAGGGATGACAAATTTCAAACTAATTAGAACCCCTAGATACTCCCCCTTCCCCTCAAAATTAATTAATTAATTAATTTAAAAAGTATAAACTGATTTAAACGACAGCATCAGTGAGGAGACATGGCTGAATATACTTTTGATTTTCTTGATCGTGAGTGTGTAGATGGTCAGTGAGCGATAAGATGCAAACGCTCATCCGTAATTATGAATGTATTATTTGGCGTACTTTATAAAGGAAACAAATGTAAAAGGTCTATTGGCATTGTTCAGTCTGACTGCAATTTGCAATAATTATCACTGACTGTGACAGGTTTTAATTTCCTGTATATATTTTAATGCACGAGTGTACCCACACGCGTTCACTGACAGAAAACGAGAATGTGTGTTTGAGAGAGAGAAATGAAATCATGAGAGGAGTGTCGATAATAAAGTTGTGGGGAGAGTCCCTAACCACTTGTCCACACCACTGCGTGCCATAAATTGACTTCCATCTCTCCCCCCGGAACTTACACGCCTCATTTGAGAAGTCGCGGTGCAAACAGCGATAGGCAGCCAAACGCGGGCGCCCCTGCGCCGGACCTTTTCATCGTCTCTGCTGCAGAGAATATTTTTATTGTCGGGCCTCTATATTGTCGCCTCCCGCAATATTTCCCCTTATATTTTCTCTCGGTCCAAGAACACAGCCCCGGGGCCCTATAACAAACGGGGCCGTCAAACAGTTTCCAGCCGTTTCGGTTTCGGGAGGGGAGGAGGGACGGTATTCTATTTCCTGTTTCTGGGTGCCGAGTGCTGGGCCATTGTTGGGGCCCGCCGACAAACCCCCATTGTTGGTTTTTCCGATGGCCGTCATAAAAGATAGCCGCGTGGTCAAGCCACCTTGTTACTATCGTCATAGAGATGTTTTGCTTTTGTTTTGCTGCGGAATTCTTCTTTCTTTCTTTTTTTTTTCTCTTCTCCTCATTTCTGCCGCTCCTGTTTTTGCCCGTTTCCTTTTTTCCCCGGCAGTTCCCGTTTTCTGTCCTCCTCCCTATCTCTCGTGCGTGCGTGTGTGTTCGGCAGAAAGGTTTGCCAGCTTTGGCAAGGAACGGCCCTTCCGCTGTTTGTCAGATCTCACTTGTGGTTTCTTGCTTTCATTGTGAACATTTTTTTTTCTTCATTTTGCTTTTCTTCTACGCGGATGTGTATTATTCTCGTATATCTATTTCTCTTTTTTTATTTAAAAACCTAGTATATGACATCTCAGTTCAGACTGTCACGTAGACTTGTCGAGGTGCAGCCAAAAGACACGCGCGATTCTGTTAAAAAAAATTCGCAATTAAGGATCACATTTACGTTTAATGTTTGACAAGTAAATCCAACTTGGTGTTCAGGGGACCCAGCAAATGATAAAATTAACCAAAATTTTCTGATATGTCGAAATGTCTTTTGTGTACCACCCTGTCCTATTCCACTGATACTCTTTTCTAAAATCCTGGGTCTCCTCAAGACAGTGCCTATTTTACACTTAGCTTGAAGAAATACCAAAATATCAAGCAGGGCGGTCGACCTGCAACGCCAAGCTAAAAAAAAAAAAAAAAAAAAATAGACACCAAATGAATAAAAGCGCCAAGTACAAAAATTCGTCAGACCGCTTAATGCTTTTATACCGTGCACCTCTTGCTCCTATTCTCGCCATGTTAAAGCAGTTTGCGTAAATTATAAAATTCTGAATGAACCAAACATCGTACAAAATTAAAACAAAAAGTAGAAGAATCTTATCAACGAGTACTTTAAATTGAGATAAAAATGAACTTTCGAAGTTAAAAATTAACCGAGATATGGAACTTTTAATTTTCCGTAAAGTTAGGGATTTTGCTAGAATCGTGTTATCGCCAAGAATTTTTTCGTCAACACTTTAAGAAGACCTATAGAGTTTAATATTCAACAGATTCGAGTGAGGCTTGGTTTTTTCGATAAG